>BSBK01003171.1:0-285000 GCA_027943335.1 Chamaecyparis obtusa
TATATATGTATGTGTCTATATATATATAATATATATATATATATATATATATATATATATATATATATATATATATATATATATATATATATATATATATATATATATATATATATATATATATATATATATATATGTATATAGATATATATGTGTGTGTGTGTGTGAAAATAAAATAAAATTATTTATTTAGATTTTATTAATTTATAAACTCATTATTTTATATAAAAAATATTTGTAAAGGAGAAAATATAATTTGTTTATATTTGTTTGAAAGGAATTCTTTCATTTGTATAGAAGATAGATAATATATTAATTTTTTTCTAAAATAATATGCATTAAGAAGAATCAATCTATATACTTATATTACTATGGTGTATAATGAATATAAATCTTTTCTTGCTATTTTATTGAGTTTCTATAATTTAAAAGAAATATTTAACAAAAGGAAATATTCAATTTATCTTCTATGATTGCATAAAAGAAAAAGAGATATATAATTATTTTTGAGAACTATTTTTCATCAATGGTAGATGGATTATTTTTTAATTTTCTTATGTTTATTTATATTGATTATAAAAATTTCTAAGACTGGGGTAATTGGTTGAGCTTTAATATATATTTTTTTGGTTAGATATTGAATTTAACATTTTCTATAAAGATAAATGTATTTATTATAGTTTAGCTAAAAGGATGAAAAACATACAAAAATAATATTTAAGTTTCATAAAATGATAATTGTTATTAATCAACATCAAATCAAAGAAAAACAACAAGAATCAATAAAATCATAGCTCTAATGGCTATTAGCAAGGAAATAGGATTCACTATGATTATCAATGAATGATGATGTATGTAAAAAAATTTGATTGAGGATGGGATCATGGATCATAAAGTAAAAGCCACATCAAATATCACTTATAAATAGTGAGATGAGAATGAATGCTATCATATTTGTATAAAATTTTATACTTCTCATGTTTTAGTAATGAAATTAATTAAGGAAGGATAAATGTTTAAATAGATTAAGTAGGGAAATGGCTCTATTAAAGTAATATAATACAAGATTAGAGCCTCTAAAAAATGAAATCAGCCATATAGATCTCACATCATATACAAAAGGAAAATAGCCTCAGACATTAGGAAGATCAAAATGAAAATAAATAAAGAATAATTGAGTATAGTTCTAGTAAAAGCCAAAGTGGCTCATAGACTAGAATTGATAATTATAAATTGGCATGTAGACCATGACTAATAGTACCATAGACTAGACAAATATACTAAGAACAATAGAAAAGAGTAGCAAATATGTGAAAGAAAACTCATTTTATGAGATTCTAGTTCATAGTACAAGTGATTCCAATGATAAGGGATGATGATTTTTTTTATTAAATTGAGTGGGAAGTGACCAGATTTATTAGTGATCAGAATTGAACCATCAAAACAACAAGTTGTTGTAGAAGGAAATAGAAAAGTTACACCAAATATCCAAAAATAAATAAATAGTAATAATGACTTGTAAAACAATTTTATTAATATAATATTACATACTATAAGACTTTGGCCTTTTCACTTCAAAAAATAGTATATTTCGAAACAATTAATAGAGATTAGAGTTAGGATGAATGAGTGTTCCCAAACAAACAATTTTAAGTTTTTGGATTAAAAAAAAATGATTATTTTTTCCTCTAATGAACTATTATCTATGATTTAGCATGGAATTAGAGAACCAATGGGTAGAATGTTATCAATGTGATTAGAAATAGCAGATGAGTCAAACAAGTGAACTGCCAAACCAGAAAGAGGAATCTAGGACTCTAAAGAGAAGTAGTCTTGAACAATAGATGGAACTAGTCTAGTGCTTGAAAAAATAGTAGACTTAAGGACTACAATAAACACAAACTTACCTAGGGGGGCTCTAAAAATATTGGCCACCATAGTAGGAATATTATCTACCTAATGGATAGGGTTCATGACTAGAGAAACAAAAACCAATTTACCATGAACCATTGAGGTAGGATCTATAGTTAGAGATGAGAATGTAGATTCCTTAAGCATTTATAAAGTAAAATTTGACTCCATATGAAAGACCCTAAGATGAAGCTATTTGGAATATGTACGCTTGCTAGGAAATAATTAAATTTGAGACCCTAGAGGAAAAGAGGAATCCAACTTTCTAGCTACAAAGTAGTATCTACATATAAAAGGGACATGTTTTTAATAGCAAAGGATTTTCCTCCAATGTAGCTTCACCTACCCAAATGAATATCTTGAGAGGTAATTTCTTAGAGAGGTATAAGTCTACCAAAATCATCATGTAAAATATGGGAGGAAAAATATAATGTATTAGGGTCAACCTTTTATGAAGAGTTATTTCTAATAGATTCATAAAAAAATATTCACTAGAGGTGAAGAGGAACATGAGGAATCATGAGAGAGGTGGGGGGAAACCACAATACTTGATCTATTAGTGGATTTTAGGAGGGTTTATAAGGGAAAACATACAGGGAATGTGAATCTCATTTCTAGACAGCCAAAGAAAGAATAATTAAATTATTCAAGATGCCTTCTACTTTGATAATTTTTAAAATAGAAAGTATTATTAGTCACATTAATTTTCCCCATTGATACATATTGAATTCATAATTATAGGTCACTTTTAGCATGCATTACAAAATATATTGACACAAGGGATAGATGAGGGGAAAAGGCCCAAAGACACACCCTAACTAGATCCACCTTCCAGAGACCACACATGACAGAAACAAAACACAAGTGAGAGAGAGAATGCATATATCTTTTTATATTCATTCAAATTGATTCATACATGTCAAGCTGTAAGGCCTTCCCAATTTAGGTTAGCTATTAAAATTCAAGTACATAAGTCCTCCAACATGCAAGGATCTAAAACAATCTTCATTCTTCTAACTTCTCTCCCAAAAAAAATTGACTCCTAAACTACAACCAAAGATTACAATATATACAAGAGGCTACCAAACAAGTCAGCCTTCAGATAGACCATCAACGGAAGGAACGACTAGATCAAGGTCCACATGCTTCCCAATGATAGATGCCAGGATAAAATCTGCAACCATAATTACTTGCAAGAGTCAGCCTCAATAGGAAACTAAAAAAAAAACCTTGGTAAGAAAGGATAACCAAGAGCCAGACAAGCATCATCGAGCGCCAGGGAATTAACTGAGTGCTAGAGAGATAACTGACCAACCCCGATTAACAAAGGAAACCAAGAAACACAAAAAAACAAAAACATGTTTTTGGTGACATGGGATTGCCAAGGACCCGAGATACTCCTGCATCACATTGCATGCAAAAATTATTTAACATTATTAATGGGTGACATGAAAAACATATATGCACAAAAATCATTTTTTGGTATTTGTAAAGTATAAAAAAAAAAAGGATATGCACTAAAGCTAATTATAGCTAGTAAAAAGTACACATATGATAATGGAATTCATTAAAAACATCTTTAAAAGTACTTTGGACAAAATATGACATGAACATCAACCTAATATTCCTACCTTGGCTTGAATATTCCAAGTCAACTTTTTCTACATTCATTCATACGTGATACATTTGACCTCACCTGTAAGTTACTTCCCTATGTAGAATTGCATCAATAATTGGATCACATGAATTAAATAATCTATTCATTTTATTTTAAGATGACCTTTATTTATTATGTACAACAACTATTTCTCACTATGCTTGCTAAGTTGGTCAAGTGTAGTGCCTAGTCTTATGAATTGAAAGACTCATCCTCAGACATTAGTAATCATCAAAATGTCATAAAAATATAATCTATTAAACATAAAATTAATTCTAATAATAAACTACCAAGCACATATGTCAACATTCAATGCTATATAAAACATTAAAATTTCTAAATAATTTAAATCAATTTGTTTCTTAGATGTCATTTATCTTGTAGAATCATAAAATATATCATTAAAAAAATTAATATATTTTTATTATAAAATATCTTCATAAACCTTTTAAGTGTCCACATTGACTCCAAAATAAATAATAGAAACCTAAATTTTATTAATGATTTTAATTAAATTTAATCTTCCACATATTATTTATTAAATAATAATGAATTATTTAATTATTTTTTATTAAGGGGGAAACTAATTTTATGGGGACTAGAAACCCAAAGTTAACAACAAAGCATTAGAAATAGACTTAAACAAAAACCAGCTGGGACACACCAACAAACTAGACACCAAAAATCCCAAAAAATAAATAGGGCAGAAAAACCCTATGAAATAGTAACCATTACAAAAGAGAACACGTAACAACAAATTTACAACATTTTACCCAACTTACCATTCTTCTGAATGATATCAAGTCATTAACTTTCTTAACTTTCCTAATGACACTTTTTACAAGGGTCATACCATTATCCTTGTTGTGGACCCTCATAGCTAGAACATGTTGGGGCTTCTCAATAGCTTCTATGTTAGTATCCACATCCTCTGAAGGAGCCCTATGTCTCTTCCAAGTGACCATGTCCATAGAGTTAGCCTTAACCAATTTAGTTATGATAGTAGGGGAATTACCCTTTGAAATAGCTTGGAGAGCTTCATCCTACTCATTAAGCCTATAGAGGCCATCACTGGTATTGTCCATTTTCATTTTACTAACCACAACCACCAATATCAAACACTCTTGGACTTTATGAAAGACTTCCTCCAGAGATTTGATTTTTTTCATGGTCCTCTTTTAGACTTTTTATCCCACTTCCCATACAACGTGTGTGGTAAAGGATACTATCTAGGCTCTCATTAGATGGGTCATCCTTCTCCTTCAAATTATTAAGTTCATGTATGATCCATAACAATAGAGTTTGATTTTCAAATAATTTTTTTAAACTAGTGCTAGTAATCAGACTATTCAAGATTGAGGAACCCATCTCCTTATGGGAAACCCTAGTACCATCCATAGGAGTAAACCCATTAACACCCACATCCTCCATGGACCTACCAATATCATTCTAAGAAACATTCTTAGACCAAGTTCTTTCCCTATTGATATTGATATAAAGGGGCCCAAAAATATTTTTTTTCCCTTGGCACTTGACATATAAACCCTAGGCATGCCTTTTCCTTTCACAACCCTACTAGGGTCCATAGAATCTAACTATATTCAAGGTTATCATCCTCATCAGACAAAATAATTATCTTTCTTCTAGTGAAATAGGATTGGAGACATTAGGCTTGGATGATGAGGGGTCTTGTTTTTTGTAAATGTGAAACACGTCACCACCATTAGAGTCCACCTCATCAAAAGAGGTATCCCCGGAATGGTCTCAAACATTTTTCTTAAATTTAATTCTAGTTTTGAACACAAGGTTCCTGTTAATATAAAAAGTCTTGGAATATTCCATAATCAAGAGGATCGAGCCCTCATGGAAAATAGGGGAGGAAAAACTTTTCTCATGTTCTCTAATAATATTATTCAAAGAAGACACCAAATAGAAGGACAAAGAGATACATTTTCTATGTTAAAAGTGATTAAAAATGACAAAGTGATTGTTGAAGATGCTACAAAATTTACTATCCAAATTAAGGTAGTGCATAATGACCTCAATGGAATCCTACCATGGCTCTGGAAGTGAATTTCTCTCCTAACCACCATTTGTATTCTTTCTCACCTTGTCCCCTTCTTTCAATAGGAAGAACATCTTCACCACTTTAGTAGCACATTTTGTATCTATGTAAAATTTATTTCCTTCAATAAATGTATTGGAGACCTTACCGGCCATCTCTTCATTCACTTATATCTCAATTCCATAAAAATAGAGAACCCCATCTTTCCATCCATGAACAAAAGCCTCAGTCACAAGAGCATCCATTTTATGAAGCTTCTCAATATACCCTCTCAAACTTCATGTTGAGAGCTCACTTCCATGTCTTTCCATTTCTCATAAATGATGGCCTCAAGATACTCCATGCCACCCCCCACACTAAAAAAACCTAAATTAACAACTAAGTAATCCACAAATAAATTTGAGCTTCTAAGGGAAGAAATCACAATAAGAAGGGAAACCAAAAGGTTAGACTTTTTCCACTTAAATGATATCTTCCCAAGGACACCACACACTCTATATTATTACAAAATAACATATAGAAATCCACTAGGATCTGATCATTAATTATCTACTCTTTCTTACCCTACAAACCAACTTGAATGTTGGCTAATCTATCCGCCACATGGTTTCCTTCACAATAAACATGTGAGATCATAAAATCATCAAAGTCCCTAAGTATTCAAAATAATATTTGATGATGGGTTTAATTGTATTTCTACAAGGGGAGGTTCCCTTCAAACAAATAATTATAATGAGACAATCACTTTCCAACCAAACCCTTCTCAAATCTTTCTCTCTAGCCATTTAGATCTAAGCATAGGCTACAAAAGCCTCAGAAAAGTGGTTTGTCTAGGAATCTAGAGAGAGGGCCATTACTAAGAAAATTATTTCATGATTATCATGTGTAATTCCTCCACATCTTACACACCTAGGATTTCAATTCACTACCCCATTAAAATTGATTTTAACACATCCTACAAGAGGGGGACACTAGCTAACACTATCTCTACAACATTTCAACTTGAACAAGGGATTGAAAATAGTCCAATTAAGTTTCCACCTATGAAAATCCTCTTGATCTAGCCCAATTAAACTTCCACCTGTGATAAATTTCCTAATCAGTCACAAATGTGGTTAGAAAACTATCAATGTAGAGATTATTACAGATGACCTCAAAATTTTCTCTAATTTCCAGATGAATATTATTGGAAACCACATTAGCTCAAAAATATTTATCACTAAATATCCTAATGTTCCATGCTTTCCATAAACCCCATGCAATATGGGGAAGCATGATGGTCCAAATGTAGGATAAGGAATGATTGACAGATTAAGAAATCCATTGAGTCCAACATTCACCAAAAGAGTTAGGGAAAACCCAATAAATGGACAAAAGATTCCAAAATTACGTCCAAACATCATGCACAAAGGAACAACTAAAGAAGATATATAAACCATCTTCAAAATAATTTACACAAAGATAGAATTGGTTGGGGATGGCCATACTTCTTTTGCACAAATTATCAATAGTAAGAATTTTTTTCTAAATCTGAAGCGAAAAAAAATGTTGATCTTAGGGATGATCCTACAATTCCAAATAAGCCCCCAAAAGGGCTTTAAAAAGAGAACTATACTATAAATATGATTTTTTAAACTATTTCATGTTACTCTTTTAGCCAAATGAATTTAATTAGATTTCTATATTCAAATTAATTCAATAGTCACTCATAATGATTTTTTTAATTACTCACCCTTCTTAGATATTAATTAAAACAAATATACTTACTTTTTTTTATTAATTTATAAACCCCAATTTCCATCCCATGGAATTAAATAATGTTATTTAATTCCATTTGAGCACATGATTCCTAATTTAATCCCTCACTCAACCTAATGTCCTACTAAATAAACCATGCATCCAAATCAATTGTCCCTCTTTCCCATTAATTAAGCTTCCTAATTATTTGCACATTCCTAACCAAAAACAATTTGTCCCCAAAATCAAATATGGTCTTGTCAACCTTAAATGAACATGACCATTGTATAAGAGATCATATGAGCTTCTTAAATGTCAGGCCCTTTGAAGGAATATCCTATTCCTTTTTCTCACTTTTCCAAAAGCCATTCACAATCCAGAATATGGTCACATTCTCCAACCTTTCCCTTCAGGTTGTGAGACATAAAATTCCTTTAAAAAAAATGTAATCCACTCTCAAGGTCTTCTAAAGCTCTCCCATGGAGACACTTGTAACTAAGCTATGAGTTTGAGAAAGAACAATCCATTTTATTCTCTTGGAGTGCATAATAATCCTTAATTTTATGTTAGTACATTTATTTTATTTAATTACACTTATCATTTTAAGCTTACGTAATCATCCATTCACATTTGACACTTGTTGATGGAAGTTTTTATCATTTACGAGTTCTCTGGAGATATGTCAATTTCATTTCTTAACATCATCTTTATTTAGTGGGTTATTTTTTTCCACCACTCTTGTTTGAGGAGTCCATCTCTCCTTTTTAAATTGTATTTCCACCTATATGTACTAACCTCTTTTTCATTATTGAAGGTCAACTTTGGGTTCTTATCATTTCGTTATTATGTTTGATTTGATTTTTCATTGATCATAGATTTATACATGGTCTTAGAGAGAAATTTAGTTATTTGAAAGTCTCTATTTCTTTTTCATAGAAAAAAACCAAAGAATGTTGATTGTAGGTCTATGTTTCTAGTTTTGACATTTCTATAAACATACAAAACTATGCACACAAAGGCATGTACTCTATTTTCCTAGAACTGGTCACTAGTCAAACTCCTCGAGCCATTTTTAAAAAAGGTATATACTTTGATTCTTATGAATATCCTTTCTCTAACATACAACCCAAATTTGAACCATGTTGGTTTGTGGTGAGTGATAAATCAAGCATTTTTGAGTTAACACATCAAACATTTCCCTTGGTTAACTTTTCAAGATTTTCCCTTGGCTAACTCGTCAATTATTTTTTAGGGTTAACTTGATAACTTAGATAAGTCTTGTTATAATGGATTAGGGTTAACTTTTTCTCAATAGATAAGAATTTCATAGCTTCTTGCAGTGGTCTTGAGTTGCAAGGAATGGTAGATTGTAACAGGAAGAAATCACTAGATAATAAGATTAGACACTTTGTTTGGTGGACATAGCCCAAGATTGGGTGAACCACATTAAATATTTTTTTCATCCTGTTCTACTTATGTGTTCTTTATTCCTTTACATATTATTGATTATATTTATATGTAACTATTAAATTTTTGTCTACTAATTCTAACAAACCAAAACTACTTTACACAATGATTTTTGACATGTGAACCAAACATGTTCTATCATACAAATCACATGCAGTTTGTAATGATGTCATTGATTCAACAATGCCTCTTTTGCAAATACTCTCAACTGCACACCATTGGTAGGTGCATGAAGGGTTTGGTCCTTCTTTGACCAGGCCTAAACATAGTAAGTTTTTTTTGTTTGCGGGCTCTACTCGTATGCTAAACTGTTAGAAAGTAAAGTCCACCAAGATAACTAAGAGGGGGGCAAGGGGGTGAATCAGTTATGTAATAATTATAAATTTTATCAACTTCAACAACATGATGAAGGGTGCTCCCCTTAATACCACAACCACATAAGAGAAATAGAGAAACAACAACAATAATATGCAAGAACAGAAAATTGGCTTCTTATTATCTCCACAAATGTGGAATTACAAACTTTCAGAATTACAATATGCAAAGCCACATGGGAATTCCCTTACAATATTCTGTAGGACAAAGCCTCAAAATCAATACCCAGATCTACTACCCAGAACTATTCTGAACTGCCTAAGACAATAATACAGCCTTCCTTATATAGGCAATTTTTCACCGCCTGGGAAGGTTCCAGAATTTTAGCCAATAAGGCCGACCAAACTTAGAATTATTTTATTTTACATTTTATTACATCATAGTCGGCTCAAGATAACCTTTGAAACCCGAACAAAAATTTTGAAGAAAATTATTTTCCGCCATTTCGGGTGGCCCAACTTCCGAAGACCATAAGTCATCACCAGTTGACCCGATCGGCTATTATAACCCCATTTCGGAAACGCTACGAAGTTCTATACAGGCTTGACCCGCGCAAGCACCCATCACCCAAATTTTTGACCTCATTCGGGGCCTCTAAAGCCTTCAAAACTGAGTTCAAAGTTTCTGTACCCTGCTGCCAATACCGAAAATCTTCAATATCTTCCAATATACGCTTGATCTGGCAATGAAACTTTACTGGCAGACTTATATGACCAAAATGAACCTCCAAGAAAGAAATCAGATCGTTCTAAGCACATACGAAAATTACCAAAAATAGTAACTTTCCATAAATAGCAGCTCTGCACAAAATAACCCTTATTGAATATAAAAACATAAATATTTTTGGGTGATGCAAGATTGCTCTTACACCCAGGATGCTCTTGCATCAGACACCCAGGGTAATTTGAGAAGTGACCCTGTCACGACTCAGGTGTGTAGAGGAAAACCAAGACGGTTAACCTCCTCCTTTGTTAGCCATGATGAATCTTCAACAGGTCATCCTTTCCACTTGACCAGATATTCTTCATATGTCCTGTTCCTTGTGCCTCTGCCAACACGACTATCCAGTATATCTTCAATCTTCTTAGTGTCTGAACTAGTTGTTGGAATACTCCACTGTGCTGTTGTGATCTCATCTTCAACACCTCCTTCATGATACTCTGTCAGATCTGAAATGTTAAACACTGGTGAAATATTTAGCTCAGTAGGAAATTCTACCTCATATGCATTTCCTGAATCATGTTTCTTCAATATCCTGCATGGTCCAAACTTCTTCATTTTCAACTTGTTATATGTACCAACTGGAAACCGCTCCTTCCGCAAATGAACCATGACTTCATCACCAACCTGAAATTCCTTATACCTCCTTTTCTCATCTACCTTAGCCTTATACTGTGCGTTCATCTTGGTAATATGCTTCCTCACCTCCTCATGGATGTTCTTCAAGTGTTCTGTAAAATCCTCAGCTTCAGCACTACTTATTTCTCCTTTATCTATCTTCCTCAATTCAGATGCATTTCTTGGACTACTTCCATATACAATCTGGAATGGTGATTTACCAGTGCTCCTGTTGACAGAATTATTGTATGCAAATTCTGCCTGTGGTAAAATCAAATCCCATCCCGTTGGCTTATCTCCAACCAAACATCTCAGCAAATTTCCCAAACTCTTATTCACCACCTCTGTCTGTCCATCAGTCTGTGGATGATGTGATGAACTGAACTTCAAATCTGTCTTCAACTTCTTCCACAACGTACGCCATAAATATCCAACAAACTTAGTGTCCCGATCTGAAACTATGGTCTTTGGCAAACCATGAAGTCTCACTACTTCTCTGAAAAACAATCCTGCTACATGAACAGCATCATTAGTCTTCTTGCAGGGAATGAAATGTGCCATCTTCGAAAATCTGTCACCCACTACAAAAATTGAATCATGTCCCCACTGAGTCCTCGGTAAACCAAGAACAAAGTCCATGCTGATATCCTCCCAAGGCTTCTCTGGTATAGGCAATGGCTGATACAATCCTGTATTCTGCTTCACTCCTTTCGCCATATGACATACTCTGCAACTCTGTACAAACTTTTTCACACCTTGCTACAGTTGTGGCCAATAATAATTCTCACTAACCAAACCAACGGTTTTATCACGACCAAAATGTCTAGCCAATCCTCCACTATGCTTCTCCTTGATAAGATTCTCCCTCATAGAACTTCATGGAATGCACAACTGACTCCCTCTGAATAGCATATCATCCTGGATGATGAAATCCAACCATTTCGTCCTATCTAGAGTAACAGGTTCTGTACAAGCTTTCCAAGCTTCACCAAAATCAGGATCCTCTGGATATAAATTCTTGAGTTCCTTGAACCCAACCACTTCAATCTGCATTTCTGTCAGCAATAGTTGCCTTCTGCTAAGAGCATCTGCAACCCTATTAGACTTTCCACTCCTGTGTTTCAAAACAAATGTATAACTCTGCAAAAACTCAACCCATTTCAAATGCCTCTGATTCAACTTTCCTTGACTATTCAAATATTGCAAAGCTTGATGATCAGTATACAAAACAAACTCCTTAGGAAGCAGATAATGTCTCCACTTCTTTAATGCCTGAACTATAACATAAAATTCCTGATCATAAACAGAATATTTTCTCTTGGCATCATTTAGTTTCTCACTGAAATAAGCAACAGGTTTACCTTCTTGGCTCATAACAGCTCCTATTGCAGTACCACTAGCATCACAATCTACTTGAAACACCTTATTAAAATCTGGAAGTGCTAAAACTGGTTGTTCTGTAACTTTTTGTTTTAACAATTGAAAAATCTTTTCTGCCCCATTAGTCCACTTAAACTCTTTTCTATCCCCTCTCATTGTTTCAGTCAAGGGTCCACAAATACTGCTAAAATTTTTGATAAACTTTCTGTAAAAGCTAGCCAAACCATGAAAAAATCTTACCTCAGTAGCACTCCTTGGAGTAGGCCATTCAAGGATAGCCTGTACCTTCTCTGGGTCCATTTTTAGACCTTCTGCTGAAACTACAAATCCCAAATACACTAACTCTTTCTTCACAAAACTGCACTTCTTCAAATTAATTAACAATTTCTCTTCTCTCAACTTCTCAAACACCATACGAATATGCATCATATGCTGATCCAATGTCTTACTAAAGATCAAAATATCATCTAGGTAAACAATGACAAACTTACCCAGAAATTCTTTCAGAACCTCATTCATGAGCCGCATGAAAGTGCTCGGTGCATTGGTTAGCCCAAAAGGCATGACTAACCACTCATACAGTCCTTCCTTTGTCTTGAAGGCAGTCTTCCATTCATCTCCTTCTCTGATCCGAATCTGATGATATCCACTTTTCAGATCTATCTTTGAGAAATACACAGCTCCACTCAAACAGTCCATAATATCATCCATTCGTGGCAATGGAAACCTGTACTCGATTGTGATCTTGTTTATTGCCCTAGAATCTGTACACATCCTCCATTCTCCATTCTTCTTTGGTGCTAATACCGCTGGTATAGCACAGGGACTCAGACTCTCACGGATCAATCCTTTCTGTAACAACTCATGTACTTGTCTGTTCAACTCCTCACTTTCTGCAGGTGTCATTCTGTGTGCTGCCTTGTTCGGCAAACTCGCTCCTGGGATCAAGTTCATCTGATGACTGATCTTCCTGACTGGTGGTAATCCATCAGGAACGTTATCGGATACAATATCCTGAAACTCATTCAACAAATCTGCAACTTCTACAGGAACATCTTCTACTTCCTCTTTACCAGCTTTTGGAATTAAAGCAAAACATACATGCTCATGCCTCATACCATCTAGGAAATTTCTTCCATCAACAAAAGTTATCCTTGCAGTACCACATACCTTTTCTTTAGTCTCCTTCAATGGTTTTAGCTTATGTCGCACTCCATCCTTTGTCAGGGAATAGGTATTCGCATGACCATCATGTACAGCACATCTGTCAAACTGCCATGGTCTACCCAACAACATATGACATGCATCCATAGATATGATATCACACAATACCTCATCTTGGTATCTGCCAATCTTGAACTTCACCAGGCATTGTTCATTGACCATGACCTTGTGGTCATCCTGTACCCAGGCAATCCGATATGGATGTGGGTGTTTCTGTCTCTTGAGCTTCAACTTTGTCACCATCTCTTCTGACACCAAATTGTCAGTGCTTCCACTATCGATAATCACATCACAACATTTACCTTCACACTTGCACCTGGTGTGAAACAGGCTCCTCCTTTGCTCAGGTTCATTCTCACCACTCAACAGGACTCTTCTGTTAATCAACGTTTCTCCTCTTTCAGCATCTTCAGAATTTGATGATCTGGCATCTTCATCTACATGTGCAACTCTGGCCTGGCCCTCATTTCTTCTGTCTGTTCTTCCTTGGCACTGAGGACATTCAAATGCCCTATGACCTTCTTCTCCATAGTGAAAACATGTTCCACGGAAGCCTCCTCTTCCAGATCCTTGTCCTCTTCCTCTTCCTCTCTGATCTCTATTATTCTGATCCTGGAAGCGATTGGAATTATTTCCACGCTGATTCTGACTGTCACTGGC
Organism: Chamaecyparis obtusa; assembly: GCA_027943335.1. Lineage (NCBI taxonomy): Eukaryota > Viridiplantae > Streptophyta > Pinopsida > Cupressales > Cupressaceae > Chamaecyparis > Chamaecyparis obtusa. The sequence goes on from BSBK01003171.1 coordinate 13,815, forward strand.
CTCATCCTTCTTTTTTGGATCTTCATTTCAGCCACCATATGACCGTCCACCAGATCGTCCACCGCGACCTCTTTCATTTTGTCTGCTCTCGAACTTCTTGTTCAGCTTTTACTCTACTTTTAGGGAAAATTGGTATGCCTCCTCAATACTGTTCATTCGAACTAGATTCAACTCCTCCTGAATGCTTGGCCTTAACCCATTAAGGTATCAGGCAACTTTCTCCTTATCAGCTTCTGCATGGCCTGTTCTGATGAGGAGTCGATAGAACTCCTCTGTATACTCCTGAACAGATCTTCCTGCTTGCTTCAAACTTTGCATTTTCTTTAGCAGATCAAGCTCATAATCAACAGGAATGAACTGTCGCTTCAATTTATCCACCATTCGATCCCATCTTGTGATTTTATCTTTCCCTCTTCTATTTCGCTCTAATTGAATTTCTTGCCACCAGATCTTCGCATGACCTTTCAGTCTGGCTTTCGCAAATTTGACCCTATCAGGATCCTCAACATCTTCATACTCAAAATATTCCTCACATTCATTGATCCAGTCGATCAATTCCTCTGGGTTAAGATTTCTAGAAAATGTAGGAACCTCAATCTTAGGTCTTTTCCCAATCTTGGAAATCGCCCGAAAAAGTCTTTCTTCCTCCTGGTTCACAATTTCAGCTTCTCCTTCTTGATATTCTTCTTTAGCTTCATCCTCGCTTTCATCTCTGACATTAAGATTCATTCCTCTGCGAATCTCTTCTTGCAATGCTCGCACTTGTCTCTGCAGCTCTCTAACCTCAGGTGTTACAACACTAGCTCTTCCGCCACGTTCCCTTCGTGGAGGCATTTTCGCGATGCGCGCTGAAACCCTAACCACGGTCCTGGTGCAAACTGCCTCACAGTCGGTGATCTGTTTACACACTCAAGATAACCTGCTCTAATACCACTTGATGAAGAGTGCTCCCCTTAATACCACAACCACATAAGAGAAATAGATAAACAACAACAATAATATGCAAGAATAGAAAATTGGCTTCTTATTATCTCCACAAATGTGGAATTACAAACTTTCAGAATTACAATATGCAAAGCCACATGGGCATTCCCTTACAATATTCTGTAGGACAAAGCCTCAAAATCAATACCCAGATCTACTACCCAGAACTATTCTGAACTGCCTAAGACAATAATACAGCCTTCCTTATATAGGCAATTTTTCACCGCCTGGGAAGGTTCCAGAATTTTAGCCAATAAGGCCGACCAAACTTAGAATTATTTTATTTTACATTTTATTACATCATAGTCGGCTCAAGATAACCTTTGAAACCCGAACAAAAATTTTGAAGAAAATTATTTTCCGCCATTTCGGGTGGCCCAACTTCCGAAGACCATAAGTCATCACCAGTTGACCCGATCGGCTATTATAACCCCATTTCGGAAATGCCACGAAGCGCTCTACAGGCTTGACCCGCGCAAGCGCCCATCATCCAAATTTTTGACCTCATCCGAGGCCTCTAAAGCCTTCAAAACTGAGTTCAAAGTTTCTGTACCCTGCTGCCAATACCGAAAATCTTCAATATCTTCCAATATACGCTTGATCTGGTAATGAAACTTTACTGGCAGACTTATATGACCAAAATGAACCTCCAAGAAAGAAATTAGATCATTCTGAGCACATACGAAAATTACCAAAAATAGTAACTTTCCATAAATAGCAGCTCTGCACAAAATAACCCTTATTGAATATAAAAACATAAATATTTTTGGGTGATGCAAGATTGCTCTTACACCCAGGATGCTCCTGCATCACAACATTAAACTATGTAATAAATATAATTACCAACCATAGAAAGTTATTCATACACAATAACACAATGACACAATATATGTTGAATAGGGAACCTCTTGATCAAAGAGTAAACCCTGGTGGGAATGATGCCTACAAATGATGCACTAATATGAATATTCCTTGTGAAAGGATGGACTCTATTAGGAGTCTTATGAAATACATTCAGTACATATGAATCCCTATTAGGAGATTTTGAATCCCTATTAAAAGATTCTAACCCTGTTAAGAGTTATGGAAGACAGAAGGACCCACTACCCAAACAACTTCAAGGTAAGATCACTGAACAAACTGTCCAATTGATCTTTGTATTACTCAAAATAATAATACCAAAAGATTATTGATCTCAATAATATGTTACCTATTCTTTGACTGTGCCAAACCGCACTCATTGTTTCACCAGATCTCAATTTCAAATCTATGTACTTTGCATGTCTTCCTTCACAAATTTGCTTTCACAACTGCATTAGCTCCTTTTTTCACTTCATGCATATATCAACACATCCAACCATATTAAAATAAGGAAAAACATTCCTTCCTTTACACCACACTCATGTAATTACAAATGAGTCAGCATCGAATTGCAAAATAAAAGTTTCCACATGCTACATAAAAATTACAAAAAAATGTCAGCTTTCAATTACAATAATTCTTCAGTCATGCAACCTCAAAGTTTGCACTATCATCCCTATTACTATAAATGTGGCTTCAACTTCCCTTTAACTACACAAAATTAGATTCCATCCCGATTAGGAGATATCATCTGATTTCCAGAAACCGCTACTTAGGAACACTGCCTGAATACCGCTTCCACCAAAATGATCATAACTTCTATGAATAAATGAATTACTATCTGTGCTCTTCACCATAAACATATAACATATCAAAGAGTATATCCTCAACATCACATAGCTCCAACTATAATATCCCACATGTACTAATCCAAACATTGTTTGCTTCTCTGCAAGTCTCTGGTAGATCACTGTGTTGACATCAATGACGATAATAGTCATGAATGCAACAACAACTACTACAAAATGGCTGCCAAATAGTCATCATTCATTCCTAACAATCTACCCCATTGGCATTGATGGCAACATAGATGAAGAAACATTCAATGTTCCAAAAATCCAATATTGCAATACTGCTGCTCTAGAAAATATGTCAAGTCCTCTTCATCAATCAAATCTTGCTTCATTTTCCTATTTAGATAGTACAAATTTTTTTTCATGGACACTTCTCCCCCATTGACATCAATGACAAAAATCTTATCATTATGTCAAAAACAACTCCAATGTCAAAAGACACTATTCAAAAAATACATTCACTAGAGTCCTCATGACTCAGCTTAGATACACATACTCCCCCATAGAGGAAGTACCATCATCTAGTCCAGAAGAAAGAGAAGGCTCATATACCACTTGATGGATGCAACCAACTACATCACTTCTCAAAAGTAGGCTGGGGCATAACCCCAAGCATACCTCTCAGATACTCAAATGTATCCTTAGGCAAAGGCTTTGTAAATATGTCTTCTATCCACTCCTTTGTACTTATGTACTCAAGTATGACTTCTTTCTCAACAATTTTCTCTCTTACGACATGATACTTAATCTCTATATGGTTTGTCTTAGAATGTAATACAGGGTTCTTAAACATACTAACTGTGCTGGTGTTGTCACAATGTATAACAATAGGCTCAAAAAACTTTATTCTAATATCCTTCAGCATTTGCTTCATCCAAATTATCTAGTTACAATTGTTTTCTGTTGCTGCATATTCTACTTCTATTGTGCTTTGTGAGATACAATTTTTCTTCTTGCTTAGGCAAGAAACCAAACTTCCTCCAAGGAAAAATGTTCCAACACTGGTGCTCTTCTTATCATCAAGACTGCCTACCCAATCAACATCTGTATATGCACATAGGGTAAAATCATCATATTTTTCATACCACAATCCATAGTCCATTGTGCCTCTTAAATATCTCAGTATCCTCTTTACTGTCACATAATGTGATTCTCTAGGTTCAGCTTGAAATCTTGCTACAATTCCAACTGAATGTGCTATATCAGGTCTTGTATGAGTCAAGTACTACAATCCTCCAATCATAGATCTATATTTCTTCTGTTCAACGGTCAGTGTTTCATCTATGCTAGATAATTTCTGTGCATTTACCATAGGTGTTCCAACTGGTTTACAGTTCTCCATTCCAAATCTTTTCAACAAGTCATTCAGGTACTTTGTCTAACTTACAAAGATAACATCATTGTTCTATGTTATCTATAATCCCAAAAAGTATTTCATTTCACCAATCATACTAATTTCAAATTTAGTCTTCATTTCATCAGCAAATTTTTCACTAGCTTCATCTTCTCCTCCAAAAATAATGTCATCAACAAAAATAAGTATAATCAACAAACCATTTTCAATTTCTTTTGTGTATAGATTGCTATCAGCTATTCCTTTTTTAAATCCCAACTTTAACAAATACTTGTCCAATCTTGCATACCAAGTCCTAGGTGCTTGCTTTAATCCATATAAGGCTTTCTTCAGTTTACATACCATGTCTCCTTCTTGAGTCAAAGGAAAACCTTTAGGCTACTCAATGTAGACTTCTTCCAATTTTCCATTCAGAAATGTTGACTTTACATCCATCTGATATACTTTGAATTTCTTATAAGTTGCATAAGCCAAAAATGTTCTTATTGCTTCAATTCTTTCTACAGGTGCAAAGGTTTCTTCATAGTCAATTCTTTCTAGATATGAGTATCCCTTACATACCAATCTTTTTTTGTTTCTTACTACTTCTCCTTGTTCATTCATCTTGTTTCTGAATACCCATTTAGTTCCAATAACATTTTTGTCTTTAGGTCTAGGGACCAATTCCCATGTCTTGTTCTTTTCAATCTAACCTAATTCTTCTTTCATAGCATTAATCCAACTTTCATCTTCACAAGCTTCACTAGTAGTTTTAGGTTCAACTTGAGAAATCAAACATAACTATTCTTGTACCTTATTCCAAGTTAGAACTCCTCTTTTAATGCTTCCAATAATTTTCCCGATAGGATGATTTCTTGATAAATTCTTGTTAGGTGTCACTATCTCAAATCTCACTTCAGGTGTAGGTTCTTCAATGACTTCACTGTAGCTTTACATAATAATTTTTGACATGTGAACCAGACATGTTCTATCATACAAATCACATGCAATTTGTAATGATGTCATTGATTCAACAATGCCTCTTTTTCAAATGCTCTCAACTACACACCATTGGTAGGTGCATGAAGGGTTTGGTCCTTCTTTGAGCAGGCCTAAACATAGTCAGTTTTTTTGTTTGCGAGCTCTACTCGTATGCCAAACTATTAGAAAATAAAGTCCACCAAGATAATTGAGAAGGGGGGGCAGGTGAATCAATTATCTAATAATTATAACTTTTATCAACTTCAACAATATTAAACCATGTAAGAAATATAATTACCAACCATAGAAAGATATTCATACCCAATAACACAATGACACAATATATGTTGACTAGGGAACCTCTTGATCAAAGAGTAAACCCCGGTAGGAATGATGCCCACATAAGATGCACTAATATGAATGTTCCTTGTGAAAGGATGGACTTTGTTAGGAGTCTTATGAAATACATTCAGTACCTATGAATCCTTGTTAGGAGATTTTGAATCCCTATTAAAAAATTCTAACCCTGTTAAGAGTTATGGAAGATAGAAGGACCCACTACCCAAATAACTTCAAGGTAAGATCACTGAACACACTATCCAATTGATCTTTGTATTACTCAACAAAATAATACCAAAAGATTACTGATCTCAACAATATGTTACCTCTTCTCTGACTGTGCCAAACCACACTCACTGCTTCACCAGATCTCAATTTCATATCTATGTACTTCACATGTCTTCCTTCACAAATTCTCTTTCACAACTGCATTATCTCCTTTCTTCACTTCATGCATATATAAAAACATCCAACCATATTAAAATAAGGAAAAACATTCCTTCCTTTATACCACACTCAAGTAATTAAAAATGAGGCGGCATCCAATTACAAAAAAAAAGTTTCCACAGGTTACATCAAAATTACACAAAATTGTCGGCTTTCAATTACAATAATTCTTCACTCGTGCAACCTAAAAGTTTTCACTATCATCCACATTACTATCAATGTGGCTTCAACTTCCCTTTAACTATGAAAAACTAGATTCTATCCTAATTAGGAGATATCATCCAATTTCCACAAACCGCTACTCAGGAACATTGCCTGAATATTGCTTCCGCCAAAATGATCATAAATTTCATGAATAAATGAATTACTATCTGCGCTCTTAACCGTAAACATATTGTTGGAAATATAGATGAAGTAACTAAGAGGGGGGGTGAATCAGTTAACCATAAATTTTCTTTCCACAGATCCCTTAGATGTTTTATTAAATCATTTGCTGCTGTTGTTCGACAAACATACAGAGAAATGCTGAAACTTAGTTATTGTAGTGAGTATTAAATATAACTGTTCTTAAGCATTCATCAGTGATTAACATACATAAATAAATAAAATAACATGAACATAAGAGACACCAGATTTAACATGGAAACCCAATATGGGAAAAACCACCAATGTAACTAGTTACTATTTTTCACTCTTCTAAAGTGATGCCCTGTTAGGAGCCAACCTGGTAAAAGGTTACAAAACACATTGTTAGGTGTCACCTTGTTAGAGGATTTAATCACCTTGTTAGGAGTGGCCTTGTAAGAGGTCTTGAAATAATTCAATAGAACTGTCACCTTGTTAGAGGATTTAATCACCCTGTTAGGAGTGGCCTTGTAAGAGGTCTTGAAACAATTCAATAGAACTGTCACCTTGTTAGAGGATTTATAAAATGGTTGTTAAACCAACTCGGTTAGGAGATTTTGAAATCACTACTACAATGGTAAGAAAGTAACAATGAAATGACCTGAATAATGATGCAACTTAATTGCTGATTACAGATCTCTGTTCTACTTCACTAGATCCTTCTTGATCAAAATATATCTCTGGTGCTCCTCAAGGATATCTAATCATCCTTCAAAATTCACTTACACTTTCCTTTTTCTTACTTCCACACTTTTAATTCACAACTTGACCTTCTATATATACCATTCAGATTGACCATTCAGATTGTCAAGTCGGCACTAATAACATTACAAGTCATTACAATAGTTGGCTAGAATAATCAAACTTTATTTCTCAAATTAACAAAATCCTTTACTGGGCTGACCTTGCTCGGTAAACATTAATCTGAAAAGATTTCCTTTGGTGACCAAGAGAACTCGATAAGCACTGTGAATTCTGCAACATCCTTTGGAGACCGAGTGAACTCAGTAAACACTAACTTTCCTTCGTTAACTGAGGAAGCTCAGTTAACACTATTTTCTACCATACTTTTCTTTGACACCTGAGATATCATGGTAGACACTAAAAACTACCTGCTAACCAATTGAGCTCGGTAAATACTAGGAACTACTTTGCTGACCGACTGAGCTTGATAAATACTGTGAACTACTTTGCTGACTGACTGAGCTTGATAAATAATATGACATTAGTGTGACATCAAAGACAACACATAATTAATCCAACAGATATAACATATCAAAGAGTATATCCTCAACATCACATAGCTCCAACTATAATATCTCACATGCACTAATCCAAACACTGTCTGCTTCTCTGCAAGTCTCTGGTAGATCACTGTGTTGACGTCAATGACAATCATAGTCATGAATGCAACAACAACTACTACAGGATGGCTACCAAACATTTAGAATTCATTCCTAAAACAAACTTCCTAAGTCTCTCATAGCTTCCTTAGCTATCTAAGCTATTATCTTATACGATTACATCTATATTGGATTTCTATGCAAGCTAGTGTGTGGGTACTCATGTTTTGTTGAGAGGTGGGAGTGTTGGAGATTTGCCAATAGGCCAGTACTGACTGTATGTTTGTCATTGATGAAAACATATGGAAAGTAGCATGTGTGGAAGACATATGTAGTAAGATTTCATTATATATATCATGGATATAATATCAGCATGATATCATGGGCATAGAGGTTAATTGTTAGTGATGATAGTTATATAATATCTTGTGTTAGCAGTGTTCTTGTCAGAGTAACAGGCATTGTTCTGTGTATGGTTGTCTGTACATTAATCGTGGAGCATTCTATGCTTGGATATATGTTGAGGACATGTTAGTAATGTTATAGTCATGGACACAGAGTTTGATGATTAGTAGAAGTGAAGTTATGCAATCACTATTCACCAGTAGTAGTTTCCTGTGTTTGTTGAGAAGAGCCAATAGAGATTATATTAGTTCTAGAGTTGCGCCTATCATTTTAGTATGTGCCCTTGGAGTTAAGCTTGGAGAAGAGTTAGTGATGTTCAGTTAAGAGAATAGGAAGTAATGCAGCTTGAGGATAAAGATCTAGTTGTTTTGGTAGAGCCGATAGTGTGTAGCGTGCATCTACAATTATCTTATTGGATAGGTCCCAGAATGTGTTGCGTGCTTAGTAGAGTCGATTGAATTTTTATTGGAGTTTGTTATGGTTTCTCTAATATAATTTCAAGGTGGTTCTAATAGGCTGACTTGATTATATAATTTAGAGAAAAAATATTTATAGGTAGTCATTTGTGATTTCTTGGGTGTGGTTCATAGTTGAATAAATAAGAGAAATGCAGAGTGTGCGAAGTGTTGAGCCATCAGAAGAAGGTCTATGTGACCAAGTAAAGTGTTTTTGCTAAACATTGGAACTGATCCAGATAGCTAGTCTAAGCATAGTTCACCAAGCTCTAGATATAGTGTGTATCTATTATTCAGAAGGTTGTAGCCTTCACCCCTTTGACTAGTGTGCTCTTTGTTAGGAATAGTCCCAAGAGATAATTGAGAGGGGGGGTGAATTAGTTATCTACAAGTTTCAATTCTTTGTCCAATTAAGTATACTTAAATATAAAGCATAAACACAATAAAAGAACACTTGAACAAAACACCAATATTTTGGTTACAGGGAAACCCAAATAGGTAAAAAACCAAGTGGGAATTGACACCCACTAATATTATACACTAGTGTATTATGATCCTTGTTAGAAGATCCTTAACCTTGTTAGGAGTTTTTGTTGTCACTAAGGATTGCACCCAATTTGCTAAGTGTTGAACCCAGCAATCCTGTGAAACATGGGACTATTCTCAGCCTGTGGGTAACCTATGTAAGAATAGACCTCTGGATTAAGGGCTGGCTTCCCTTTGGATTGCTTGAAAACTTACTAACTTTTAGGAGGAAAGGGAGAGAATGCATAAAAACAAACACTACAAATGAATGAAAAACAAAGGTGATCCACTAAATTCAAAAGAGATCTACAATTCAAATAAGTTTACTCCAACAACAAAACAAACTTGAATCACAACTTGATTCCACTTCCTTAAACTCTTAAAGAAACTAGGTACTTGAAATACAAAAAAGGAAGAAAACTCCACAACTCTGATATTCTGAATTACACACAAGTCACACTATAGAATTAAAATGAATTCCTGAAACTAACTTGAATCAACATACAAATTAACGATGCAAAGACATCACAATAATCTTGCATGTGATTCAAAAATAAAATCCAAAATTGTAGGAGAACAAGAAGGATCAATTTTATTGCTGAAAGAAACTAAGTACAATTGTGTCTCTCAGAGCTACAACACTCATATCATAGAGAAAAGAATGAAGAGCTAACCTCAAAAACCAAAAGTGATAGGTATATAACTAAAACCTAGGAATCTGCATTCAAATTCCACTACCTCCCAAGAATAGAAAAAGAGTCAATGAAAGACCCATGAGGCTGTATCATCATTCGAATGCCAGATTCCTGGGTTTCTAGGGGGCGAGGAAAGTGGGGCCCTAAAAATAGATAGTCAAAGGAGACCACTTGATCTGCTAAGTCATGCAGAGAAAGATTCTAACAATGGTTTATAAAAACACCATTTGCCAGAATTTACAATAGAATGTGCGATGACTGCTACATTTTAATACATAACCCCCATATCAATAAATGGACTTAATGCACATTAAAATGGTCTTGAACCAAAATGGGGAAACACATTTTAAAAAAAAATCATTAAATAATAAAATCCATTTATATTCTAGAACAAACTATGGATTAGCATATTTGATAATAACCTAAACTAACAAATGGCTCTCAACCCAAAAATGGGGAAAGCACATTTGAAGAAAAACACCTAAATCGAAAGTTTGAAGAAAAATGGCATCAAAAGAAACTCATGAACCTTGACCCTAAAAAGAAGGGGAGGGAATAAATAATGGTCCAATGATAAAACCCTCTTTAAAAAATGTGAATTATTGGCATCGAACCCTTCGATTTTTGGCAACTGGCAAGATGCTACTTCCACTAGCACTTCACTGGACTTGGATTTTGGAAATAGCAGCTCAAGACTCATGGAAATATAGAGGTAGGTGTTTTATTTTGGACTCATCTTTTCATCTTTTGGTTTTGATTTTGATGGCATTGGCATTGTATTTCCTATTTGTTACTTGTATCTTACTTTGCTTGTATGCTCGACTCCATTGAGGGCACTATGATGGCAAGCATATTTTTGTTTGATTCTTGCACTAGTGTATGCATGCCTATGAATATGTATTTGATCATGAATATGGAATTCCTTGATATAGATTCATTGTTACTAAATTGTTTTATAATCATCTCAAGTAGGGCACGACACTGGTGTATCTCTTGGTTATTGACCATAACATAGGCATATGTTGCTAGTTTGAAACCCTATTCATACTGTACTATTTTTATGCTCATGGAATCATTGTCATGATGTTATTTCCACTAAGAGGTCCAATGACCCACAGGTAGGGAACTACTATATTTATTGGTCCTTTCTATTGTGTTCATGGCTTGCGAGCTGGGATACCATACGATGTGAGCATTGGGCATCAAGTTTTATGTATTCATTGCTCCTTATATGTTTAGCCTTTTGAATTAACACTAGGCCCATGCATGTTTTCTGGTTATGGTATCATGTATTCATCATATCAATGGAAATGTACTCACTACTTTGTGTTGTGTGTGGCCTTCGGGGATGATGCATTGTTCACTATTTTATTGTGCTAGCCCATAGGTTGCTATGTATGAAACTAGGGCACGAGCCTACTATTGTATATCATGTTGCAGCCTTTTCCTCATTATTTCCTTGAGATATGGCTACTATTTGTGTTCAATCCATATCACACTACTACTATGACATTGTTTATTCTTCTTCATGTGTAGCCTGATTGGTGTAAAGCCTAGTTCTGATGCTTGCAGTGTTATCATTATTAGCTTTGTGACTTGATATTGCTGATGCCAATGGGGCCTGCAAACTCATTATGGTGATGCCTTAATGCTAGTCCACTACTATATGCATGGTTGGATGGCACTATGATTCTCCATGCATGGCCTAGGGCACTATTGTTATTTTGTTGGATTCATTGGCTCATGTTTGGTTCACACAATGACACTGATGTATTAACTATTATATCAATCCTGAGCATAATTGTTCATTTGAATGTTAGCATATATTTATCATCCCTCATTGCTTTGAATCTCATCATCATTGCTATTTGGATCATAATATCATGCAATCTATGCATTCCCATTGTTCTTGGCACCTGTACCCCACTGTCAGTTTTCTTTACATTGCTATGAAATGAATCCTTACCACTGAGAAGCACCCTTAGATGACCTATAAGATGAGACCTAGGTTATATTTATTCATTGTTGATTTTCTATTGTTCAATCATTGCTGAATATGCTCTTATTGTGGATGCCTATTATACTCAAATTATGATATCGATTACATGCTTGAATGTTCCACTGTATATGCTCACTGGTGAAAACCCACGGGCTCATGGAGACATGCTGCATTGTATTGGTGAGAGCACTATTATTTTCTTATTTGTAAAACACAACATCATTTGAATACTTATGGGGCCCGCAAATGTAGATCTTTCACTCATTGATTGCATATTTTTTGATGTTTGTTGGTTAAATGGATCTATTACCATTAGCCTTTGAATTAATGAATGGAAGTGTCTCATTGATATTCATTGCTTCATTGATACTATTCCATGCTTTGGTGACTACAGATCATGTTATAGAGTTGGGGCATCATTCTCTCATTGATATCCATATTTTTTTGGGGCCTGAGATTTGTGGCATGTATACATCTCTATTGCTAGGTTGAAGCATCTCATTTACTTGATGTGGCTATTTGGTTCATTTGTCAATGATTTCTGTTGTACTATAGATCTAATGTGAGGATATCATTTGATGATATATTGCTTAGTGCTCATTAAGATGCCACTATTTACTTGCTATTCCATGTGGTGTCATGATGATTATTGAATCATACACACTATAGCCCTTCAAGGAGGATGTCATTACACAGATTTTCACATGTTCACCATAAAGCACCAAAATATTGAATGCCACCTTGAAGCATATTATGTTGTGGTGTGCCCTCTCTTTGACATGCAGATTTATACTCTTATTTCTCTTGTTTTGACAATGATTCATTGTTCTTAATGAGATCTATTTGATATTCTTGGAAGATGTCATGCTCATATTTTAACTTTTTGTTACAATTCCCTGTAGTCACTCTTCCATTTGCACCTCATGACCTTCCTCCATTTCCATGATTCTCTTTTCATGATCCTCATTGATGCTTCATCATCTCGATGTTCCCCTATTTTATATTGTGGGTTCTCTTGGCCCTTGATATGATCATTGACAAAAAAATTGAGGTTTTTCTATCATGATCTGCATCAAGGGCCAGGGTCATTCATGGGATTTGTTGTTGGATCAAATCCTCATGTATCTGCACATGAAACAAACACATCAGTGAAAACATGGTGCCTATCTTGTTCTTTAGAGCCTTATAAACATACCCTGAGAACATCCTTTGTCAGAGGTGCATGGTTGAGTGTATGTATGCATTTTGTAAATACTATGATACTAGCCATTACTTAGATCCATCGGATCTAACCATATCCCCTCTTCTCTTCTTGTAGGTTCTGGATCTCAGGAGCTCTCTAGACAGGATCAGATCTAGACACCACTACCAGACAATGTCTGGTACCCCATTATTTAATTAATTTTCTTTATGTATATCTATACTCATTCATTCAATTCTGGTAATGGCTATGCTCACGGCTTGTGTGAGCTCAGATAGATACTTTTTCTTTCTAGTTCTTTCCCTTTTGTATAGCATACATATCATTGATACATGCATGTGTAATCTTTAGATGTAGAAGTTTATTTCCTTTCTCTTTCATGAAATCTCCAAAATGAAATGAACACAAACTAGGGTACTATAGCATCATCTAGTAATTAGGTCTCTAACCTAAGAATGAGTAAAAATATGATAACATTCTAGTGACCTATTTGGAGTGCTTTCCTGCTAAGCATCTTGACCAGCTGCCTTAAAGATCCATTGGGCATAGAGTCTTATAAGCTTCACATTGAACTTAGTTCTTGGACAACCAATCCTCCTTACTAAAAAAATTGCTAACTACCAGAGATAACCTCTCTGGATTATTACTTCTCACACCAAACTGAACACCAAGCTGAAAGAAAACTGAACTAAAAACAACTTATTTCAAGAACTTAGGGAACACAAAAAATGGGAAACTTCTAACCTACTAATATACAGGGGTAGAAATAAACCTAAAAAACAAGCCTCATGGTGAATCTCATTCATTGGAATGGGTAGCTCCTCTCCATCCATACTAGCTAGTTGGAAAACATTATGGGCTTTGCATACAATCACCATGAAAGGCCCACTCCATATCACATCAAATTTAGTATGCCTCCCTAGTTTGTATTTTGCTTCATCCCACTTGAGGACAAGGTCCCCCTCCTTGAAAACTTTAGGTGTGACTTTCTTATCAAATTTTATCTTCATCTGAGAATGATGAGCTTCTAGGTTCTCTAATGCTAGTTTTGTTGTTTCTTCAAGCTCAACTAATTCAGCAAGCCTGACTTGCATAGCATTTTCTTCCATAAGATTAATTTCCTTGATTAAACTCAAAGTACGCAACTCAGTAGACAAAGGAATCCTAGCTTCTTTTCCATAAACAAGTGTATAGGGTGAGTTACCTAGAGACCTCTTAGGTGTTATTATGTCTACCCATAAGGCCAACTTTATCTTGTTGTGCCAATCCCTCTGGTTTCCTTCTATAGTCCTTTTGATGATTCTTAGCAAGTTCTTGTTTGTTGATTTTTCTTGACCATTACCCTGAGGGTAATAGTTAGAAGAGGTACTTAGGAATATATTGTGCTTGAGTGCCCATTCTAGGATTCTAGTTCCCAGAAATGCCATAGCATTGTCTGAAATGATAGAATCTGGAGTGCCAAATCTAGACACAATGTCTTGATAGAAGTTTAGGACAAAGGTCTCATTTGCTTCCTTCAGTGCTATAGCCTCTATCCATTTGGTAAAATAGTCCGTAGCAGAAAGTATTCATTTGTGTCTAGCACTGGATGGGGGGTTGATAGTTCTAATGAAATCCAATCCCCATTTGGAGAAAGGCCGCTCCTCATTGATGGGGTGTAGAGGGAGGGCTTCTAACTTTTGTTTTCCAAGAAATAGAGCACAGTTCTTGCACTTCCTTACCCAATCAAATGCATCTTTGTACAAGCTAGGCCAATAGTACTGATCTCTCATCACTTTTAGAGCAATGGTTCTAGCTGCAAAGTGTCCTCTAGAACTTCCATCATGAAACTCTTCCAGTATTTTATCCACTTGGCTGGTTTCAACACATCTCAACAAGACACCACTATGATCTCTCCTATATAGAACATCATAAATAGTGATAAATGGAATATCTTGGAGTCTAAAGTACCTTCTTTTACTCCTGTCAAGGCCTTGAGGGCACTAACCAATTGACAGATAATGTTTCATCTCTGTTGTCCAGCTTACACTCTGCTTTGCATTCTAGTTCATTAGGACAACCTCCTCCTTCTACTAGTTTTGGTCTATTATTCTCTCATTCACTTGTTCACACAGCCCTTTTCCTCTAATTAGCTTGGTCACTTTAATCTGAATGTCATACTCCATGACTTTGGTGACCCAACTAGCCCTCTTGTGGCTCATGTCTTTATTCAGGAAGAAATATTTTATGCAAGGAGGAGAAACCACTAGGTGCACTATGTTATTGGATAACAAGTGTCTGACTTTTTTCAAATTCCTCACAATTGCTAGGACATGTTTTTCTACAAGAGTGTAATTAAGTTCATAACTATCTAGACCTTGGCTATAGAAAGCTACTGGCTATTCTTGCTTCTTAGTATTCTGCTAGACTAACATGGTAGAGATACTATCGGTGTCCCCAAAATCACATAGGATGAAATCATTAGAAAATTTAGGATTTACCAAAGTAGGAGAAGAGGCAATCACTTCCTTGACTTCTTCAAAATACCTTTTTCCTTCATTTGTCCAATGAAAGGTTGAGTTCTTTTTCAACATTTGGGTTATAGGTTTTAGTAGTGCTACAACATTTGGAATGAATCTTCTCAAGAAGTTGATTCTTCCAAGAAAACTCTGCAATCCCTTCTTGTGAGCTAGCAGGGGTAGTGCCATGATGGCCTTTATCCTCTCAGGATCAATTATTGTCCCCTACTTAGAAACAATGTGCCCTAGTAATCTACCTTCATGGATAGAAAAAATGCATTTCTTAGGATTCAATGAAACTCCAAACTCTCTACACCTCTCAAAGATCTACCTCAGATGAGCTAGGTGATCATTAGTTTCATTTGAAAAGACTGTTATATCATCTAGATAAACTAGAATGATCTTGTTCATCAAACCATCAAATGCCATCTCCATGGCTTTCTAAAATGTAGCACCAAAATTAGACAGCCCAAATGACATCTTCCTATATGCCATGGTGCCCCATTTGGTGGTAAATGTTGTTTTATATTAGTCTTCTTCTTTAACGAGGACCTAGTTGTAGCCAGAAAAGCCATCTAACAAAGAGAATCTATCAGACCTTGAGACATAACACAAAATCTATTCCATGGAGGGCAACAGGTGATGATCTTTGAGTGAGGCTCTATTAAGGTCTCTGAAATCCACACATAACCATATTTCACCATTCTTCTTCCTAACTGGGACTAGGTTGGAAACCCAAGAGGTGTGTTTACTGGGAAATATAATATTGGCTTCAATCATTTTCCTCAACACTATTTTCATCAAAAACTCTAATTTAGGATTGATAGGTCTCTACTTTTGTCTCACTGGTTTGGCACGGGGTTCTAGCTCAATGGTTTTCTAGGCTAAATGGGGATCAAACCCTTTTAGATCATAGTATTCCCATGAAAAAACATCACTAAACTCCTGACATAATGAAACAAAGGCTTGCTTTTTTGGCTGAGTGCATACCATTCCTAACTTAAGGGATTTGTCTTTGAGAATCTCCACATACCGGTAGTGTTCTTATTTGAATGTCATACTGACCTTGTCTCCTTTGAGCTGATCATCAGAGTTAAAAATGGACTCAAGGGTGACCATTCCCTTGGGTAGTTTGTTACTTTTCAACTATAGCATCTGTTCATTATATTGGTGAGCATGCTTGTTCTGGTTAACCTTAGAGAACTCAACTTCTTCTATTAAAAAGTTAAAAATTAGCTCATCATTTTCAAAGACTTGCTAGCTCACTTGATTGTCTGGTATAGATGGCCTTACCAGGACCTTTACATGCTGCGAGTCAAGACTTGTGATCTCTTTTGGAATATCATATTTTTCTCCCATAGAAGCCATCTTGTCTGCCTATTTGTTCTGATTTCTTGGGACAACAACCAAATTAAAAGCACAAAAATATTCTATTAAATCCCAAACACTGTGCTTATACATCTTATGTGTATCATTCTTTTTGAGATTAATGCCCCAAATTTGATTAACCACTAACTCACTATCACCTATAACTTTCAGGCCCTTGATTCCTATTTGTGTAGCCCACTCTAAACCATGAATCAAGGCCTCATACTCTGTTGTATTGTTAGTATAGCTGAAAGAAAAATGAACTACAAAGTAATACCTTTTCCCTTCTAGAGCAATTAGGACAGCTCCTCCTGAACCAACTTTGCTTCTGGCACCATCAAAAAATAACTGCCACAAATCACCATTCTGATCTTCAGAAAGCTTATCTTCTTTCTTCATCAAATCTAGAATCATAGAACCTTCTTCATGAATGATATACATTCCAATACTAGAAATCTCCATGTTTCTAAAAGGGTTATCCTCCTCCAAATCTCTTTTAGCCCACTCATCTACGACAATATCAAGAATTTTTTCAACAACAGTTTTAGGTTCAGAATCACTTGGGCCTTGTTCATGAAACATCACATTAGAGTTTATAGGGCTTGGAGTATAAGGTTCTACATGGATTTTTGCAAAATATTTAGAATTTATTCTTACCCTATTCTTGTACCTAGTTCTGAAATATAGGTGGGACCAATCAGCTGAGAGATATCCCCCTAACCTAGTAGTGAACTCTCTACTTAGACAGATAGCAAAGTGAGGAGGTACGTCTATGATATATACATCTTAGGGAATGTAGAAGTTAGGAAATTCATGTAGAGTGAGGCTTAGGTCCTTAATGACTCCAATGGTGTTGACTAATGACCCATCCAACTGAACAATAGGCCTATCTATTGGCTCACAAGACAATCCTAGGAGGTTTGCTAATTGTTTAGAAATCACATAACTACTTGCTCATGAGTCTATCATACAATTATGAACCAAGAAGTCTCCAATAATAAGAGTTACATAGAAAGGAGGAGATGTAACCTATGGGGCAACAATGGGCTACAAGCTAGCTCCTTCGGTTTGCTACTCCTTTTGAGGTGTTTCAGCCACTAGGACCCTGGGTTGTTCTGAAACAGCTTCTTGATTTGATGAAATCTTTGCCAACTTGCTAAGTATTAGCTCCTTTTGTCTAGGGATCACCATGGTGTCCATTAAAGTCACATTAATAGAGGTCTTCTTCATCTACTCCACAATATTAAAAATCCCAAATTTACTTTAGATTGCCCTTTTGGTGTGGTAGTTTTTGTTTGTGTAGACACCAACTGTGTAGCTGCCTTCACTGGTTCCTTAGCCTCTTTTAACTAGTTTAGGACTGGAGATTGAACTGTCTTGGGTTGTGGATTCACAACAGGAGCTTGCTAACTAGTAGAGGCCACTTGTTCAACCTCCAAAGCCTTCTTATTAGACCTTGTGTTGGTTACAATTGAAATATAGTTCAAGTTATCATTTGGTGAAAAATTTGCCCCGCAGAAATCTTCTTTCTAAAAATTAACCAGTGCCACCTCAGGTGTCTGCAACTCATTTGGGGTAGCAACTAGACATTGTTGAATTTCTATCTATTGAACCATCTCCTGTGGCATCATCACATTGTTCTGCACCATGAGGCCCTAAGCATAGCCATTAGGACACATCCCTTGGATATGTTTTTTGATTGCATGGGCAGCCCCATTGATATTCTTGTGCCATGTTATTATGAGCTACAGGAACTAGTTCTCTAGAAGCACTAGGAGTGTTAAGATTATAAGGCTAGCTGGATTTTTGGTTATAATTTCTTGCTTGGCCTTACTGGCCTTATTGGTATTGGGGTCTATTTTTCTGGTAATGATTTTGATAGGGCTGTTGATAAGGCTATTGATAAGGTTGTTGGTAAGGTTGGGACTGTTGCTTCTTCAGACTAACCAGCTCATTAGTAACAGTTTGTAAGGCCTTTTTGATCTCGTTAAACTCTTGGGATTGATTCACAACTGGGCTAAAAACTTGTTGAGAAGGAGTTGGGAGAGGCAGAGTAGATGCCAAGGCTAGAATTGCTTCAGGGATAGGATGAAGCTTGGGAAAAATAGGTATTGGAGGCCTTGGGGCTATCTTCCCTACTTGGATTAGGCTATTTTCAGCTCTTATGGCAAGATCATATGCTGTTGGTAAATTAGTACCTCCCATGGATTGGATCATAATAGAGATATCACTGTTAAGGGCTCTTAGATAGTATAGAAAAGCATGTTGGCTTGAAGGCCTAACTGTGGCTGGTATTCTATTCCATGTCCTTTAAAATCTGAAATTGAAATCCATCATGTATTCTTGGGGTGATCTTTTTATAGTAACCAAATGCTCAACTAATGAGAGGTGATCTGATTTATCTTCAAATTGATTGGTCAAGGCTTGACCCAACCCATCCCAATCAGCTATAGAACCAACTGCTAAACTTGTAAACCATTGCAAAGCTTTGCCTTTGAGGGAAGCTACAAATAGCCTCACAGCCACATTATCCTGGGTTATATTATGAAGGGCACAGAGGGATGCTACATCTCTTATATGCTCAATAGTTGAGGTCTGATCCTCTCCTATAAAAATAGACAAACTTTTAAGAGCTGATATAGGTATGTCATTATTCTACTGTAAATTCATGGGGCTGCCTTGATTAAAGGCTACAAAAGGATGTTCTCTAGCCATTGGGGGATTAAGGGGAGCTTGAATTGTTGGTGCTGCTTGCACTGGCTGAATTTGTGAAGTGGTTGTAGGAATGTGAGTAGGATTAGGAGTAGGAGTAGGAGTAGGATTAGCAGATTTTGATGCACTAGTTTGGGCTTCTTTAGACTTCTTTTTGATGGATGGAAGCTCTGTATACACAAAAGGATTCTTACTATACCTGGTTGGGTTCCTTCCCATAAGCTTAAGTATTGATTCGCATAAAATAATATTAGAGTCACCAGGCATGATTTCAAAACACCATCACTGCTCATACCATACAATAACTTGCACAAATATTTCTTATAAATCTAACTCACTAAGTCTTCAGTCCCACCGGGCATGCCAAAAACTATTGTCACTAAGGATTGCACCCAATTTTCTAAGTGTTGAACCCATCAATCTTGTCAAACATGGGACTATTCTTAGGCTGTGGGTAGCCTATCCGAGAATAGACCTCCAAATTAAGGGCTGACTTACCTTTGGATCACTTGAAAACTTACTAACTTAAGGGAGGAAAGGGAGAGAATGCATAAAAACAAACAATGCAACTGAAGGAAAAACAAAGGTGATCCACCGAATTCAAAAGAGATCTACAACTGAAATAAGTTTACTCCAATAGAAAAACAAACTTGAATCACAACTTGATTCCGCTCCCTTAAACTCTTAATGAAACCAAGTACTTGAAATAGAGAAAAGGAAGAAAACTCCACAACTCTGATATTCTCAATTGCACACAAGTCAAACTATTGAATTAAAATAAATTCCTACAACTAACTTGAATCAACATACAGATTAAGGATGCAAAGATATCATATTAATCCTGCATGTGATTCAAAAAGCAAATCCAAAATTGTAGGGGAACAAGAAGGATCAATTTTATTGCTGAAAGAAACTAAGTACAATTGTGTCTCTCAGAGCTAGAACACTCATATCAAAGAGAAAAGAATGAAGAGCTATAATCAATCACCAAAAGTGAGGTATATAACTAAAACCTAGGAATCTGCATTCAAATTCCACTACCTCCCAAGAATAGAAAAAGAGTCAATGAAAGACCCATGAGGCTGTATCATCATTTGAATGCCAGATTCCTAGGTTTCTAGGGGGCGAGGAAAGTGGGGCCCTAAAAATAGATAGTCAAAGGAGACCACTCAATCCACTAAGTCATGCATAGAAATATTTTTATAATGGTTTATAAAAATACCATTTGCTAGAATTTACAATAAAATGTGTGATGACTGCAACATTTTAATACATAACCCCCATATCAATAAATGGATTTAATACACATTAAAATGGTCTCAACCCAAAATGGGGAAACACATTTTTTAAAAAAATAATTAAATAATAAAATCCATTTATATTCTAGAACAAACTATGGATTAGCATATTTGATAATAACCTAAACTAACAAATGGCTCTTAACCTAAAAATGGGGAAAGCACATTTCAAGAAAAACACCTAAATCCATAGTTTGAAGAAAAATTGCATCAAAAGAAACTCATGAACCTTGACCCTAAAAAGAAGGGGAGGGAAGAAATAATGGTCCACTGATAAAATCCTCTTTAAAAAATTATAACCATTGGCATCAAACTCTTTGATTTTTGGCAACTAGCAAGATGCTACTTCCACTGGCACTTCACTGGACTTGGATTTTGGAAACAACAACTCAAGACTTGTGGCAATACAGAGGTAGGTGTTTTATTTTGGATTCATCTTTTCATCTTTTGGTTTTGATTTTGATGGCACTAGCATTTTATTTCTTCTCTGTTACTTGTATCTTACTTTGCTTGTATGCTCGGCCTCATCTAGGGCACTATGATGGAAAACTTATTTGTGTTTGATTCTTGCACTAGTGTATGCATATTTGATCATGAATATGGAATTCCTCGGTATAGATTCACTATTACTAAATTTTTTTATGATCATCTCAAGTAAGGCATGACACCGGTGTATCTCTTGGTTATTGACCATAGCATTGGCATATGTTGCTGGTTTGAAACCCTATTCATATTGTACTATTTTTATGTGCATGGCATCATTGTCAAGATGTTATTTCCATTGAGAGGACCAATGACCTGCAGCTAGGTCATTTCTATATTTATTGGTCCTTTATTTTGTGTTCATGGCTTGTGAGCTGGGACACCATATGATGTGAGCATTGGGCATCAATTTTTATGTATCCATTGCTCCTTATATGTTTAGCCTTTTGAAATAACACCAGGCTTGTGCATGTTTTCTGGTTAGGGCATCAAGTATTCAGCATATCAATGGCAATGTACTCACTCC
Organism: Chamaecyparis obtusa; assembly: GCA_027943335.1. Classification (NCBI taxonomy): domain Eukaryota; kingdom Viridiplantae; phylum Streptophyta; class Pinopsida; order Cupressales; family Cupressaceae; genus Chamaecyparis; species Chamaecyparis obtusa. The sequence continues at coordinate 35,527 of BSBK01003171.1, forward strand.
TTTATGTTGTGTGTGGCCTTCAGGGATGATGCATTGTTCATTATTTTATTGTGCTAGCCTACGGGTTGCTATGTATGAAACTAGGGCATGAGCCTACTATTGTATGTAATGTTGCAGCCTTTGCATCATTGTTTCCTTGAGATATGGCTACTATTTGTGTTCAATCTATATCCCACTGCTTCTATGAAATTTTGTATTCTTCTTCATGCATAGCTCAATTGGTTTAAAGCATGGTTCTGATGCTTGCGGTGTTATCATTTTTATCTTTGTGACTTGATATTGCTGATGCCAATGGGACCCGCAAACTCATTATGGTGATGCCTTAATGCCAGTCCACTACTATATGCATGGTTGGATGGCACTATGATTTGTTGGATTACAACTAATTTGGAATCTGATTGAAGGATTTGTGATTGCAAGATCACTGAGAAGTTTCTGATAAGAGATGTAATATGATTAAATCAGTATTATGTTGTCATTGATGTCAACTAGTTTGACATCACTTATCTTGTAAGTTACTACACTAAGACATCTGAAGAAAATTGAAAGAGATGAAGAACAGAGAAATCTAGATGAGGTAAGATGTACAAGATAGATGAGGATAAGGAACACATTCAGTAACTTTTTGATGAGTCTATGACTTGATGATATTGACTTCATTATGTTGCATTCATCTATAATGAAGTATAGAGCTGAAAGACACAAAGTAGTGTTGTCGGTAAATGAAGCATTTCTAGTATACACCGACAGAGTGTAGTGTATACCGACCGCAGTATTAACTGAGCAGTGTTCACTGATGCATTCTTTGCTAATCAAGGAGGACAGAATGAATTAAATGATTAGTTCAGCTGATAAGATTGATGAGTTGGCATGAGTATAACATTGAGGTAACAGATAATGTTTTTTACAAAGATCGATGGTTGAAAAAATTCAAGGAAGATCTAACAAAGAAGATTGAAACATGTTATTGACACAAGTACCAAGAAAGTTTTAAGTAGAAAAATCTATGAATGTTATTAAGCGGCAAAATCTGATGGTGGAGAAGAAAATAATTTACTTGTCTATATAAGAGAACAAAATTCATTTATGAAAAGAGTTGGAAGAAGAAGAAGCTACAGGAATTTCATGTGAACAAGCTTCCATGCATTCTGATCATACTGGTTAGTGAGAACTAAGCTGCAGAACAGTTACCGAGCTACAAAGACCTATTACCGATGGATAGTAAGTTGATACAATATTGAATCTGAAGTGAATTATTGATCAGAAGGATTTGTATGGACTAAATATTGATCTGTAATCTGCAATTGAAGTTGTATTAAGGCAAGTCATTTTACTGTTACATATTTAACCATTATATATAGTCAAAATATCTTAACCGAGTGGACTGTGAAAGTCTTATGATGTATCATTCATAGAATGAACATTGTTATCCTATCAACCCCATAGTGAATGTTGGTTGGATGATAAATTCTAGTCTAAAATCCTCTAACAAGGTCACACCTGATAGTGTGTTTGTAACCTTTAACAGGGTTGGGTCTTAACCGATCTCACTTCAGAAGAGTGAACAATTTTGGTTTCTGGTCCTAGGTGGTTTTTCCCTTTACAAGGTTTCCACATTAAATCTCTTGTGCTATGTGTTGATTGTGATATTTGTTTTTTTATCATTCTTTACATGTTACATAGTAGATTTGATTGGTAAACAGTTATAATTATTAGACTGGTTATCGGTAAAAGCACAAATAGTGAGATTTATTGTTGCTTACCAATGAGCAGAAATTAAAGATGTTTTGAATTATATATTTTGTTTTGGGACACTGGATAACTGATTCACCCCCCCTCTCAGTTATTCTAACATGATTCTCCATGCATGACCTAGGGCATTGTTGTTATTTTGTTGGATTCATTGGCTCATGTTTGGTTCACACAATGACACTCATGTATTCACTATTATATGAATCCTAAGCATAATTATTCATTTGAATGTTAGCATATATTTATCATCCCTCATTTCTTTGAATCTTTGCATCATTTCTATTTGGATCATAATAGCATGCAATTCATGCATGCCCACTATTCTTGGCACCCGTGCCCCACTATCATGTTTGTTTACATTGCAATGAAATAAATCCTTACTGTTGAGAAGCACCCTCAGATGACCCGTAAGATGAGACCTAGGTTATCTTTATTCATTGTTGATTTGCTATTGTTCAATCATTGTTGAATATGCTCTTATTATGGATGCCTATTGTACTCAGAGTATGATATCAGTTACATGCTTGACTGTTCCACCATATATGCTCATTGGTGAAAGCCCGCAGGCTCATGGAGACATGCTGCATTGTATTGGTGCGAGCACTATTGTTTTCTTATTTGTAAAACATAGCATCATTTGAATACTTATGGGGCTCATAAATGTAGATATTTCACTCATTGACTACATATTGGTTGATGTTTTTTGGTTTAATGGATCTATCACCATTGGTCTTTACATTAATGAATGGAAGTGTCTCATTGATATTCATTTCTTCATTAATACTATTCCATGCTTTGGTGACTGCAGCTCATGCTATAGAGCTAGGGCATCATTCTCTCATTGATATCCATGTTTTTTTTGGGGCTCAAGATTTGTGGCATGTATACATTTCTATTGCTAGGTTGAAGCATCTCATTTACTTGCTGTGGCTATTTGGTTCATTTTTTAGTGCTTGTCATTGTACTATAGATCTAATGTGAGGATATCATTTGATGATAGATTGCTTAGTGCTCATTAATATGCCACTGTTTACTTTCTATTCCATGTGGTGTCATGCTCATTGTTGAATCATACACACTATAGCCCTTGAAGGAGGATGTCATTACACAGATTTTCACATGTTCACCACAAAGCACCAAAATATTGAATGCCACCTTGAAGCATATTATGTTGTGGTGTGCCCTCTCTTTGACATGTAGATTTATACTCTTATTTCTCTTGTTTTGACAATGATTCATTGTGCTTAATGAGATCTATTTGATATTCTTGGAAGATGTCATGCTCATATTTTTACTTTGTGTTATAATTCCCTGTAGTCACTCTGCCATTTGCACCTCATGACCTTCCTTTGTTTCCATGATTCTCTTTTCATGATCCTCATTGATGCTGCATCATCTAGATGTTCCCCTATTTTGTATTGTGGGTGCTCTTGGCCCTCGATGTGATCATTGATAGAAAACATCAGCTTTTTCTATCATGATCCACATCAAGGGCCCAGGTCATTCATGGAATTTATTTTTGGATTAGCTCCTCCTATATCTACACATGAAACAAACACATCAATGAAAACATGGTACCTCTTTTTTTTTTGGAGCCTTATACACATGCCTTGAGCATAGCCTTTGTCAGAGGTGCATGGTTGAGTGTATGCATGCATTTTGTAAATACTATTATACCAATCATTGCTTAGATCCATTAGATCTAACCATATCCCCTCTTCTCTTCTTGCAAGTTCTGGATCTCAGGAGCTCTCTAGACAGGACCAGATCTGGAAACTAGTACCAAGAAATGTCTGGTACCCTAGTATTTAATTATTTTTATTGATTTATATCTATAATCATTCATTCAATTATGGTAATGGCTATGCTCATGGCCTATGTGAGCTTAGATAGATGCTTTTTCTTTCCAGTTCTTTCCCTTTTGTACATCATACATATAACTGATACATGCATGTGTAATCTTTAGATGCAGAAGTTGATTTCCTTTCTCTTTCATGCAATCTCCAAAATGAAATGAACACAAAATTAAGTAATATCACCTAATAACACAAACTAGTGTACCATAGCATCATCTAGTAATTAGGTCTCCAACGTAAGAATGACTAAAAATATGATAACAATTTCTTTACAATATATTTAGTGCAATAGACCTGGTCAAGGGTCAGACCCTATTAGGAGTTTTTTACAGTAGTCCATGTTAGGGTAGAGGACACACTATTTGAGAGCTCACTGCTCAAAGGGGTGAAGGCTACAACCTTTTGAATAAAAAATACACACTATATTTGGATCTTGGTGAACTACTCTTAGACCTGCTATCTAGATCAGTTCCAATGTATAGCATAAACACTTTACTTGGTCACATAGACCTTCTTCTAATGGCTCAACACTTTACACACTCTGCTCTGTTCTGCTTTCACAACTATGAACCACACTTAAGCAATCACAAATGACTACCTATAAATATCTTTCCTCTAAATGATATAATCAAGTCAGCCTATTAGAACCACCTTGAAATCATATTAGAGAACGATAACAAACTTCAATAATAAATCAGTCCACTCTACTAAGCACACAACACATTCTGGGACCTATCCAATAAGATAATTGTAGATGAACGCTACACACTATTGGCTCTACAAAAACAATTAGATCTTTCTCCTCAAGATGAATTACTTCATGTGCTCTTAACTAAACATCACTAAATCTTCTCTAAGCTTAGATCTAAGGGTGCATACCTAGATGATAGGTGCATCTCTAGAACTAATGAAATTTCTGTCAAATCTTTTGAATAAACACAAGAAACTATTACTGGTAAATAGTGACTGCATAACTTCACTTATACAGATCATTAGAAACTATGTCCATGAATGTAACATTACTATCATGTCTTCAACTTATACCCAAGTTCACAAGGCTCCATGATAATTGTATGTACAACCATACAAAGAACACTTCATGTTACTCTGTCAGGAACACTACTGACACAAGTTGTTGTATAACTATCTATACTAATGGTTAACCTCTACACCCATGATATCATGTTGATATCATATAAATGCTATATATACTAAAATATTACTACATAAGACTTTCATGCATGCTACTTTCCATATGTTGTCATTAATGACAAACATATAGTCAGTACTGGCCTGCTGGCAAATCTCCAACAATTTGCCCCTTTGGCATTGATGAAAACATATGGAATGAAAAAATCCACCAATCTAAATGAACATTTCTTTTATAAAATTCTCCATTTCCTCTTCAAAACTCCCCCAAGGATGAATCCTCCATTTTCTATAATATTCTTCAACATTCTTGATTTCCTCAACTAGACTATTGTCATAACTGAATACTACTCCCCCTTAGTATATTACTCCTCCTTTTTACTTCTATTTTTCATGACTATACATTACTCCCCCTTTGACATCAATGGAAAAGGGTGCTAATTAGTTTAAGCACCTGTACTACTCTAGAAGTAGAGTATTCAACCATCCATCAGTCCTTGAGGACTGATGCTTTTCTTTCTTTCTTCTACGAAGAATCATAGAATGGAATTACTCCCAACTTCTCCCTGACATACTCAAAAGTATCCTTTGGTAAGGGCTTTGTGAATATATCTACCAACTAATCTTTAGTACTTTCATAGTCCATCTTGAGTTCTTTCTCTGCCAATTTTCTCTCAGGAAGTCACACTTGCTCTCAATGTACTTTATCTTTGCATGCATCATAGGGTTCTTTGACATATTGATAGTGCTAGTGTTATCACAGTGAATAACAATAGGATAATCAATCTGAATTCCAAAATCCTTTATCATCTACTTGATCCAAACAATTGTAGAACAATTTAAGGCTGTTGCAACATACTCTACTTCTTTTGTTTGATTGAGAAATACAATTCTATTTCTTTCTTGTCCAAGTGACAAGTCTATTACCAAGAAACATTGCTGCACCTGATTTACTCTTTCTATCATCAATGCATCCTACCCAATCTACATCATGTACACATAAAGCTCAACATTTTTTGAATTAGGATACCATAGACCATAGTCTATAGTGCCTTGCAAATATCTAAATATATTTTTTACTACCATGAGGTGACTTTGTTTAGGATCTACTAAAAAATATTCCAACTATGCCAATTGCATTGGAAATGTCAAGTTTAGTCTGAGTAAGATAAATGAGTTTTCCAATCATATACTTGTACAATGTTATATCTACTATTGGTGAGTCATCTTCTTTTTTAAGTTTGCATCCTATTATCATAGGTGTCCCTACTAGCTTGCAATCATCCATCTTGAACTTCTTTAATATTTCTTTCACATAATTGGATTGATTAATGAAAATACATTTCTCTATCTGCTCCACATTCAATCCCAAAAAGTATTTGATAAGACCAATAATACTCATCTCAAATTTATTTTGCATCTCCTTAGCAAATTCAGCACTAATTTTTTCATTACCTCCAAAGATAATGTCATCAAAAAATATAGCTACAAGTAGTAAACCTTCATATGTCCATTACCTCTATAGATTATAGTCTGTTGCTCCTTTCTTGAATCCAATCTTTGTTAGATATCCATCTAGTCTCTCATACCATGCTCTATGGGATTTCTTAAGTCCATAGAGGGCCTTCTTCAATTTGCATACCATATAAGGGCTGTCTGATAAGGTGAATCCTTCTAGTTGCTAATTGTATACTTCTTCTTTCAAGGCTCCATTCAGGAATGTTGATTTGACATCCATCTGATAAAATTTGAAGTTTTTGATTGTAGCATAAGCTAGAAACAACTTAATAGCTTCTAATCTTCTCACGGATGAAAATGTGTCTGAATAATCAATGCCTTCTCTTTTTGCATATCCTTTACATACTAGCCTTGCTTTATTTCTTACTACTATACCATCTTCATTCATCTTGTTCCTGAATATCCACTTTGTTCCAATCACATTCTTATCACTAGGTCTTGGGACGAGTTCCCAAGTGTCATTCTTAATAATCTGATCAAGTTCTTCTTTCATAGAATCATGCCAATCTAAATCATTACAAGCATCTTCAACACTTAAAAGGTTCAATCTAAGATAGTAAACATACTGCTTCACTACTGGTTGAGTTCTTTGCTTGTGATCTTGTTAAGACTTTATCACACTAATCACCAATGATGTCTTTCTTGGAATGGTTTCTAGATGTAAACTTTGGAACCTTAGGTGCTGCTGACAAATCAGCCTTAGGAGTTTCTTCTTCACTTGTTTCAGGGTTATTGAATAACACATCAATACTGTCAAACATTTCTTCAATAATTGTCTCACTAGTGGAGGGTCTGGGTTCTTCTTCAATCATGGGTGAGTAATCATGATATATTTCTTGAACCATAAAATTTTCATCAATCTTTAACATGAGCACTTTCAATGATCTTTTTCAATCTTAAATTGAAACATCTATAAGCTTTACTTTTAGTAGAGTAACCAAGAAAAATACCTTCATCACTTCTTGTATCAAACTTGCCTACTATTTCATCCCTTTTGATGTAGCATTTGCTTCCAAAGATTCTAAAGTATTTTACTATGGGAACATTACCAAACCATAGCTCATATGGTGTTTTGTCTATGCTAGGCCTCAATTGAATTCTATTGATAGTGTAGACTGTTGTATTGACCACGTCTCTCCAATTGGTGTGTGCAACTTTTCCTTCAGTCATGATGGTGTGTGCTATATCGAGGATGATGCTATTCCTTCTTTTTGCAATTCCATTCTGCTAAGGTGTTCGAGGTGCACTCAACTATCTCTTTATGCCATGTTCTTTATAGTACTCATAGAATCTGTTAGAGGTGAATTCTCTTCCTCTATATGATCTCAAACATTTTATCTTTAGTCCAGATTGATTCTCAACCTTAGCTTTTAATATTTTGAGCTTCTCAAATGCTTCTAACTTATCTTTCAAGAATGCAACCCACATCATCCTAGTATAATCATCAAAAAACAAAATGAAATACCTTTCACCATAGTATGATCTTATTTTATTTGGACCACATAGGTCTGTATGAATCAGATCCAACTTGTTCTCTACTTAATTGTGATTGCTGCTGAATGAGTTTCTTACATGCTTTCCCATCACACATTCCCTACATATAGTATCAACTAGTTTGGCTATGCTAGGTAGATCTCTTACAACCTTTACATTTCTTTTCTTTACTATGTTATCAAAATTTCTATGACATAGCCTTTTATGCCACAACCAACTGTCATCAACTTTAGCAACAAAACAACTTGCTTCTGAATTGAGTTGGAAAACATTACCTTTAGTCTTTGAGCCTGATGCAATCATAACACCATCTTTTTTAATGATGCATTTTTCATCTTTCAACTCCAACTGATAACCTTTTCCAAGTAACTATCCAACACTAAGAAGGTTATGTTTCAAACCATCTACATAGAGAACATCATAAGTACTATTCTTTCCATCCAAGGTGATTGCTCCTCTACCAACTATGGGTTTAGGATTTTTATCTCCAAATCTAACCATACCACCATTGTATTTGTCTAGATGAACAAACCTATTTTTATCACCTATCATGTGATGTGAACAACCACTATCTATAATCTAGTCTATCCTTATACGAGCTTGTGAAATCAATGCTAGCTCTTGATACTCTTTATTATCTTCATGATCTTTTTTATTGTTTATTTTCTCTATGATAGCAATAAATCCAATTTATTCTTCAATTGAGTCATCATCTGAAACTCCATCTCCATCATCATAACATTCCTTAAAGAATTTAGGCATGTAGTCATTTTTGAACTTTCTAGCCCTTAGAGGACATTTAGATGCAAAGTGACCAATCTTATTATGTGAATAGAATTTAAATGGAAATTGACCTTCATATTTTCTTTTTCCTTTCTTTTCTCTTTTGGCAATCATAGCAATGAAATCATCTAGAGTTTTTTCTTCATCATCATCATTAAAATTACCAGAAGTGATTGCAGATTTCTTACCATGAACTGTTGCTTTGAAGGCTATCTCACTTTTAAGTTCAGTCTTCATTCTTAAAATCTCAAAAGATGAGATTTTTCTAATCAAGGTCTCTCTCTTGAAATTTTATGTAAGCTACATGGTTTCATCAAGGATGTTGATCTTGTTTTCAGATTCTGGAGTGAGAGTAGTCATTAATTTGTCCATAATGTCTTCCTCTAAGATCTCTCCACCATTGTTCTTGATTCCAACAATAGGTTCATTAATCCTTTGATTGTAAGCTCTGATATTTTCTTCAGGTAGCATCTCTAATGGATTTTATCTTTTCTTCCATGCCTTTCTGTGTGCATCCTTTTCTTGTTTGTCTCCTTCAAATATGTCTTCTAGGTACTTCCATATTTTGTGGGTTGTATCTACCTTCTTTATTTCTAAAAAATTACTATTAGAAAGGGCACTGATAAGGGATTCTTTGGCTATTGAATTCTAATGAAATAATTCCTTTTTTTTATCAGTAGCAACATCCTTTGCAAGGTCTTCTAAAGTAGGAATCTTGACTTCTTTGATAGTTACATCAAAAACTTCAAAAGAAATGCACTCCAAGTGAGTCACCATCTTGTTCTTTCAATCAAGATAATTCTCTCCATCAAACTTAGGACTTTCTTTTCCTAAAGAATTCTATCTAATCAACCTCAAGCTGTTAAAATTTCTCTCTAAGACACTTGGCTTTGATACCAATTGTTAGGAATAGTCCCAAGAGATAACTGAGAGGGGGGAATGAATCAGTTATCTACAAGTTTCAATTCTTTGTCCAATTAAGTATACTTAAACATAAAGCATAAACACAATGAAAGAACACTTGAACATAACACCAATATTTTGGTTACAAGGAAAGCCAAATAGGTAAAAACCCCTATGGGAATTGACACCCACTAATATTCTGCACTAGTGTATTATGATCCTTGTTAGAAGATACTTAACCTTGTTAGGAGTTTCTTTACAATATATTTAGTATAGTAAACCTAGTCAAGGTTTGGACCCTGTTAGGAGTCTTTTACAATAGTCCCTATTAGGGGAGAGGACACACTGTCTAAGAGCTCACTACTTAAAGGGGCAAAGGCTACAACCTTCTGAATAATAGATACACACTATATATGGATCTTGGTGAACTACACTTAGACATGTTGTCTAGATCAATTCCAATGTATAGAATAAACACTTTACTTGGTCACATAGACCTTCTTCTGATGGCTCAACACTTTGCACACTCTGTTATATTTTGCTTTCACTACTATGAACCACAATTAAGAAATCACAAATGAATACCTATAAATATCTTTCCTCTAAATAATATAATCAAGTAAGCCTATTAGAACCACCTTGAAATCATATTAGAGAAACCATAACAAACTTCAATAATAAATCAATTGGCTCTACTAAGCACACAACACATTCTAGGACCTATCCAATAAGATAATTGTAGATGCATGCTACATAGTATCGGCTCTACAAAAGTAGTTGGATGTTTCTCCTTAAGCTAAATTACTTCATGCACTCTTAACTAAACATCACTAACTCTTCTATAAGATTAGATCCAAGGGTGCATACCCAAATGATAGGTGCAACTCTAGACCCAATAAAATCTTTGTTGGCTCTTCTGAATAAACATAGGAAACTATTACTGGTGAATAGTGATTGCATAGCTTCACTTATACAGATCATCAGACACTACATCCATGAATGTAACATTACTATCATGTTTTCAACATATATCCAAGTGTCCAAGGCTCCATGATAATTGTACGGACAACCATACATGAAACACTATCTATTACTCTATCACGAACACTACTGACACAAGTTGTTGTATAACTATCTATACTAATAGTTAACCTCTGCGCTGATGGTATCATGCTGATATCATATCCATGCTATATATATTGAAAAAATACTACATAAGACTTCCATGCATACTAATTTCCATATGTTTTCATTAATGAAAAACATATAGTCAATGTTGGCCTGCTAGCAAAGCTCCAACACTCTCAGACAGTGCGTCCTCTCCCCTAACAGGGACTATTGTAAAAGACTCCTAACAGGGTCTGACCCTTGACCAGATCTACTATAATAAATATATTATAAAGAAACTCCTAATAGGGTTAAGGATCTTCTAACAAGGATCACAATACACTAGTGTAGAATATTAGTGGGTGTCAATTCCCACCAGGGTTTTTATCTATTTGGGTTTCCTCGTAACCAAAATATTGTGTTATGTTGAAGTGTTCATTCATTGTGTTTATGATTTATGTTTAACTATAGTTAATTGGATAAAGAATTGGAACTTGTAGATAAGTGATTCACTCCCCCCCTCTCAGTTATCTCTTGGGACTATTCCTAACAATTGGTATCAGAGCCAAGTGCCTCGAAGAGAATGTTTAACACCTTGAGGTTGATTAGATGGAATTCTTCAAAAAAGAAAGTCCTAAGTTTTATGGAGAAAATTATCTTGATTGGAAGAACAAGATGGTGACTCATTTGTAGTGCATTGCTTTCATAGTTTTTGATGTAACTATCAAAGTACTCAAGATTCATACTTTAGAAGACCTTGCAAAGGATGATGCTAGTGATAAGAAAAAGGAATTATTTCATCAGAATCCAATAGCCAAAGAAACCATTATCAATGCCCTTTCTAATAGTGAATTTTTAGAAATAGAGAAAGTAGATACAATCGACAAAATATGGAAGTACCTGTACACTCAAATTGTGCACTTCTCTAAGTCATTACTTCCAAGAGAATCCATGAATGGGAAACCTTGAGAAAGAGACCTAGAGCTCCCTAGACATGGAGTCACAAGGATGTGTATGGTGCTCTCAGCTAGAGCTATTGAAGCATGCAACCTTGCTAGTAAACCACACAATGGGAGATTCAAAGAGACAAGGGCAAGAATGCTAATATCTTCAAGAATCAAGATAAAAATGCAATGCAACTATGTTAAGAATGAAGATGCAAGCTAAGCTATGAAAGGAAAGTATCACAAGCCTTACTAATTAAGCTATGTGTGCTAATCTAGACCACAAAAGAAACTAAGCTAGATGCCATGAAAGCTTAAGCTAAGAATGCAAGAATGGAAGCTAAATGCACAAAGATCTCCAAAAGCTCCAAAGTATCCAAGAAATCCTATAGCATAAGATTAGTATTCAAAATTGGGATCCTAAGATGAGAAGAGATCTCTCCTTTTAAAGGAATTGAAAAGGAATGGACCATGGAGATTAAGAGGCAAAAGATTTAATCAAGGGTGGAGCTTGAAAGAAGAGCAATCCATGTGCACAAATCTCCTCCAATGAGAAAATAAGAGTTGAATTTTGTGTCCCATATAAGACAAAAATGTCTTTTCTTCTTTTAAAAAAATAGGAATAATGCTTTATTTGTACAACTTAGGATAAGAGGAAAAGTGGGGGCATTTTATTTAATAAAAGGGGAGGAAATTCCTTTTGATTAAATAAAGACTTTAGGATAAAATGGTTAGCCCACAAAAAATAATCAAATAAACGATAGAACTAGGATTTGGTCAAGGAAATTGATATAATTTGAAAAATATTGATTTTTGAAAATATTGATTTAGGGATTTGATAAATTGTTGAATGGTGGCCCAAAGTCTAGGTGACCATTTTAGGGTGCATACATTTGCCCCTCTTTGACTAATGTGAGATCGATTTTGGATCACATGTGGTCAAAGAATGGAATTGAAATGTGAGATCAATTTGGGATCACAAAAGAATCTAGACATGTGTTCGACGGATGGGAACATATCAGGACAATGGTAAGCTGATAAAAATAAGTTGAAAGACAAGACCAACATACCTGTAAATAGGAAATTGTCAAGTCTCAAATAAGAGATAAGAATGTAAAGAAAGGTTTGATTGATAAAGTTGAATCAAGGATTGAAGTTGATAGGTACTGCGCCCTCATAATCAAAATTAAAATCAGGTAGAGGAGAAATAATAAATTGATAAAGTTGATCAAATCACTAGAAATCATAATCGAAGGTGTAAAATAATAGGATAACCATCAAGGAGTGAAGATATGCCCCAGGTTGACTAGGTTTGACTAAGAAAAGATATATGATAAAGATGAAGTCAAACCACAGAGAGATGACTCAAATGGAAAATGAATGAAAGACTAGGAGGTTGAAAGAGATTGGGATGAAGAAATTAAGATGCCCCAGTGAAGATCGAAGGATCAGGCCTCGAAAGGTCAGCCAACTGTACAGAAGAAGAAGAAAATTTGAAATGTGATTTTAAATATCAAGATGAACTTAGATTTTGATTTTGATCCCAAAAATGGATCTATGATGTCGAAATTAGCTAGGGGTGCAATTTTTGCAAAATTCTGAGATGTTTTGAAATTTGGTCAAAAAGTCAAAATGCTAAAAAATGGGGTAAAAAGGTCATTTTCAAATTCATTTGTCTTATTATGATTTGAGAACTTTGAGAGCTCAGAGAGAGAAAATGGCCCAACAAGCAGTGATTCTGGTACACAGACATCGATTCGAGTGCACCAAGTTGCACAACTGACCTCCTCAGTATGGTGCCCTGGTAAGTTTTCAGAAAAAAATCACCCTTTGAGTCATTAATGAGCTACTTATTGCATTTAAAACATGTTTTTAATTTTTTTTAATATTTCAAATTTCATCAATGTAGAAGTTCATATGATACTTATAAAGTATCACACCCCTTTGATAATATTTATCGTGCAATAGTTTGCGGGTCCAGAAAGTATCACACAGGCATTCAATCCAGTATCAGATGACACCAAATGAAACATTGTGTGATCCTATATGAACTATCATACTCAAAAATATTATCACACTATTGTTGAGGAAAGTATCACATGATACTTTATCAAAAAATAGTATCGCACTAGTGTAAGAAATATGACATGTTTTAAATTTTTGAGCAATATGACATGGGTCTAGACAATGTTTGTGTTTGAGATTATTTATACTAATTTTAGACATCCATCATGATATGTTCTGACATCTGGTTGGGGTTATGGCTTGCAGGAGAACTTTCTAGTGCTGATTATTAGAGCATTAAGAGTGACTAGGTTACGCTATGTCCAAGATCTTGATGATCTGGGATGAGAAGACTTGGGGGATATGGGTTTTGGGTACTTTCTCTAGATGCCCCATATTCAAGTAGATCATGGGCTACTAACAGTGTTCACTAAGAGGTAGAATAGTGAGCAAAACACCTTTCATCTACCTACTAGAGAGGCAACTATCACCCTAGAGGATGTCTATTGGATCCTCCGAGTATCCAGCCATGGCGATCCAGTGAGTATAATCATGTTATTAATTGTGCATAGATGTAAAGTTTCCATATGATAGAAACTGACATGATTATTTGTTGGCATATGTATACTATGATCAGGATCTGACTAAGGGACAACAAGCCATCCAGGACATGTTCCAAGATGTTACTATTATTGATAAACACCTCAACTGGGATCGGTTGATGGAGGAGTTTGGTCAAGATTTTTTGGTTCCATGCATAGTGTCCTCTATAGTAGCACAAGCACTAATCATAGATAGGAGCTAGAGAGGGTTTCCATTGGGTTGGGGCAAATTGGTTGTGAACTTGATAGCACACCCTTAATGGATGGCATGGGGCTGAGCCATCCTAGCAGACATGTACTATGACCTCCATGAGATCATCTATAGGGAGAGAAGGACATGGGCATGTGGTGTGGTCTTAGCACAGGTATGGGCATGGGAGAACATCATTGTTGTGCACTCACATGTGTAGCCTAGGGAGTAGAGATGCCCCTATATCTATAGGTACAAAGGATTCATTTCATAGCCCCATAGCGGAGATGTGACATACTATAGGAGGCTTTTGGATGAGCTCACATTGTTTCAGTGGAGACCATACAGGGCCTGTGAGCTATGGAGTGATCAAGAGAAGGAGCTGGGATACATCCTATGTAGCTGACCACTAGTAGGTCAGCACTCTAATATCTTTGAGCACTTCATCATCTCCTAGGTATGGAGGTAGTTTGGGTGACAATAGAGGGTACCCACAAAGATGACCACATATGCTTGGGTCAGGGATGAGGAGGGATAGGGATGGCTACCAATGCTAGACTACCAGCAGGGAGTACATGACACTATAGGGATATAAAGGGAGCCATGGGACTATCTCCTGGACATGGTAGATGAAACCTATAGTACAAAGTGGTGGAGGTATTCATTCCCATGGTTTACAGTTCCTGATTCACAGCCAGCGGCATAGGGTGGTGACGGGAGTGATGAAGATGGGGGAGATAAAGGAGATGGAGGGAGGGTGAGGGAGAGAGGATAGGGATCATGATCTAGTGGCTGGAAATGGTCATGGAGACATGCTTCTAATGATGAGGGAGATGATATAGTGAGATTGGTTTGCCAATGGGTGGATGTTGCGCAGGATCAGCCTACAGGGAGAGGAGGGGAGGATCTCAGGCCCAGGATCTAGGCTTTGGAGACTGAGATGTAGTAGCTCAGGATTACCATTATTGTATGAGATCAAGATCTGAAGGATCTATGAGCTAAGATAGAGAAATGAGAGAGGGTAGCACAAGCTGATGCAACAAAGATCCAATGGGAGGCAGCACGAGCTACTTATTACCATGGATTATACATACAGGCTGTACCTAAGGGATAGAGAGCACTACTCTACTCTAAGAGGCTGGGAGATATGACATGGTACCAGACAGAGCAACACCACCACCTCCACCACCACCACATGATGGTGAGGGTGAGACATAGGTCTATGGTGTTAGATGTATAGAGACATACCCTGGGATATTATCTAGATTTTGGATCCCACATTGCATTTTGTATCATGACATTCATCATATATATATATGAGATTTACTAGATTTGCAATATATCTTGTGTATTTTTCCCACTTGTGATGGATGTTTCAGTTTTATATTGTCTTGTGATATTGCTCAAATGTATGATGTATGCTTATATATGCTCATGTAGAATCTCTCTTATAGATGTATGTTTAGTTCTCATGTTATGATATAGACTCATGTTTATGAAAATGATCTCTTTAGGATATAGATATGATGATAAGATTAACCCCTTGTGATGATAGGAAAAGGAATGTGATGGGAAAGACAAGGAGTGGAAGACATGATCGAGAAAAAATGAAAGATGAGTGCAGTTGACTGAAAAGTCCTTGAAAGATGAAAGGAGAGCTCTCTCCATATGCAAGATGCAAAACTAAACTAACATGAACCTAAAAATGCAAGCTACTATAAAAAGTGGTTTACTTGCAAGGTCACAAAGTTGTTAGACTCTAATATTCATCATTGAGCTTTATTGGTAGTGTCACAAGATCATACAATACACACTAGTATGACTATGTGAATTTGAATATGATCTATATCAGATAGATATGTGGGAATCCCACCTAGGCATCAAGGACATATAAGTCAAGATGAGTAGTGTAGCAAGGTTCCCTAAGTTTAATATAGAAAGATTATGCTCGCATCGAGACATAAGAAAGTCAAGATGACTATAAGCATGCACTTGCAAAAATAGTCAAGGATAATACCTTGTAGACCCTAATGTCAAGTGGAACAAGCATAAATGCTAATGACAGTTAGCACCAACAAAATATACCCACAAGCAGAAAAAGCAATAAAACATGTCCTCATGCCCCTAGTCTTCTAGCTCAACATGATTGAAAACTATTAGGGAGAGAACACTCATCAAAGAAATCATCATAGACAACACACAAAAATAAAATGAAACAAGTCTCAGCGAGTCAAATTTTTAAGTACGCATGTGTAGGTCAAACTTTGAGTATCACATCTGCCAGTGGAAAATATCATATCATGCTAGATCGTGGGTAAGATATCTGATAAGTGTTGAGAAACACTCGATGCTAGGGTAGAGTTAAAAAACACAGTTTGGGTGGTGTTGAAAAACACCATTTGTAAGATGTCTTAAAGACCAACACATCCTAGACACTAAAGCTAGCACAGTTATGCCCCCTAGACAAAGACAAAGACCAATTCCAAACCAAGGCAACAAGGACAAGGCATGATGGAGAGAGGCTAAGTGTCGAGGATGCATGCTAAGAAACAAGGGTGCAAAGGCCTCAAGTGGTGCATGTTTCAAGGTTTTCACCAGTTGAATATTTTTTAATTTTTTGATTTTTTTTTAATTTTTGCTATGAAGGTGCCTGTTTCCAGGTTTTCACCAAGGCACTTTTTCTATTTTTTTAATTTTTTACAATTTTTTAAATTTTTTAAATTTTTTTAGGACTTTATATGCTTTTTAGGATTTTTCCAGCATCATATATGAATTTGTCTTTTTGGAATTCTTTTAGGATCAATAAATATGTACAAAGTATGCCCCCAGATAGAATAAGCATCATGGATAGAACTTCTTCAGGTGCAATACATTGATAGGATTGGAGAGTTGTTCTCCCTCTTTAGTAGATAACAAGTAAGCACCTATTCCAAAAGTAGTAATAATGATGTATGGTCCAAGCCAATTAGGTTTGAATTTCCCCTTTTTTTCTCTATGTTGTTGGTTCTTAGGGTTTTCTCATAAGACAAGATCTCCCACTTTAAATTCTCTAGGGAAAACCTTCTTGTTGAATGCTTTTGACATATGCTTTTGGTAGACCCTCATGTGATCAAATGATGCTTTACACTTCTTATCTATAAGTTCTAATTCTTGGAGTATCATGGCACGGTAGTCTTCATCTATCACTAGACCTTTGAGGGAAACTCTAAGTGAAGGAATCTCCACCTCTAAAGGTAACACTACTTCAACACCAAAGGTAAGGGAAAAAGGAGTAGCCCCAGTTGGAGTACAAATACTCATTATATAGGCCCATAAGGCTAGATTTATCTGTAGATGCCAATCTCTACCATTCTTATGAACTGTTCTATGGAGAATTTTGAGAATGGTTTTATTCGAAGCCTCTGCTTATCCATTTCCTTGCGGGAAGTAAATGGAGGACCAATGTTGTTTTATCTTGAACTTCTTGCAGAGTTGCTTAAGGTCCTTATTTTTGAACTGACCTCCATTGTCAATGATTATTTTGGAAGGTGCTCCATATCGATAGATGATATGGTTTTAAATAAATAGAGAAACTATCTTGCCTGAGGCAACAGAAAGTGGAACAACTTCTACCCATTTGGTAAAGTAGTTAGTAGTAGTGATGATGAATTTGTGTCCACCTAATGAGTTGGGATGAATCTACCCAACAAGGTCAAAGGTCCAATGCTGAAATGGCCAATGAGATATAGATAGAATAAGCTCCCTATCTAGAGCATGTATCAGGTTACTGTGTTTCTGACAATTTTTGCATGATTTAGAAAGAACTACTACATTTGTCTGCATGGTAGGCCAATAGTGATGGAATATGGATGAAGTGACTGAGAGGGGGGGGTGAATCAGTCAACCATAAAACCTTGACTATTAATTCTTTGCAGATCCTTTAAGATATCTTAACAATGTTGTCTGTTTTAGTACTCGGTAAGTAGATTGCAGTAACTTTGAAGATGCAGAAAGTATTAGCAATAATATCTTTAGATATTCATCAGTGCATGTAAATGATTGAGAAAGCAATTAAGAACACAAGAGACACAAGATTTAACGTGGAAACCCAATATGGAAAAAACCACCAATGTATCTAGATACTGATTTTCACTTTTCTGAAGTGATGCTCGGTTAGAAGCCAACCCGGTAAAAGGTTACAAAACACACTGTTAGGTGTGACCTTGTTAGAGGATTTAAAACACCCTGCTAGGAGTGGCCTGGTAAGAGGTCTTGAAAACAATTCAATGGAATTGTCACCTTGTTAGAGGATTTATATTATGGCTGTTAAACCAACTCAGTTAAGAGATTTAGAATTCACTGTTACAATGATAAGAAGGTAACAATGAAAAAGTGACCTGTATAATAATGCAACTGTCTTGCTGATTACAGATCTCTATTCTGCATAAGTCTGATCCTCTCTGATCGAATAAATCTCTGCTGCTCCTCAAGGATATCTGAACATCCTTCACAAACTCGCATATATCTTTCCTTTTCTTCTTCTGTAAATCTTCTGCTGCTCCTCAAGGATATCTGAACATCCTTCACAAACTCGCATATATCTTTCCTTTTCTTCTTCTGTAAATCTTCTGCTGTTCCTCAAGGATATCTGAACATCCTTCACAAACTCACATATATCTTTCCTTTTCTTCTTCTGTAAATCTTCTGCTGCTCCTCAAGGATATCTGAACATCCTTCACAAACTCGCATATATCTTTCCTTTTCTTCTTCTGTAAATCTTTTGCTGCTCCTCAAGGATATCTGAACATCCTTCACAAACTCGCATATATCTTTCCTTTTCTTCTTCTGTAAATCTTCTGCTGTATTCTTATTACTTTTCACATTTGACCTTTTATTTATATGATTTTGGATTAGTCAAATCGTCATTATTTAGTATAACAGTCGGCAGAATTAAGTAAACTCTATTTGCAAAAATCCTTCAAAGGCCGACAGTGCTCGGTGACCATATCTTTTTATAATTTTTCAGAGACCGAGGGAACTCGGTAAACACCAACAATCCTTCTCCTTTGATAACCGACTGAACTCAGTAAATACTAACTTTCTTCGATGACCGACTGAACTCGGTAAGCACTAAACTTTCTTCGGCAACCGAGTGAACTCGGTAAACACTAGACTTTCTTCGGCAACCGAGTGAACTCGGTAAACACTAGACTTTCTTCGGCAACCGAGTGAACTCGGTAAACACTAGACTTTCTTCGGCAACCGAGTGAACTCGGTAAACACTAGACTTTCTTTGGCAACCGAGTTAACTCGGTAAACACTAGACTTTCTTCGGCAACTGAGTGGGCTCGGTAAACACTAATATCCCTGACAGGCAGACCGACTGAGCTCGGTATAAGCAGATTGCTGCGGATTATGACATAGTGTGACATCAAAGACAATACATAATTGAGTAGCAATTTCCTTCAGACAATTGTTTCCAACAATCTCCCTCTTTGGCATTGATGGCAACACAATATGTCATAACACAAGAAATTTGAAAGAGTTAGCTCGGTTTAGATTCAAATCTCCCTCTGTCAGTAAACTTCCTGTATCCTGAAAATTCTTTCTTCTGACTATAAATTTCTTGAAAGCAATGGTAAAGACATAGTAAACACTCCCTCTTTGACAACATATGCCAAAGATAATTCACATATTATCGGTGAAAATTAATGTACCTCAAGTACTGATTCATATGCAATGATTCCTTTAATATGCTGCATCAACAAGTTGATTTTCAATCATGTTCTGGTTGATGCATCACTAAAACTGTATTTAGTGAGCCTCGGATAGGGGAATGACCCCTAACTTACCTCTTAGATACATAAATGCATCCTTAGGTAATGGTTTGGTAAAAATGTCTGCAATCTGTTCTTTTGTATGAATATATTCTAATCTGATTTCCTTGTCCTCCACCAATTCTCTGACAAAGTGATATTTAATGGCAATGTGCTTGGTTTTGGAATGCATCACTGGATTCTTAGAAATGTTTATTGCACTGGTATTGTCACAAAATATAACAACTGGTTCTTTGATTTCAACCTTCATACCTTCTAATAGCTGTTTAAACCAAACAATATTTGAACAGTTTACTGCAGCAGCAACATATTCTGCTTCAGCTATGGATTGAGATGTGCAATTCTGCTTTTTACTAGTCCAGGATACCAGTCTTTTTCCAAGAAAAAATGCTCCACCACTTGTGCTTTTTCTGTCATCAATGTTTCCTGCCCAATCAGCATCAGTAAACACTTTCAAGTCTAGATTACCTCCAAATTTATACCACAAACCATACTCTTCAGTTCCTCTTAAGTATCTTAAGATTCTTTTGATTGCCATCATGTGATTTTCCTTAGGTTTTGCTGAGAATCTAGCTACTATACCGACTGCTAAGGCAATATCAGGTCTTGTATGTACCACATACTGCAATTTTCCAATCATAGATCGGTATAGGGTCTGATCAACTTCTTTTGAATCATCATTTTTGGTAAGTTTCAGTCCAGTACACATGGGTGTACCAACTGGTTTTGAATCTTCCATTCCAAACTTCTTAAGTATCTCCTTAATGTATTTTGATTGAGTAATGTATATACCATTTTTGCTTTGCTGAATTTGAAGACCAGCAAAGAATTTTATTAAACCAAACATAGACATTTCAAATTCTCTGTTCATTTGTTCTGAAAATTCTTTGCACTGATCCTCATTCCCTATAAATATACTATCATCCAAAAATATTTCTGCCAGTACAATTTTGTCATCCGGTCCTTCTTTGATATACAGATTGTTGTTATCATTAGCTCTTTTGAAATTAATCTGGATTAAATAGTTATGGAGTCTTTCATACCATGCTCTAGGAGCTTGTTTTAAACCATATAATGCTTTGTGTAACCTGCAGACCATGTCCCTTTTGTCTGGATCAACAAAACCTTCAGGTTGTTCAATGTAGACTTCTTCATCAAGAATTCCATTGAGAAATGCAGATTTTATGTCCATCTGATATACCTTAAATCCTTTGTGTGCTGCATAAGCAAGTAGAGTTCTTACACCTTCTAATCTTGCAACAGGAGCAAAATTTTCTCCATAATATATACCTTCTTCTTGAGAATAACGTTTACATACCAGTCTAGCCTTGTTTCTAGATACTTGACCATCTTCATTCAGTTTATTTCTGAATACCCATTTTGTTCCAATTACATTCTTATCTTTAGGTCTAGGTAAAAGAGTCCAAGTTTTGTTCTTTTGTATTTGTTCTAATTCTTCATTCATTGCTTCAATCCAACTTTCATTCTCTAATGCATCTTTGATATTTCTAGGTTTAAAATCAGTAAGTAGACATGTACCTTTTAGCTTGCTTCTTGTCATAGTACCATCTGATTTGTTTCCAATGATTTGATCTGGTGTATGATGTCTTCTGACATATTTGGCTAGTATAGGTTCCTTGCCTTTTGAATGATTCATGCTGTTGTCTTCTAGGATCTCTTCTTCAGGTTGCTCGGACTCGGTAGATATTTGCTCGGTAACTTCAGGCTGAGACTCGGTCTGAATTTTCTTCCTGTGACTCGGTTTGAACTTCTTCCTGTGACTCGGTAACTGTGCTTGGCTCGGTAGATATAGCTTCCTTATTGATAGTTGTGTCTGTCAATGTTTCAGGTTCAATGTAAACGAATCTTCTATAGTTCTCAGGTTCCCTTTTTCTTTCTTCCTCAGTCTTTTCTGCAAACTCATCAAACTTCACATGTATACTTTCTATGACTTTGTGAGTAGATAAGTTCAGACATTTGTATGCCTTGCTTTTGCTAGAATATCCTAGGAATATTCCTTCATCACTCTTCACATCAAATTTATTTCTTCTGGATTCCTTTAAGATATAACACTTGCTACCAAATATTTTCATGTAACTTACATTAGGTTTATAGCCATACCATAATTCATAAGGAGTTTTGAATGTGTCTTTCTTCAGTTGTACTCGGTTTAAGGTATGAACTGCAGTGCTGATAGCTTCCTTCCAGTACTTTATAGCAATGTTCTTTTCTATCATTAGAGTCCTTGCACAATCCATAATAGATATGTTTCTTCTTTCTGCTATTCCATTCTGCTCAGGAGTTCTAGGAGCTGATACCTGTCTTTTGATTCCTCTTTCAATGCAGAAGTTGTTAAAATCATGAGAGATGAATTCACCACCTCTGTCTGATCTTAAGCATTTCAATCTTTTCCCTGTTTCTTTTTCTACTCTTGCTAAGTACCATTTGAACTTTTCAAATGCCTCTAATTTTTCTCTTAAATACATAACAGTCATCATTCTAGAATAGTCATCAACGAAAAGAATAAAGAATTTATCTCCAGTATAGCTTTGTATTCCAATAGGTCCACATAAATCAGTATGCACAATTTCCAAAATTTCTTTAGACTGATAGTTCTTACTTTTGAAACTAGTTTTACTCATTTTGCCAATCTGACAATTCTTACATAGACCAGTGTCAGGTTTCTTCAAAGTAGAAATGCCTCTAACCTTCTTGAATTTGCTTATTTTTATCATGTTATCAAAATTCACATGACATAACCTTTTGTGCCATAGCCAACTTTCTTCTATTTGAGCAATAAGGCATGAATATTCATTGAGATCAAGATAAAATAAGTTACCTTTTGTTTGTTTGCCTGATCCAATGAGTTTTCCTTTTCCATCCAGCAGTCTTGCTTGACCATTCATGAATTCAACCTTGAAACCAGTGTTGATTAGCTGTGCTACACTTAGAAGATTATGTTTTAGTCCTTCAACCCAGTAAGCATTATCACATATGAGTTCTTTGGTTAATGAGATTCTTCCTTTTCCTTTTATACAACAAGGTTCATTGTTTCCAAATCTTACATTACCATTGTCATAGTCTTCTAGATATTCAAATTTTGTCTTGTCACCAGTCATGTGGTGTGAACATCCGCTGTCTATTATCCATATATCATCTTTGCTTATATGAGAAATAAGTGCTATCTTATCTTCATCATCATCAGATTCATCTTTTATAGCAATAAAGACAATTTCTTCTTCACTATCATCAGAATCTTTAGCCATAAAACATGATTTCTTACCTTTATCCTTGTATGATTTGAAATTCTTTTTGCCATAGTACTTGTGACTTCTCTTTTCTTCCTTGACTTGCTTGTTTGGGCACCTAGCTGCAATATGTCCAATTTCTTCACATGAAAAATAGATTAAAGGATTTTTACCTTTATACTTACCTTTCCCTCTAGAGTACTTCTTTGCAAGTAATGCTTCTACAATTTCAAGATCACTATCAGAACTTTCTTCTGATTCTTCTTCACTTTCTGTCTGAACTTCTTTAATTTTCTTGTTCTTCTTTAGTGAAACTTTGGCCTCAAATGCTGATTCAATATTTTTGGAACTAGGAACATAGTTGTCATAGTTGTCTAATTCAAAAGCTGTCAATCTTCCAACTAAAGCATCCAAGGTTATACTGTGGTTTGCTTCACATCTTCTTTCTTGAATAGCTGATACTCTTATTGCATAGATAGGGAGTAGTGTTCTAAGTACCTTACTTATAACCGTCTCATCTGAGATTGTTCCTCCAGAAGCTCTGATTGCACTTACACTTGCTTTGATTCTTTCAACATATTTTGCAATGTTTTCATCTTCCTTCATATTCATCTTGTCAAACTGTCCTCTTAGGCTTTCTCCTTTGGCTCTCTTCACATTTGCATCACCACCATATATCTTCTTCAGTGCCACCCACATTTCATATGCAGTAGTGCAGTCTTTAATATCATCAAATTCTTCATAGCTGAGAGCAGATGCAATGTCTATCATCATGGTGTTGTGAGTCTTTTTATCTGCAATGTCTTCAACAGTTAATGCGCCATTAGGAATTGTGTATTCTTCATCAATGTATTTGCATCCTGAATCACCAATGGAAGCCAGATGAAGTCACATGAGACCTTGCCATGCTGAAAAGTTATCTCTGTTAAGCTTTGGAATTTCCCTCTTGTAAGACATCCTGATCTTTAGCTTAGGTCTTTGAAACCCTTCCTGCAAGCACCAAAAGCTCTGATACCAATTGATGGAATATGGATGAATTGACTGAGAGGCGGGGGTGATTCAGTCAACCATAAAACCTTGACTATTAATTCTTTGCAGATCCTTTAAGATATCTTAACAATGTTGTCTGTTTTAGTACTCGGTAAGTAGATTGCAGTAACTTTGAAGATGCAGAAAGTATTAGCAATAATATCTTTAGATATTCATCAGTGCATGTAAATGATTGAGAAAGCAATTAAGAACACAAGAGAGACAAGATTTAACATGGAAACCCAATATGGGAAAAACCACCAATGTATCTAGATACTGATTTTCACTTTTCTGAAGTGATGCTCGGTTAGAAGCCAACCCGGTAAAAGGTTACAAAACACACTGTTAGGTGTGACCTTGTTAGAGGATTTAAAACACCCTGCTAGGAGTGGCCTGGTAAGAGGTCTTGAAAACAATTCAATGGAATTGTCACCTTGTTAGAGGATTTATATTATGGCTGTTAAACCAACTCGGTTAAGAGATTTAGAATTCACTGTTACAATGATAAGAAGGTAACAATGAAAAAGTGACCTGTATAATAATGCAACTGTCTTGCTGATTACAGATCTCTGTTCTGCATAAGTCTGATCC
Source organism: Chamaecyparis obtusa (assembly GCA_027943335.1). Lineage (NCBI taxonomy): Eukaryota > Viridiplantae > Streptophyta > Pinopsida > Cupressales > Cupressaceae > Chamaecyparis > Chamaecyparis obtusa. Next base: position 60,513 of record BSBK01003171.1, read on the forward strand.
TCTCTGATCGAATAAATCTCTGCTGCTCCTCAAGGATATCTGAACATCCTTCACAAACTCGCATATATCTTTCCTTTTCTTCTTCTGTAAATCTTCTGCTGCTCCTCAAGGATATCTGAACATCCTTCACAAACTCGCATATATCTTTCCTTTTCTTCTTCTGTAAATCTTCTGCTGCTCCTCAAGGATATCTGAACATCCTTCACAAACTCGCATATATCTTTCCTTTTCTTCTTCTGTAAATCTTCTGCTGCTCCTCAAGGATATCTGAACATCCTTCACAAACTCGCATATATCTTTCCTTTTCTTCTTCTGTAAATCTTCTGCTGCTCCTCAAGGATATCTGAACATCCTTCACAAACTCGCATATATCTTTCCTTTTCTTCTTCTGTAAATCTTCTGCTGTATTCTTATTACTTTTCACATTTGACCTTTTATTTATATGATTTTGGATTAGTCAAATCATCATTATTTAGTATAACAGTCGGCAGAATTAAGTAAACTCTATTTGCAAAAATCCTTCAAAGGCCGACAGTGCTCGGTGACCATATCTTTTTATAATTTTCTAGAGACCGAGGGAACTCGATAAACACCAACAATCCTTCTCCTTTGATAACCGACTGAACTCAGTAAATACTAACTTTCTTCGATGACCGACTGAACTCGGTAAGTGCTAAACTTTCTTCGGCAACCGAGTGAACTCAGTAAACACTAGACTTTCTTTGGCAACGGAGTGAACTCGGTAAACACTAGACTTTCTTCGGCAACCGAGTGAACTCGGTAAACACTAGACTTTCTTCGGCAACCGAGTGAACTCGGTAAACACTAGACTTTCTTCGGCAACCGAGTGGGCTCAGTAAACACTAATATCCCTGACAGGCAGACCGACTGAGCTCGGTATAAGCAGATTGCTATGGATTATGACATAGTGTGACATCAAAGACAATACATAATTGAGTAGCAATTTCCTTCAGACAATTGTTTCCAACAAATAGTACCTAGCCCTAAGCAACCTTTGGGCCATGGCAAGACCATTAGAATGTCCTCCACAAATTCCCTCATGAATGTCAGCTAACACTTGATTGAACTCATCATTTTCCAAGCACCTAAGAAGTGTCCCATCTAAACCCCTCCTATACAGATCACTAGAGATAAGGGTGTGGCGAGGGGCATTTTGGGTTAAGTTTCTTCATTCAAAGTGGTTGAAGGTTTTGGGAATAATGTCACCATGGAGGTATGAGTAAATGGCACCATAGAGGAATGACTCATGGCCAACAAGGGTACAAAAAACTTGGCTTTCTTGAGAGTCATAGATAGGATAGCGTAGCTCTTCCACCAGGAATTCAAATTTGGACTCATGCTATTCTAGCTGAAGAAGTGAAGCCAATGTAGCCATAGCATCAACTATTTTATTCTCTACTCTAGGGATTTTCTGAAATGTAACAAAGGTGAAATATCATCTGAATGAATCAACCATTTTCTTGTAGGGTGCCAATTTTTCATCCTTTATTTCATATTCTTCATTAACTTAGTTGATTATTAATTGTGAATCCCCATAGATATGTAGCTCTGTGATTCTCCATTCTATTGCCATTTTTAGTCCATTTGTCAAGGCCTCATACTTAGAAATGTTATTTGTATATGGGAACAATAGTTTGTAGGACTTAGGAATTGTGTACCCATGAGGAGAAATAAATAACACTCTAGCTCCTGAACCATTTTCCATGAAAGAGCCATCAAAGAACATTTTCCATGTTCTTGCAGTCATGTACATTATGTGCTCATCTGGAAATTCAACTTGAATTGGCACTTTATCTCAAATTGGGAAATCAGCCAATTGTTCTGCAATGGCTTGTCCTTTTATAGCTTTACGCTCAATGTACTCTATGTCAAATTCTGATAAGATCATCATCCACTTACCAAGTCTACCTGTGAGAGAAGCCTTACTGAGCAAGTACTTGAGAGGATCAATATTTTCTATGAGGTGTACTTTATGCACAAGCATGTAATGCCGTAACTTTTGGGAGGCAAACATCACCGCAAGGCAACATTTTCAATACTAGTGTAATTAACCTCATATGACATGAGAGTACGACTAATGTAATATATAGCTCTTTCTTTTCCAGTGTCATCAAGTTGAGCCAATAATGCCCCCAAGGAAGATTCTATTGCTAAAACATACAATATGAGTGGTTTTCCTAGGATAGGAGGCATTAAGATTGGAGGATTGGCTGAGTATTGCTTGATTTGGTCCATGCTTTGCTGACAATCTTCATTCCAAACACATTTATCCTCTTTGTGCAATGTCTTATTGAAGGGTTGCACTTTATCAGCCAGTTGTGAAATAAACCTCCTTATAGATTGAAGGCATCCCTAGAGGCTCCTCATTTGGATGATGTTTTTGGGAGGTGACATATCTAAGATTGCTTGAACTTTCTTTGGGTCCACCTCTATTCCTTTGGCTGAAATGATAAATCCTAGGATTTTTCTAGAGCTGACTCCAAATTCACACTTTTTTGGATTTAATCTTAGTTGAAATTGTTCCATACAATCTAGAATGACTTCCAAATTGCCCAAGTGTGTATCTTTTTTTTAGATTTTTCCAAGGTGTCATCCACATAATCTTCCATATCCTTATGCATCATGTCATTGAAGATAGTTGTCATAGCTCTTTGATATGTAGCTCCTGCATTCTTTAATCCAAATGGCATAATTCTCTAGTAGTAGGTACCCCATGCACAAGTGAATGCAGTCTTTTCCTAGTCTTCAGGAGCTATTTTGATTTGATTATACCCAGAAAAATTGTCCATTACGGAATAGATCTCATAACTCACAGTCATGTCCACTATCATATCTATGTTTGGAAGTGGAAAATCACCCTTTGGGCATGCTTTATTAAGATCCCTACAATCTGTGTAGATGAAATGGACTTGTCATGTTTTGAAACTAGTACTATATTTGAAATCCATTCAGCATAATCAATGGCTCTTATAAATCTTGCACTAAGGAGTTTTTCTAATTCAGCTTTGATGAGAAGAGTTATGTGAGGATGCATTTTCCTCAATTTTTTGTGTCACTAGTTTTATACCTAGAGAAATGGAAAAGTGATGCATAATGAGATTAGTGTCCAACCCTGGTATGTTTGAGTAAGTCCAAGAAAAATTAATCTTCTTTCTATGTAGGAACTTGGTATATGCTTCTTTTTCCTATGGTGATAGAGACTTAGCCAAATGCACTATTTGTGGAGCCTCTTCTATACTCAAATTAATTGGTTGTGTAGGCTCAACAAGCACTGAAGATCTTTCTTGGAAGTAACTTGGGAGATGATCAAGTACCTCATCCTTAGGTGCCTCAGAGAGGTTTTCACCCTTGGATACATCCTTATTTTTACTTTTTTAGGTTTTGACATTGCCACATAGTGGTTTTCACCATTATAAATTTTTTTCTTTTTTTTTTTGTTTTCATTTTGCACCTAAGGTACTTGATATCTGGTTCTATTATGCTTGTAGTTGTTTCACTAGTGGAAGAGACTATGGGCTCAAGGGCATTTCGGTAACATGCTATCTCATAGTTAGTTTGGAAAGTTAAGAGATGAGGCTCTTGATAGCATTGAGACCAATCAATTAGGTGGGGATTGGCAAGGGGTAGGTCAATGATGGGTTCAATATTGTGGATACAAATGGTGTCATCTTTTGTGATTGTAGAGTTAGGATCTGTCAAGTATCCCTCTAAGGTACCCAAATCAAGATTTATCCTACCAAGTGAAGCATCATCAACTAAAGAAACTTGTGGATTCAAATCCTCTAATCCTACACTAGACTCATTAGCTACCTCAGGGTGGGAACTATAAGTATGGAAAATATCAACATCCATGTCAACTGTAGAAGAATCAGAGAGAGATTCCCACTCATACTCATGTGAGTCCGTATCTGAATCCTGACTAGAATGTTTACACCAAGCATATTTTCAAGGCCTTGAGGTAGAGGCTTTAATGTAACCAAGGGTAACACCTTCTTTGACATGATCTTCAATAGCAAATTCCCCTTGTTGTAGGCATGAAACTATTGTATGGGCAACTGGAGTATCTAAATCTCCCCAAAGGAGATTGGTGGAAGGGATCCAATCTTCACACATGTCCTATTGGTTTGTCAAATTTGGCATGTACTTTAATTCATCATCACTATCCATCGCAACAAGGATAGGATCAATTTTCTTGTCATGATTTTCAAACCCTAGGCCAACCATCCTCTTAGACTTGTGCCTAAAAAGGGCATGATCGAGTGGTTCAGCCCTAGCATCTAACCTATGACTAAGAGGACCATGTCTTGGGTAGCCCATATTTTTGACCAAAATGTATCCTCTCCCATAAGCCTTAGGAGATGGAGAGAAATTTTCATTGTGCTTGTATTTTTTCTCTTTATAAATCCAATTTTTAATAGCCACCTCTTCTTTTTCATCCTATGTAGGAACCGAGGACTCTACAAACATACCAAATAGAGTCATGGCTGAAGATGAAGGTCGCATCTCTTGTGAAGTTTTCCCATAGGATCTAGGTGAGACCGGTAGTTTAGTAAAGGAGTCAAGTTGATACCCCCCCATACCAAGGTTTATGGACTTGAACTAATTCTTGCACTGTGCTAGGGTTGCATCAAAATCTTTAGCTTCCCTATTGAGAGGAACATGAGTCATAGCTAAAATTGCATTTATATATAATGTGCTATCCCTAGGTATACAGACTTCTACTCCATTATAGAGAAACTTAACACATTGGTGGTAGGTGGATGACAGTACTTGCATGTCATGGATCCATAGTCTACCAAGTAGGATATGTTAGAGTAATCATACTTTATGCTTATTAATTAAATCACTTTGGTTTAATTAATTAAGTTATTTATTACTCTATTTACTTAAGCTATCTTTTAGGTGCATTATAATTAATATATTTATTAATTATAATGTGCAACCTAGCTTTATTTTTTGCTTTATAGCTTTAGGGTTTTATTGTTCACCTATATGGTTGAACCCTTTGTACATTCTTTTTAGATAATCTTGGAATACAATTGCTCTTTACATGTCCATAAGATGTCTCTGGCTTTTTGGCCTCCATGACTTTCTTGCTTTCTATTCTTTGCTTCTTCCATGTGACAGGTTTATGCATGCAGGTGTTCTTGGGAGATTAGTTTTTCACCTAATCTAACAGGATATTATATGCTAGAGGACCAGCATCAACAATTTGGAACAAAATATCTTTCTCAATGGGGAAAATCCTAATAGGAAGAATAGCCAATGCCAACCCCTTGGAACTTCTCTCTATCTCATCATAGGCTTTAATGGTAATTTTATTTCGGGTATCAATAACTTGCTCAGAATAACCTAGTATTTTCAATAGAATCAAAGAACAAATTTTGAGCCCAGAACCCCCATCAATCAACACACGCCTGACATGGGTCTTGTGAATCATGACTTCAATATGAAGGGCAAGATTATGCAGATGGCTCAAAGCTTTGTCATCTTCTTCTGAGAATGTTAGGTAATGAGGGCTGGCAAGGTGGTTAACCATGTTCTGGAATTGGTCAACATATATGTTGTTAGGAACATTGGTCATGTGCAAGGCATCCTCAAGGACATGTTTATGTCTTGGGGATAATTCCAAGAGTTCAAAGATTGAGATTTGAGTCGGGGTTCTCTATAATTGGTCAACAAGATTATAGCTCATCCCAGTGTTAACTACTAATTTGGTGGTGACATTCTTGGATGCCACTAGTTTTGGTTTGCTACACTGGTTAGAACTAGGACCTCTAATAACCACAAGACCTTGGCTTTGACTTATTGTAACATCATTAAGAGCTTGGGATGACCTTTGAGAGTGAGAACCCCTTAGCACAATCACAAGTTCTTCATCAAATATAGGAGGAGAGCCCACATTATAACCATAAGGATCTTTGTCCCTCATCATGTTGGCATTTTCCTCCACCACTTTAAGCATATTGACCACATTTTCTACACCTGTGTAGGTATAGTTGACTTTGGCCTTGCCATTCTTGGGTTTAGAGATTTCCCCCTTCTCATATTTAGGCAAAGGATCATAGAAAGCCTTGTGATCAACATTAGTGTTCAAACCATCTACCTTAAGCTTTCTATTCTCAATAAGGTCTTGGTTAATATGCTTAAGTTTCCAACAATGTTTGATGTCATGTCCAATGCCATTATGGAATTTTCAAAACACCTTCTCATCCCACCAATGAGGTTTAACATTAGGAATATGGTGTTTCATAGGATCTTGTAGTTGTGCAAGGTTATTGGAAATAAGCATCTTGAAAACATCCTCATAGGAGTCACCTAGTTTAGAAAATTGTCGCCTCTCCATTTTAGGCTTATCTTGATACTTTGGTTTATTCTCTTGGTTGTTGGAGGATGTATTGAGCTTCATAGCTTAAACTACACTAGAAAAATGGAGGACTCCTTGATCCTTGGGTTGAGACGAGTCCACAACTCCATCATTGACTACTTGTTTGTTCTTGTTCCAGTGTGAGTTCTTGCCTTTGTCCTTATTAGCATTGTGGTTGTTTTGACCATTGTTGTTATTGTTCTGTTTGGTCAAAATCCCTTGCTCTTTCAAGAAATCCTCAATTTGACATGTAGTTTTGACCATAGTGTCGAAGGAATCAAAGACCATCTTCCAAATCTCATACCGTATTTCAGGCACCAAATTTCTAATGATGATATCAATCCTTTCATGCTTAGGGATAGTCCTAGAATAGCGAGAGCACAATCATCTACATCTTTGTAAGAAGGTAACAAAGGATTCCCTTGGTTCTGCTTTAAATTGCACAATTCTAACATAGTGACTGATCTTGACAAGTTGTATGCAAAATGTTGAACAAATTTGTGGACAAGTTCTTTGAAATTTTTGACGGGAGGGGTTATGTTGGTAAACCACTCCATGGATTGGCCCTTGAGACTCCTCAGAAACAATCTCATAAGATAGGAGTCATCTTAGTGAAATTCAAAACTCATGATGTAGAAATGATGCACATGATCACGTGGGTCTCCATTGCTGTCATACTTGTCATACTAGGGGATTTCAACTTTTCAAGGAAAATCCTTCATACTCACACTCCTATCAAAAGGATTGAGATAGATTGAGTCCAATGAAAAGGAACTTTTAGGTGCCAACACCCTTTCCATCATATGCTTGAGTTGCTTGATTTCCTCTTCTTGAGAGGGTCCTTGTTTCTTGATTTTTTTATCCACATCAATGTTGTAAGGGACCCTGGCACCCTCATTGATAAAGCTCTCTAGGAACCTATCCTTATTTTTATCTAGATACTTTTCCACATATTGTTGGAATGGTGGCTCTTGTTGGATCCTCATAAAGTCTTGATCATCAAAACTTGCACTACTTCCTCCATGTTGAGAGCAATGATGAGGTCATTGGGAGGGTTGCCTTGAGTTCCTAGGAGGTGTCTATCTCCTATGTTGTGAAATCCTTCTTCCTCTAGGACTAGGAGATCTTGAAGGGGTCCTTGACTGCCTTCTCCTTCATGGGGTTCCTAAGGGAGTAGATGGTGGAGATTTGTTTCCATTGTCGGTGCCCCTATTATTGAATTGGTCATCAAGTTGTTGGGCTAAAAGCCTATCTTGTTCTTCTTGGAATGCTTTTCTTTTCAATTCTAACAAGACTTGGTGCTCCACCTCTAGGAGTCTAAACCTCTCTTCTTTAGTGGCTTTTTCATCCAAAAAGGCTTTCTTTTCATATTCAATTCTTTCAAGCCTTTCATTCGCATACCTTGAGGTTGTTTTGAGTGGAGAGTTGGGCCTTGAATGTTTGAACAATTCATTAGTAAATGCTACATTCACATAAGCATCACAAGATTCATTATTCTGGTCTTCGTGTTGTGATCATTCATCTTGGTGAGCTCATCTTGTATACCTTTGAGCTCTCTGATGGGCATCTAAAAATCTTGAGTTGATAGGGGTGATTCTGGTTGATTGTCATCACCAAATAGCATGTTATCCCTATGTCTTTGGAAAATGTCATCAAGATTTTGATCCATTGCTTCTCTCTCCTTTCTATTCATGGTGTAACTCATGTCCATATCTGATTGAGAAGATGCTAAAGAGGTACTCAACTCACTAGGATTTCTCTTTGGGTCAAACCAAGCTTTAGACTCACTCCTTGGGAATTGATCAAAGATGTGCTCTTTTCCCTTTTGCTTTTGACAAGTTTGGACTAACAATAACTGGTTGAAGACAACTTGAGGTCATTTTCCTTGATTAACTTGGTACCTTGTCGTAACCAACATGAAAGAAAAAGACCCTTGGTGATAAGATGACCCTACAAAATGTCGATACCAAACTAAGATAATAAAAGTGTTCAATTGTCCAAAAGGAGATGGTAAGATAGAAAATTTCAATAGGTTTAAACCAACACTGTCACAGAGGTGTATAATAAAAGGATGAGTATCCTAACACATATGGATCAGGAGGATGGATTTAATCAAATTATATATGTGGACAAGGCTTTTGAGGATACCTTTTTTGAAAGCTTCAAGCCAAACAAACATTAGATCTTAACCTAGCATGAAATCAATTCAAAACAAAGAAAACTCTAGACTAAGCCACCTCAGATAGAGCTTAAACAGGTGCACTCAAGCACTATTTGATTTGTTCATGATTAAGGGGATGTGGGTGTACTCTCTAAGCACTTGGAGCATATTATAATGCATATTAAGATGGATTGAGATTCATGAAAACCCCAAAAATGGCACAATATTGGGTAGAACACCCAAAATTGCCCCTAAGGCTTCAAGAACTCAAGAATGCTTTTAATGGAGATTTGATGCAAATATGATTATGCTAAGATTTATTTTAACCCAAATGAAGTGTGAGGATGATGCTATATGCTATGAAAAATAATGAAAGAAACTATCTTAATCCATTATTGCTAAGCTATGATGTCCTAAAAAGCTTGAAGAAAATAATGAAATATGATAATTAGGATTGATTATGTTAAAGCTAGAAGTAAAAGAGCATGATAACAATGCATGAAGATGAAAGACTAAGCTAATAAATTTCTCTTGGAAGAGGGGGTATTTATAGGATTTGGGAAGGAGGAATGAGTGGCCAGGATCAAAATCCTTAAGAGAGGCCAAGATTCATTCAAAGGGGAGCACATGGATTGTGCTAGTTCAGGGCCACCTCCTTGTGACAAGTGTCACAAGGGCATTCGGTTGAAAGATGGGAGGGATGTGCACAATTTGGGAAATGTGACTAAGGTTAAAGGGTGTAAGAAAGGGGTGAGGGGCTTCTTAAATGCATCATAAATGCATGTAAGAGGGATAAGGAGGCTTTAAATGCATTTAATGCATGCAAGAGAAGTTTCTAGAAGTTTGTTGACTTTGGGTTAAGCTTAGGAGTTGGCTAACCTTGGTTAGGGAATGTGACAAGGTTAGGGGGGGGGATTAGGATTAGGATTAGGATTAGGGGGACAAGGATAAATACTTTCTAGAAGAGTCTAGAACTTCCTTAAGATAAATATGGATTTTAGGAAATAAATAAAGATTTATTTATTTCCATGGTTTAGGTTTGAAAATATTTATTAAAAATGAATTTAATAAATATGAGGATTAATTATTTAATATTAATTAAATATTTTGAGTTGGGATTAGGATTAGGAAATGATGGGATTAGTCTTTAATTGAAATTAAAGAAGGATTAGAAGATTCTAGAAGAGGTTAGTGGTCTTAAGGAAACTGGCCAAGTTTTGGGCAAAAACAAATTAATTATTTATTTTGAGATTTTTGGTCAATTTATTAATTAAATAATTAATAAATAAGGAGATAATATTTAAATAAGATTCAAACATTTTTGGGAGGGATTCCTTAATTAAATATTTTTAATTAAGGTAAAGGGATTTAATGACATAAAAATAAATAAATTAATTAATTAACAAATGATGGTGTCATCAGGGATTTTTCAAAAAATAAAAATACTTTATTTTCTAAAGTATTTTTAGGTGTGTACATTTTTCCCCTCTTTGATGCGATGCCGCAAGTGGCATGGCATCAAAGATAGGAAAATAAGATGCCCCAAACTAGAATTTGGAGGAATAAGGGGTTGTGCACCCTCGAGAAAATAATGCAAGGAGTAAACATTGTGGAATTTTCTCGAAAGGAAACAGAGAAGGAAGGACCTAGGAAGGAGGGGAGATAAATAACCAAGCTTCCAAGAGAAAAGATGGGTGAATGCAAGATGAGATGGAATGCAAAATGTAGGATGCAGCAATATGAGGATGCAAGATGCAAGATTAATCTATATGATGCAGGATGCAAGGGATTGGGGAAAGCTCCACGTGAAAATGGGGAGAGCACAACCTAGTTTGATATAGCAATGCTAGAGACCTACCAAGGATATTGGGATCACAAGGCATTGTCACTAGTGTTGCATAGGACTGGTGCTAAAAAGACACGCAGGGTTGCCCTAGCATCACACATGAAACCCAGAGGAGGCATGGTGGAAACAATGCTGAAGAAACCACAAACACATGACTGACTCACATGCAAAAGCAAAAGATCAAAATGCCTTGCCCCAGATTGTCCTCATTCACTACACACCATGATATAAAGGTTCATGGCAACTTTGAGTAGAGAACAATGAGAAGCCATAAAAGATTATCAAGACCCAAAGGACAAAATCTAAGGCCAAAATGATAACTCCAAAAGACAACCTTTGCCAAGGAGAGAGATTTGATTCGATTGATGGTGGAAGATTGGTCTAAACATGTGGAAGGATACATCAACATGCACCTGGTGTGCTTGGTGGAAGATTAGGTTAGACAGGAAGGATACAACTGAGGGGACCCATGATTAGGCTTACGTCAAACAAAATAGAAGCATACATCTATGCGGACCCAATGCTGATGGGGAGAATGTTGTGTTGCTGATTGGCAAATGATGCAATTCAAAGATGGTCATGATGATTAAGGATAGTCAACAATTGATGTTGCTGAAGTGCGAGGCTGGGTAGGACAAAGTGTTTTGATCAAAGGCTGCTGTAGGACTAACAAGGACTATGTACAACAAGACATGAGGATATGTACAATGGATGGGAAAAAAGATACAATGGATATGTACAGAAGCTCAGGATTGGGGATAGGAAGATCTCACTATATAGGATATATAGGAAGGATCATGCTATACAGGATATGGGACAAGATATGTGCAAGATAGGGTACAAGATATGGTACAAGTGGGATTGTAGATTTTCATGAGGATCATGAAAAAGAGGAATGCTGGGGGATGGTGGATGGGGATGGGGATGGTAGAAAAAGGATTGAGATGTTGGGATGGGGGGATGGGAGTTTGATAGATAATGACTCGGTCCACTATGTATGGCACCTGTTTACCAAGTTTTCACCAACATACTTGTCCAAGGCACTTGAATTGCCAAGTTTTTACCATTGGACGATTGTTTTTCTTTTCCTTTTTTTCCTTTTTTTGTATTTTTCTACTTTTTCCATTTTTTATGGATTTTCTAAATATGTAGATCTAGTTCAGGCATAGAACCTCTTCAAATGTATGATGTTGATTAGATCATTCAAAGGCTCACCTTTTGGTGTAGATAATTGATAAGCACCAAAGCCAAAGCATGCTGTGACAACATAGGGGCCCAGCCAAATAGGCTCAAACTTGCCTTTCTTTTCTTGGTTTGCTTGGACCTTCTGATTTTCTTTGAGGACCATGTCACCAACCTGGAAATATCTAGGATGAACCTTCTTGTTATAACTCCTTTTGAATCAATTTTGGTATGCAACTAGGTGATCATAGGCTTGTTGTCTCTTTTCATCTAACAGGTCTAGCTATGTGAGACAGGCCACACGATAGTCTTCATCAGTGGTGTAGTTCTTCATGGAGACTCGCAATGATGGGAGCTTGACCTTGATTAGAAGAATGGCTTTGAGACCATTTACAAGGGAATATGGGGTGGTGCCTGTGGGAGTGTGATAAGAAGTATGATAGGCCTAAAGGGCAAGATTGATTTGGAGGTGCCAGTCATGACCAGAATCATTGACAACCTTCTTGAGGATTTTCAAGATAGTTTTATTGGTTGCCTCAGCTTGGCCATTTCCTTGAGGGAAATATGGATTGGAGAAACGGTGATGGATGTGGAGTTTAGCACATAGATCATCCACATGCTAGTTTTCAAAAGGTGTGCCATGGTCAGTGAAGATGGTAGATGGTATGCCAAAGTGACAAATTATGTGGTAAAGGATGAACTTGGATATTTGGATACCAGTAGTTAGGGTGAGTAGAATCACTTCAACCCATTTGGTGAAGTACTCAGTGGAAATTATTATATACTTGTGTCCATCCAAGGAAAGGGGAGTGATTAAGCCAACAAGGTCAAAGCCCCAACATGAAAATGGCTAAGGTGGCAGAATGGGTTGCAAATCTTGTGCTGGTGCATGAATCAAATTGGCATGCTACTGACATGGTAAATATTTTCTAACAAACTCACAAGCATCATGTTCCATGGTGGGCCAATAATACCCAACTTGAAGCAACTACTTAGCTAGAACCATGCCACTCATGTGGGCACCACAAATTCCAACATGGACCTCTTGTAAAGCCAGGATGGCCTGATTTGAATCTAAACACCTACAGAGGATATTGTGATAGCCTCGATGATAAAGGGTGTTGGCTACAAGAGTGTAGTGGGAAGCTCTATGAATAAGGTTTTGGCATTGGTTATTAGTGAGATGGGGAGATATGATACCATTCTTTAGATATGCATGGATGTTGTGGTACCACGGGGACTAGGGACCAACCAAGACACACACCATTTCTGCATTGGCATTCTCATAAGCCGGTGTATGTAGCTTCTTGACTAGGAATTCATACTATGATGCGTCACATGGGATTTCTAACAAGGACCCAATAGTTGCCATTGCATCTGCTGCTTTGTTCTGAAGTTTGGGTATCTGTGTGAATTGTAGATTCAAGAAATGCTCTTTCAATCTATCCACGAGTTCATTGTAAGGTAGTAGCTTGTCATCCTTTGTCTGATATTCATCTAGGACTTACTTGATAATCAGTTGTGAATCACCAAACACTTGCAGTTCTGTGATATTCCATTGAATGGCTGTTTTGAGACCTAAGATGAGTACCTCATATTCTGCAATGTTATTGGTACATGAAAATCCCAATTTGAATGATTTTGGAATGTAGTCACCTTGAGGTGTGATGAATAGGATCCCTACCCCTGATCCATGTGATGTGTAGGAGCCATCAAAGTATATTTTCCACATGGGTTGTTCTTCGATCATACATAAGTGTTCATCAAGGAATTCCATGATTAGTGGATAAGCATCCACTAATGGTGCTTCTGCTAGCTAATTGGCAATGACTTTCCCTTTGATTGCTTTCCGATCTATGTACTAGATGTCAAACTCGCTGAGTATCATGACCCATTTTTCCATATGGCCTATGAGAGTTGTCTTTGATAGTAGATATTTGAGGGGGTCCACTTTTGAAATGAGCCTAATTGTGTGACTGAGTATGTAATGTCTAAGCTTTTGAGTGGCAAAGACCACTGCAAGGCATGCTTTTTCCATGGGTGAGTAACTAAGCTCATAGCTGACAAGAGCTCAACTAATGTTGGAGATGGATCTCTCTTTGTTTTTGTCATCATGCTGAGCTAGGAGTGCCCCCAGTGCTGTAGTGGTTACTGAGATGTAGAGTATGAGAGGGTGTCCTAGAACTAGTGGTACTAGGATTAGAGAATTGGCTAGATACTCCTTGAGCTTATCAAAGCTTCTCTGACATATGGGATCCCATTTGAAGCTGGTGTCTTTTCATAAGAGATGTGTAAAAGGTTGGCACTTGTCTGCCAGCTGAGAAATGAACTAACACATGGATTGAAGCTTTCCTTGTAGGCTTCTGAGCTATCTGAGTGTTCTTGGGGTAGGCATTTATGTTATTGCTTTGACCTTTTTAGGGTCAATCTCTATGCCTTGTCGTGATACTATGAAACCTAGGAGCTTTCCAAATGTAACACCAAAGACACATTTCTTTGGATTGAGCCTTAACCCATAGTGTTGTAGGAAATCAAACACACTCTCAAGAATGTCAAGGTGTTCATGGTGTGTCTTTGATTTTGCAAGAATATCATCCACATAGTCCTCTAGGATCTTGTGGATCATGTCATGGAAGATTGCTGTCATCACTCTCTGATATGTGGCTCCTGCATTCTTTAGACCAAAGGGCATCATGTTATAGAAAAAGGTACCCCATGGAGTGGTGAATGCTATTTTGTGTTGGTCTTCTACTGCTATATGAATTTTATTGTATCCAAAGAAACCATCCATTAGTGACAACATTTCATGGCCTATTGTAAGATCTACGATCATGTCTATGTTAGGTAGCGGAAAGTCTTCTTTAGGACATGCCTTGTTCAAGTCCCTAAAATCTGTGCATATTCTGATGTCACCTGAAGGCTTTGTGATAGGCACCATGTTGGAGATCCAATCTGAGTAATCTATAGCTCTGATAATCTTTGCATCTAGGAGATTTTCTAGTTCTGATTTTACCAATAGAGCTACTTTGGGATGTATTTTATGTAGGTTCTTCTTTATTGGCTTAACATTGGGGTCTACGGCTAGATGATAAACAACAATTTTAGGATCAAGTCTAGGCATGTGTGCACATGACCATGCAAAGTTCGTAGTAGCTTCTTGAAGTAGTGTAGTGAAAGCCATTTCTTCACCTTCTGTCATGTTGGCTGCAATGTAGGTGATCCTCGGACATTCCTCTGTACCTAAGTTGACTGGCTTGGTTTCTTCTATGATGATAGGTGACTGCTCAGGTCTGCAATCTTGGATGGGAGGATAAGGCAAGTCTTCATCTTCTAGCACTTGAATTTCCAAGTTTTCACTAGAAGATACGCTCTTTATTTTTACTTTTTTGGAATCAGAATGTGCCCCGAAAGGGTTTTCACATAAGGACTCATGTTTTACTCTTTCTACTTCTCTTTTGTAGCTAAAGCTTGCCTCCTCCCCAAAGTATCCTTCTGGGTCAAGCTTATAGATGTGAGTTGACTCTGAATTGTGAACTAATTGTGGGCCTGATGCCCCCATGAATTCTAGGAGTGCTTCCATGCTCTGGAACTCATCAATGTGTGTGATGCTTGGTTGGTCCCAGTCTATGAGTTGAGGGTGAATGAGGGGAAGTTCTATGAGATTGATGGTAAGTTGTTGGACAACAAAAGCCCCTAGGAGGGTGTCAGCATCAAAGATATCATCATAGGATCTAATTTCTTTCTCTTCAAGGATTCTTCGATCTCTACAAGGTCATCCTGGCTATTTAACAGGGTAACGCTAGTCATGTTGGTGCCCCCAGTTGCAGTATTGGGCCCTTGTATATGTAGGCGAGGGGTATTAAATCAAAGACCCTGATGTTGTGGGTTTTTGGATGCTATAATTGGGTCTTTGCTTCCACCTTCTTGTGGTCCTAGACCACCACCTTGGTAGTTCCATTTCTCAGTAGTGTACTTGTGCGATTGTGGGTATTTATCTTTGAAGTAGCCAAGGAGTTGAGTGTCGGGTGGTGGGGGATCTTTGTACAACCACCTATTAATGTTAGGATCCATTTCTTGACTGTTTAATGTGCCATGGGATTCAAAATTCATAGGTCCCATTCTCTTGATTTCATGATGCTCTTCAATAGGCTTGCTTTGGTGACTCAGGTGCCCTTGAGTATGTGGATCAAGCGGGAGGGCCCCTACAGAAAATGCATCATGTAGGCTATATTCACCATAGCCTTGGTTATTGATCTTGATGGAGGAGAGGGTGGAGGTGAGAATGGTTTCTGGATCGCAATGGGATCAGGATGAGGTGGCAATAGAAGTACCAATGTCAATTCTAGGACAATGAGTGGAGTGAGGGAATGATGCTTCCATCTCATGATAGTATGCGAAGGGTTGGGGGTCAGCATGAATGGTAACCTCAGTGTGTTGATGTGGAAATTTGATGCACTGATGGTAAGTAGATGGTACAGCCTTGATGGAATGAATCCATGGTCAACCTAGGAGGATATTAAATGGTAGGTCAAGATCAACAACATGGCAAATAGTATCTTGTGTTGCTAGGCCTAGCTGAATGGGCAAAGTAATAGTACCTTCAGAGGTACACTCCAAGTTTTCATAGGCTTTGATAGTGATTACTTCATGTGCTATATCAGCTTGTGTGAACCCAATCTGTTGAATGAATTTCATGTTGGAATCATTTGCCATTGCACCAAAAGCTTGAACTATCAATGCCTGATACAAATGCTAGATTTAACCTGATCCACAGGAGACGGTTAAGCCATGTCACAAATCTCCAAGGAGGTGCTGACCACCAAGTCAACAATCTCAACAATCTCCCCCTCAGCACTGACTGAGCCTTCAGCCCCAACTGAAGGGAGACTCAAACCCGTGACCCAAGGCTCTGATACCAATTGTTGGAATCATTTTCCATTGCACCAAAAGCTAGAACTATCAATGCCCAATATAAATGCTAGATTTAACCTGATCCATGGGAGATGGTTAAGCCATGCCACGAATCTCCAAGGAGGTGCTAACCACCAAGTCAACAATCTCAACATTTCAAGGTACACAAGTTCAGAGCTGAGCCATTATCTATTAAGACCCGTTTGATGGAAAAGTCTTTGACCATGACGGCAATGCAGAGAGGGAGAGTATGGTCAGGTGCAACATCTGGCATGTCATATGTTTTGAAGGATAAAGCATAGGCTATAGATAAATGTCCCACAAGGGTCACAAACTGGGTGGTGTTAATGTTTGTGGGGACATGTCCTTCTTTGAGAGCTTGTTCAAGGATCTCCTGATGGAGAGGTGAAGTGTGGAGAAGGTCCAAGATGGATATTTGCGCTAGTGTATTCCCAAGATGTTCTATGAGGTCATACTATGCATTGTGTGCATTGTGTACTAGCCTTGGATGGGCACCAGCAATAGTGATCTGACCTCTGTAGGTAGTAATAGCACATTGATGATCCACTCCTCTAACATGGATGGTATTGACTGTGGGCTCAACTTGGGTTATACAACCAACAAATTTATCAAAATTGATGTAGGCAGTAGTGTGATCTTCTTTCTTGCCTTTACCATGATTCTGGGGATGATTGGTATTAGCTTGGTTCTTCCTAGCATTGTGTTGTGGGAACACATTCTGATAGATTTGTAAGTTGGCATTTGGCGAGGCTTGAGTGGGTGCATCTACTTGAATTTCTTTTTGATCAATGAGATCTTGGATATAGTTTTTGAGTCTCATACACTTCAACGTAGTGTGTCCTTTGACATGATGAAAAACATAGTATTCATGGTCTTTGTACCAATTAGGCTTGGGAGAGGTATCATCAAGTGGCTGGATTGGTGGATACGTGATCAAGTTGGCATTGGCCATTCAGTGAAAGATAAAATCCAGAGGTTCACCTAGCGGTGTGAAGGTCTTCTTTGGATAATTTTGAGCTCTGGGTTTGTTCTGCTTGGGAGCAATATTGACGGCATTGACGTGATTGTTTGGATTACCTTGATAAGCTTGATGTGCTAGTTGCTGATAATTCTGCTGATTATTCTGAGAATGATATTGTTGCATGGGTTGCTAATGGACTTGAGGAGGTTTGTTACTAATGGATGGGAACTTGTTGTTGTTGGTATGCAGGAGTTGACGGAGGACTAGCCAAAACAAATTGGACATGCTTGGTATTAGTGGCTCCATCAGTAACAACATTTTTGTTATGATTCCAGTAACATGATTTATCATTGCTGGGTTTTTGGGCATCATTTTTGAAGTGTCGGATTGTGCCTTCATCTAGGAGGGCCTTTTCAATACCTATCCCCTTGGTCTTGATATCTTGATAGGTTTGGAGACAATTCATCCTCATGAAGTGGGATAGCTTAGGATGTAGATTATCAATAAAGATTTTGGTCAAATGCTTTTCAGGTGGCTGGTATGATAGCCTGGTAGTAAGGTTCTACCATCATTGCAAGTATTCTGCTAGGCTTTCTCCATCTTTCTATTTTGAGTTGCAGAGATCTAACAAGGTCAACTCATTCTCAACATTGTGGGCATAGTGGGCAATGAACTTCTCAAAAAGTTTAGCAAAGGTTGTGATAGTCTCATATGGTATTTTGTAGAACCACTCAACAGCAGTTCCTCCCAAGCTTTTGGAAAATAAGCGTAAGAGATAGTTATCACTATAAGCCACTTCTTGGCATGCCATATAGAATTCTTTAATATGATTGATTGGATCTCCTTTCCCCTGATATTTATCAAGCTTAGGTGTCTCAAAGTACTTAGGGAAAGGTATAGCAGCAATGGATCAGTCAAATGAATAAGGACACACCTCCTCAAACTTGTAAGTTTTGTTATTAGTACCAGATTGAAGCTCTTTAAGAGTATTCTTCATGGCTTCCCACTCAACATTGATTGGTGTTTGAGCGGGTACTCCCATTTGAGGTGGATATTGTGGAGTGGGATACAGAGATGGCCCAGTGGGATAGGTAAATTGGAGTGGATTTTGGAGTGACATTTTCTGGGGAGGATACTATTGATGTGGCATAGGGGCATATTGCGGTGATGGATATGAGACTACTTGCTAGTGTTGTGGGATGACTGGGACTTGCTGCTATGACTGATAGGAGGAAACTTGTTGCTATTGGGGGATGATGGGGGTTGATGGAATATGGATGAAGTGACTGAGAGGGGGGGGGGTGAATCAGTCAACCATAAAAATAGTTCACAATTAATTCTTTGCAGATCCTTTAAGATATCTTAACAATGTTGTCTATTTTAGCACTCGGTAAATAGATTGTAGTAACTTTGAAAATGCAGAAAGTATTAGCAATATTATCTTTAGATATTCATCAGTGCATGTAAATGATTGAGGAAGCAATTTAAGAACACAAGAGACACAAGATTTAACGTGGAAACCCAATATGGGAAAAACCACCAATGTATCTAGATACTGATTTTCACTTTTCTGAAGTGATGCCCGGTTAGAAGCCAACCCGGTAAAAGGTTACAAAACACACTGTTAGGTGTGACCTTGTTAGAGGATTTAAAACACCCTGCTAGAAGTGGCCTGGTAAGAGGTCTTGAAAACAATTCAATGGAATTGTCACCTTGTTAGAGGATTTATATTATGGCTGTTAAACCAACTCGGTTAAGAGATTTGAATTCACTGTTACAATGATAAGAAGGTAACAATGAAAAAAATGACCTGTATAATAATGCAACTATCTTGCTGATTACAGATCTCTGTTCTGCATAAGTCTGATCCTCTCTGATCGAATAAATCTCTGCTGCTCCTCAAGGATATCTGAACATCCTTCACAAACTCGCATATATCTTTCCTTCTTTTCTTCTATAAATCTTCTACTATATTATCTTTATTTTTCACATTTGACCTTTTATTTATATGATTTTGGATTAGTCAAATCGACATTATTTAGTATAACAGTCGGCTGAATTAAGTAAACTCTATTTGCAAAAATCCTTCAAGGGCCGACAGTGCTCGGTGACCATAACTTTTTATAATTTTTCGAAGACCGAGGGAACTCGGTAAACACCAACAATCCTTTACCTTTGATAACCGACTGAACTCGGTAAATACTAACTTTCTTCAGCAACCGAGTGAACTCGGTAAATACTAGACTTTCTTCGGCAACCGAGTGAACTCGGTAAACACTAGACTTTCTTCGGCAACCGAGTGAACTCGGTAAACACTAGACTTTCTTCGGCAACCGAGTGAACTCGGTAAACACTAGACTTTCTTCGGCAACCGAGTGAACTCGGTAAACACTAGACTTTCTTCGGCAACCGAGTGAACTCGGTAAGCACTAATATCCCTGTCTGGCAGACTGACTGAGCTCGGTAGAAGCAGATTGCTGCGAACTATGACATAGTGTGACATCAAAGACAATACATAATTGAGTAGAAATTTCCTTCAGACAATTGTTTCCAACAATCTCCCTCTTTGGCATTGATGGCAACACAATATGTCATAACATAAGAAATTTGAAAGAGTTAGCTCGGTTTGGATTCAAATCTCCCTCTGTCAGCAAACTTCCTGTATCCTGAAAATTCTTCCTTCTGACTATAAATTTCTTGAAAGCAATAGTAAAGACATAGCAAACACTCCCTCTTTGACAACACATGCCAAAGACAATTCATGTATTACCGGTGAAAATTAATGTACCTCAAGTACTGATTCATATGCAATGATTCCTTTAATATGCTGCATCAACAAGTTGATTTTCAATCATGTTCTGGTAGATGCATCACTAAAAATGTATTTAGTGAGCCTCGGATAGGGGAATGACCCCTAACTTACCTCTTAGATACATAAATGCATCCTTAGGTAATGGTTTGGTAAAAATGTCTGCAATTTGTTCTTTTGTATGAATATATTCTAATCTGATTTCCTTGTCCTGTACCAATTCTCTGACAAAGTGATATTTAATAGCAATGTGCTTGGTTTTGGAATGCATCACTGGATTTTTAGAAATATTTATTGCACTGGTATTGTCACAAAATATAACAACTGGTTCTTTGATTTCAACCTTCATACCTTCTAATAGCTGTTTAAACCAAACAATATTTGAACAGTTTACTGCAGCAGCAACATATTCTGCTTCAGCTATGGATTGAGATGTGCAATTCTGCTTTTTACTAGTCCAGGATACCAGTCTTTTTCCAAGAAAAAATGCTCCACCACTTGTGCTTTTTTTGTCATCAATGTTTCCTGCCCAATCAGCATCAGTAAACACTTTCAAGTCTAGATTGCCTCCAAATTTATACCACAAACCATACTCTTCAGTTCCTTTTAAGTATCTTAATATTCTTTTGATTGCCATCATGTGATTTTCCTTAGGTTTTGCTGAGAATCTAGCTACTATACCGACTGCTAAGGCAATATCAGGTCTTGTATGTACTACATACTGCAATTTTCCAATCATAGATCGGTATAGGGTCTGATCAACTTCTTTTGAATCATCATTTTTGGTAAGTTTCAGGCCAGTGCACATGGGTGTACCAACTGGTTTTGAATCTTCCATTCCAAACTTCTTAAGTATCTCCTTAATGTATTTGGATTGAGTAATGTATATACCATTCTTGCTTTGCTGAATTTGAAGACCAACAAAGAATTTTATTAAACCAAACATAGACATTTCAAATTCTCTGTTCATTTGTTCTGAAAATTCTTTGCACTGATCCTCATTCCCTGTAAATATAGTATCATCCACAAATATTTCTACCAATACAATTTTGTCATCCGGTCCTTCTTTGATATACAGATTGTTGTTATCATTAGCTCTTTTGAAATTAATCTGGATCAAATAGTTATGGAGTCTTTCATACCATGCTCTAGGAGCTTGTTTTAAACCATACAATGCTTTGTGTAACCTGCAGACCATGTCCCTTTTGTCTGGATCAACAAAACCTTCAGGTTGTTCAATGTAGACTTCTTCATCAAGAATTCCATTGAGAAATGCAGATTTTATATCCATCTGATATACCTTAAATCCTTTGTGTGCTGCATAAGCAAGTAGAGTTCTTACACCTTCTAATCTTGCAACAGGAGCAAAAGTTTCTCCATAATCTATACCTTCTTCTTGAGAATAACCTTTACATACCAGTCTAGCTTTGTTTCTAGATACTTGACCATCTTCATTCAGTTTATTTCTGAATACCCATTTTGTTCCAATTACATTCTTATCCTTAGGTCTAGGTACAAGAGTCCAAGTTTTGTTCTTTTGTATTTGTTCTAATTCTTCATTCATTGCTTCAATCCAACTTTCATTCTCTAATGCATCTTTGATATTTCTAGGTTCAAAATCAGTAAGTAGACATGTACCTTTTAGCTTGCTTCTTGTCATAGTACCATTTGATTTGTTTCCAATGATTTGATCTGGTGTATGATGTCTTCTGACATATTTGGCTAGTATAGGTTCCTTGCCTTTTGAATGATTCATGCTGTTGTCTTCTAGGATCTCTTCTTCAGGTTGCTCGGGCTCGGTAGATATTTGCTCAGTAACTTCAGGCTGAGACTCGGTCTGAATTTCTTCCTGTGACTTGGTTTGAACTTCTTCTTGTGACTCGGTAACTGTGCTCGGCTCGGTAGATATAGCTTCCTTATTGATAGTTGTGTCTGTCAATGTTTCAGGTTCAATGTAAACGAATCTTCTATAGTTCTCAGGTTCCCTTTTGCTTTCTTCCTCAGTCTTTTCTGCAAACTCATCAAATTTTACATGTATACTTTCTATGACTTTGTAAGTAGATAAGTTCAGACATTTGTATGCCTTGCTTTTGCTAGAATATCCTAGGAATATTCCTTCATCACTTTTCACATCAAATTTATTTCTTCTGGATTCTTTTAAGATATAACACTTGCTACCAAATATTTTCATGTAACTTACATTAGGTTTATAGCCATACCATAATTCATAAGGAGTTTTGAATGTGTCTTTCTTCAGTTGTACTCAGTTCAAGGTATGAACTGCAGTGCTGATAGCTTCCTTCCAGTACTTTATAGCAATGTTCTTTTCTATCATTAGAGTCCTTGCACAATCCATAATAGATCTGTTTCTTCTTTCTGCTATTCCATTCTGCTCAGGAGTTCTCGGAGCTGATACCTGTCTTTTGATTCCTCTTTCAATGCAGAAGTTGTTAAAATCATGAGAGATGGATTCACCACCTCTGTCTGATCTTAAGCATTTCAATCTTTTCCCTGTTTCTTTTTCTACTCTTGCTAAGTACCATTTGAACTTTTCAAATGCCTCTGATTTTTCTCTTAAATACATAACAGTCATCATTCTAGAATAATCATCAACGAAAAGAATAAAAAATTTATCTCCAGTATAGCTTTGTATTCCAATAGGTCCACATAAATCAGTATGCACAATTTCCAAAATTTCTTTAGACTGATAGTTCTTACTCTTGAAACTAGTTTTACTCATTTTGCCAATCTGACAATTCTTACATAGACTAGTGTCAGGTTTCTTCAAAGTAGGAATGCCTCTAACCTTCTTGAATTTGCTTATTTTTATCATGTTATCAAAATTCACATGACATAACCTTTTGTGCCATAGCCAACTTTCTTCTATTTGAGCAATAAGGCATGAATATTCATTGAGATCAAGATAAAATAAGTTACCTTTTGTTTGTTTGCCTGATCCAATGAGTTTTCCTTTTCCATCCAGCAGTCTTGCTTGACCATTCATGAATTCAACCTTGAAACCAGTGTTGATTAGCTGTGCTACACTTAGAAGATTATGTTTTAGTCCTTCAACCCAGTAAGCATTATCACATATGAGTTCTTTGGTTAATGAGATTCTTCCTTTTCCTTTTATACAACAAGGTTCATTGTTTCCAAATCTTACATTACCATTGTCACAGTCTTCTAGATATTCAAATTTTGTCTTGTCACCAGTCATGTGGTGTGAACATCCGCTGTCTATTATCCATATATCATCTTTGCTTATATGAGAAATAAGTGCCATCTTATCTTCATCATCATCAGATTCATCTTTTATAGCAATAAAGACAATTTCTTCTTCACTATCATCAGAATCTTTAGCCATAAAACATGATTTCTTACCTTTATCCTTGTATGATTTGAAATTCTTTTTGCCATAGTACTTGTGACTTCTCTTTTCTTCCTTGACTTGCTTGTTTGGGCACCTAGCTGCAATATTTTCAATTTCTTCACATGAAAAACAGATTAAAGGAGTTTTACCTTTATATTTACCTTTCCCTCTAGATTACTTCTTTGCAAGTAATGCTTCTACAATTTCAAGATCACTATCAGAACTTTCTTCTGATTCCTCTTCACTGTCTGTCTGAACTTCTTTAATTTTCTTGTTCTTCTTTAGTGAAACCTTGGCCTCAAATGCTGATTCAATATTTTTGGAACTAGGAACATAGTTGTCATAGTTGTCTAATTCAAAAGCTGTCAATCTTCCAACTAGAGCATCCAAGGTTATACTGTGGTTTGCTTCACATCTTCTTTCTTGAATAGCTGATACTCTTATTGCATAGATAGGGAGTAGTGTTCTGAGTACCTTGCTTATAACAGTCTCATCTAAGATTGTTCCTCCAGAAGCTCTGATTGCACTTACACTTGCTTTGATTCTTTCAACATATTTTGCAATGTTTTCATCTTCCTTCATATTCATCTTGTCAAACTGTCCTCTTAGGCTTTCTGCTTTGGCTCTCTTCACATTTGCATCACCACCATATATTTTCTTCAGTGCCACCCACATTTCATATGCAGTAGTGCAGTCTTTAATATCATCAAATTCTTCATAGCTGAGAGCAGATGCAATGTCTATCATCATGGTGTTGTGAGTCTTTTTATCTGCAATGTCTTCAACAGTTAATGCGCCATTAGGAATTGTATACTCTTCATCAATGTATTTGCATCCTGAATCACCAATGGAAGCCAGATGAAGTCGCATGAGACCTTGCCATGCTGAAAAGTTATCTCTGTTAAGCTTTGGAATTTCCCTCTTGTAAGACATCCTGATCTTTAGCTTAGGTCTTTGAAACCCTTCCTGCAAGCACCAAAAGCTCTGATACCAATTGATGGAATATGGATGAAGTGACTGAGAGGGGGGGGTGAATCAGTCAACCATAAAAATAGTTCACAATTAATTCTTTGCAGATCCTTTAAGATATCTTAACAATGTTGTCTGTTTTAGCACTCGGTAAATAGATTGCAGTAACTTTGAAGATGCAGAAAGTATTAGCAATATTATCTTTAGATATTCATCAGTGCATGTAAATGATTGAGGAAGTAATTTAAGAACACAAGAGACACAAGATTTAACGTGGAAACCCAATATGGGAAAAACCACCAATGTATCTAGATACTGATTTTCACTTTTCTGAAGTGATGCCCGGTTAGAAGCCAACCCGGTAAAAGGTTACAAAACACACTGTTAGGTGTGACCTTGTTAGAGGATTTAAAACACCCTGCTAGAAGTGGCCTGGTAAGAGGTCTTGAAAACAATTCAATGGAATTGTCACCTTGTTAGAGGATTTATATTATGGCTGTTAAACCAACTCGGTTAAGAGATTTGAATTCACTATTACAATGATAAGAAGGTAACAATGAAAAAAATGACCTGTATAATAATGCAACTATCTTGCTGATTACAGATCTCTGTTCTGCATAAGTCTGATCCTCTCTGATCGAATAAATCTCTGCTGCTCCTCAAGGATATCTGAACATCCTTCACAAACTCGCATATATCTTTCCTTCTTTTCTTTTGTAAATCTTCTGCTATATTATCTTTATTTTTCACATTTGACCTTTTATTTATATGATTTTGGATTAGTCAAATCGACATTATTTAGTATAACAGTCGGCTGAATTAAGTAAACTCTATTTGCAAAAATCCTTCAAGGGCCGATAGTGCTCGGTGACCATAACTTTTTATAATTTTTCGGAGACCGAGGGAACTCGGTAAACACCAACAATCCTTTACCTTTGATAATCGACTGAACTCGATAAATACTAACTTTCTTCGGCAACCGAGTGAACTCGGTAAATACTAGACTTTCTTCGGCAACCGAGTGAACTCGGTAAACACTAGACTTTCTTCGGCAACCGAGTGAACTCGGTAAACACTAGACTTTCTTTGGCAACCGAGTGAACTCGGTAAACACTAGACTTTCTTCGGCAACCGAGTGAACTCGGTAAACACTAGACTTTCTTCGGCAACCGAGTGAACTCGGTAAGCACTAATATCCCTGTCTGGCAGACCGACTGAGCTCGGTAGAAGCAGATTGCTGCGAACTATGACATAGTGTGACATCAAAGACAATACATAATTGAGTAGCAATTTCCTTCAGACAATTGTTTCCAACAGGGGTTTGTTGCTATGACTAAAAATATGGTTGCTGTGGGGATGACTGGTGGAATGGTTCAGTTTGTTGATATGATGGTCCTTGCTAAACTTGGCTCTATGGTTGATTGATATAGGTCGGGTGCATTCCCATATTGCTTAAGGGTGGCACTGATGTAGGGAAGCCTAAAGAAAAGGATGGTTGGGAAAAATAACTTGTGAAATAGGATGAACTTTACTGCAAAGGTGGAGGAACTTGCTGAAAAGCAGTGGGTGTTGGGAATGGATAGTTTGTGAAGGATGAAGTTGGTGGAGGCTGAGATGGTTGTTGTTGTGCTGCTTGTGAGAAGGTGGCTTGTTGGTTTGCAAACATGGATGTAGGAGAGTGAGTTGGTATTCCAAAGGCTTTCATGTCTTCTTGAGTGAGACCCCAGCGAGGACCAGTGTGAGATGGGATTTGTGTTGCAGTAGATGCCAGGAAGGTAGATGTGATGGGAGTTGGGGGCATGAATGGTGGATTTAAAAAACCCAGGGAAGACATTCCTATGGTGAAGGCATTTTGCTGGGCTTGTGCCTGGGTAGATGTTTGTTGGGGGGAAATGAAGAGAATGTTTGCGTTCCCCATGAAAAGGGTGATGTTGATGTGGAAGCTTGCTGGGTATGAAAGGGGAGTGGTTGCACTACCCCCAAAATAGATGACGCTGATGTGGAGGCTTGTTGGGAGAAAGAGGGAAATGATTGCATTGACCCTAGAAAAGATGGTATGGATGTGGAAGCTTGTGGAGTGAAAGGGAAAAATGATTGCGTCCCTCCTGTCATAAAAGGTGTGGATGTGGAAGCTTGTGAAGTGAAGGGGAAGGATGATTACATCCCTCCCAAAGTGAAAGGTGTTGTTTGGCTTATGGAAGATGGTAGAACTACTTGTGTAAAGGTTTGTGTGAGAGGTGGGAGTTGATTCTAGGACAAGTGTTGGATTTGTGCAAGAGCTTGAGTAGCCATGGCGGATGATGAAGTACCTACAATAGGGAATGGAGCAGATGGTGTTATAGCTTATGTTATGGGATTGGTGAAGCTTCCTTGCAAAGGAAGAGGAATGGTGGAGGTTGCTTGAGATGTTTGCAAGGTTGGATCAAGGAATGGCTGGATGAATGGAGAGTATACTTGTGCTAGGATTTGGATAGTGCTTATGGGAATGCAAGGATGGAGAGATGGTGGAATGAAAGTCTGCGCTTTTGTAAAGTTAGTGAACATGCTTTGCTGGTTTTGGGCCATGAGTGTGTTGACTAGTGGTGGATTCTCTAGATGATTCACAAATGTTTCTATTACCAAAGGAGCTGAGGGGATATTGGGATCATCCCATGTATTTCTAGTTTGTATTTGGGGATCATAGGCTATCATTGCGCTGGTAAAAATGTTGGGATCAGATGAACTAGTGATTGGATAAGGATTCATGTTCCTTCTTTTTCTAGATCCAGATCTTGTCTCGACAGGCATGGAGATGCAGATGCTTAGATGGATGCAAGATGTTTCCTAAAAGACTCTAAAGGATGATGGATGCGAGCTTAAGGAGCTTCTAAGGATGATGAATTTCTAGAATGCAATGCAAGGATTGGTGAAATGCTTGGATTTGGATTAAGGATGGTGGAAGATTGATGGGAGATGGTGACAGATTGGTAAAAAAAGCTTGGCGATAATGGAGGCTTGATGGGATGCTTTGATTTGGGTCAAGATTGGGTGGAGGATTGGTGGGATACTGGTGGAAGATTACTAAGTGTCAACAATGAGCTGATGTTTTTCCCGATGGAGGATCAGTGGTAGGATTTGGCCAACCTAGGATAGACTAATGATCTTTGGTCAACTAGATTCTTATCAATACAAGCCAATCTCTTGCTTGAGATGATGAGGCTATGCAAGGACAAGTTGGATTTCCTTTAGACAATGCTCTATCAAAAAGGAGATGATATCTGATTTAGGATAAGGGATGGAAACAACTCAAAGGTTTTGAACACTAAGTGCTTGTGGATTTGGATCTCTGGATTTCGTGCAAAGGATGGTGGATTCTATTTTGGATAATGGATGCTGGATTTGGATCAAGGATTTGGGATTCTAATTGTGGATTGCTGATCAAATGATAGTGAAGGATAATGGAACAATGCTCTTTCTAAAAGGATGATGCAAATGCAATTGAGATGGATGATCTATGACTTTTCCAGGAAGATGATGGTGTATGCAACTAAGAAGGTTTCTAGGATGCAACTAAGGTTTGGTGATGATGTGGGATGAAACTAGGATGAAGGACTACCAAGATAGGTTTTTGAGATCTGAAGGTAGAATGGGACATGCAATGGATCCAGCTAATCTTCTCTTTTAAGGTTGACGTAATGATGGTTCACTTGGAATCGGTAGGCAAACTATTTAACTCTTGCATTATAGCCAATATTATCAAGCCTTTCTTGATATTTTTCTTCTACTTGGGTTGCTTGGATAGAGGACTGATGGCTCTTAAGGTTTCTTTTTGCAAATTTCTTCTCTTGATAATCTTTGGATTTGGGTAACTTAGCTTTCAAATGTTTGATCAATTTGGGCATAACTCGGGGAAAACTCTGATAAGTTTGGTTTGAGACAAAAGGTTCTTTGGATATCTGATTCCAAGGGTTTCTCTGCAAAATGTTTTGAGTATCTCAAACCGGGTTTTTTGATCAGTTTGATGTTTCCCAATGGAAAAGGATAGATTTCAACAAAGATTTTTAGAAAAGCAATCTCCACAAGGGAGAAAGCAACCTTGTGGGATACAAACAAGATAACTGACCCTGATAAATCTTTGAAAGTGTATGTTCCAACAATGTTTTCACAGAGTATTGACTGTCAAGCACTTCAAATAGATCTACCTAAGGAAGGTGAGTATCAAAATCACATGCCCATAGCTTGGTACCCCCTAGAAGGGAATACAAATGGTGAGTAATCTTGAGGCAACCTGGTAAACCCCTTGGAATCGGTCCTTGCACAAGGATTTTGATACTTTCGAATGTAGATGGGGTAGCCTCTATTTTATCAGGTTTTTTAATAGTTTCATGGAGTCTCCATACCCGGTTATGCTGACCACCTATGAATCACTTAAGAGCCTAGCCAACAACACTAGGGGAGGAAGATTTACCTATCCCTAGACATTTTCATTTGGCACAAAATGCTCGTGGATTAGGAGATATAAGTGAGTACTTTTTACTTTCACTTTATTTATATACCGGCTGGGGGGGATACCAATTTGACGTCATTCTCCAAGGAGGAAGCACTTTTCTCCCTGGACAGGCCTCGCTAAAAGTAGAACAAGTGAGCTTGTCCAAGTTCAAATGTTCTACGTTGCTTACTTTAACAAGGATTTACAGAAAAAGTAAAGCTCCTAGATGCACATCAAGCAAGTTGTTCTTTTTCCCAAATTGATTAAGTGATGTTTGAATTTGAATAACTAAAGACACAAGTGTTTAGGCTTTGATTTGTTCTTTTTCCAAAAGACTTTCGAGCATTTGCAGTTGCTTTGACTTTGGGCATTCAAGATTGAATTATCGTGTTGATTTAGAACTTTGAAGATGTGCTTTGTTTTAACCTTAGATCATTCAAGATTGAGTTTGTTTGAACTAAAATTTAAAGAGGAAGGAATGGGGATGCTTTTATTTCCAATTTAGATCATTCAAGATTGTTTTTGACTCAAAGTAAAAATGACTCTTTGGACTTTGGTTTTCATTCAAGATTTTGTGTTCTAGTTTGCATGTTTTAAGCCCAAAAATGATATTCCTAGATTGTTTTGATGAATGAAAAACCTAGGAAACATTCAAGATTTTGCAACAAGACATTTGTTTGGAACAAATAACAAAGCTTTTAGTACAGTTTTGGAAACCATTTAGGACTCTTAGTTTGCATGAGATTTTAAAAAAACTTTAAAATATTTGCAAATGAAGTTCATTTTATCCTTGATTGATGCTTTGAGTTTGATTTAGAATTTTGTGTGCACTTAGTGTTGATTTTGAACCTTTTGAAATGGAAACTTGAAGTTCTTTTTAAGTTTCCAAAAATGAAGTGTTCCTAACTTTGCATGAATGCATCTAAAACCTTGATGTTGCAAGGATGAAAATGATTGGATTGATTTAGTTTCATTTGTTTAGAATATTTTTGCAAATTTTTAGTCTTTAATACATTTAAGAATGATTTGGGGGTTCATTTTAAGCACTAAAACAAGATGTGTATGACTTTGTTTTGTTCATTTTTACCCCAAACTGAGATGATTTTGTTGTCACCCCTGATCTGAGCTTTCTTTCCTAGATATTATTATAGACCTCTAAAGCATCTTTCCAATGCTTTTTGAATCACCAAAAATGGAGTTTGTATGCAAAAGTTACAAGGTTTTTGGTGGAAGTGCCTCGTTATGGATTTTAAAGAGGAGAATATGCCAAAATCTCTTAAGAAGTAGATGAAGGAGTAGATAGAATGGAATAATGATAAGAATAAGAAGAGGAAGAATATTTCCACAAGCTCCCTCCACCTTCAAGCTTCAAAACTTAGCCAAAACTCCAAAATCGATGAGATGTTGTCGAAAGACCCGTGAAGTGGGTCCCACCAGACATGCCAAAATGTGGACAAGGATTTTGAGGATACCTATTTTGAAAGCTTCAAGCCAAACAAACATTAGATCTTACCATAGCATTAAATCAATTCAAAACAAAGAAAACTCTAGACTAAGCCACCTCAGATAGAGCTTAAACAGGTGCACCCAAGCACTGTTTGATTTGCTCTTGATTAAGGGGATATGGGTGTGCTCTCTAAGCACTTGGAGCATATTCTAATGCATATTAAGATGGATTGAGATTCATGAAAACCCCAAAAATGGCACAATATTGGGTAGAACACCCAAAATTGCCCCTAAGGCCTCAAGAACTCAAGAATGCTTTTAATGAAGATTTGATGCAAATATGATTATGCTAAGATTTATTTTAACCCAAATGAAGTGTTAGGATGATGCTATATGCTATGCAAAACAATGAAAGAAACTATGTTAATCCATTATAGCTAAGCTATGATGTGCTAAAAAGCTTGAAGAAAATAATGAAATCTAACAATTAGGATTGATTATGTTAAAGCTAGAAGTAAAAGAGCATGATAACAATGCATGAAGATGAAAGACTAAGCTAATAAATTTATCTTGGAAGAGGGGGTATTTATAGGATTTGGGAAGGAGGAATGTGTGGTCGGGATCAAAATTCTTAAGAGAGGCCAAGATTCATTCAAAGGGGAGCACATTGATTATGCTAGTTCAGGGCCACCTCCTTGTGAAAAGTGTCACAAGGGCATTGGGTTGAAAGATGGGAGGGATGTGCACAATTTGGAAAATGTGCCTAAGGTCAAAGGGTGTAAGAAAGGGGTGAGGGCTTCTTAAATGCATCATAAATGCATGTAAGAGGGATAAGGAGGCTTTAAATGTATTTAATGCATGTAAGAGAAGTTTCTAGAATTTTGTTGACTTTGGGTTAAGCTTAGGAGTTGGCTAACCTTGGTTAGGGAATGTGACAAGGCTAGGGGGGGATTAGGATTAGGATTAGGATTAGGATTAGGGGGACAAGCATAAAGACTTTCTATAAGAGTCTAGAACTTCCTTAAGATAAATATGGATTCTAGGAAATAAATAAAAAATTATTTATTTTCATGGTTTAGGTTTGAGAATATTTATTAAAAATGAATTTAATAAATATGAGGATTAAATATTTAGTCTTAATTAAATATTTTGAGTTGGGATTAGGGTTAGAAAATGATGGGATTAGTCTTTAATCAAAATTAAAGAAGGATTAGAAGATTCTAGAAGAGGTTAGTGGTCTTAAGGAAATTGGCCAAGTTTTGGGCAAAAAATAAATAAATTATTTATTTTGGGATTTTTGGTCAATTTATTAATTAAATAATTAATAAATAAGGAGATAATGTTTAAATAAGATTCAAACATTTTTGGGAGGGATTCTTTAATTAAATATTTTTAATTAAGGTAAAGGGATTTAATGACTTAAAAATAAATTAATTAATTAAATAAATAATTAATTAACAAATGATGATGTCATCAGGGATTTTTAAAAAATAAAAATACTTTATTTTCTAAAAGATTTTTAGGTGTCTACAATATAATTGAAGTTGATTTTTGATGGAAGTGATTTGGACAAGAGACTACTAAGACTCTCCAAGTGTGTTACCAAAGAATCTAAAGGTTTACTTTTTCAACAAGGATGATTCCTAACTTATCAATGACAAGCAAGATTACTTTGTAAAATCAAAGAATACTAATTCAAGGGATCTAAACACAGGAACACAAGGTACAAATAGGCTTCTAGCTGCAAGGTAGGAGACCTACTAAAATATGGATTGACCAAAGGAAGGCTGAGAATGGCATAAATCAGACAGACAACAAAAAGACTTTGTGCAATAGTTTCCAGGCAGATAGAATGATACAATCTTTCAAAACAATATTTCTCATGAAGCAGTGTGATAGTTTCTAGGTAGCTTGCGCGATAAAATCTAGGCAAGTTGTGCGATAGTTGTGCAACAATGAACTATCGCACGATAAATCTTAGAATAGTGTGTGATGATATTTTAGGATCATACGACTCTTGACCAGTGAAGTGTAAAAATCTTAGTTTTAAAGGCAATACAGTCAATGTTTCAATCTGATGGTTGGATTTTTTGATTTCAAACATAGTACTAGCAATAATCAGAAAAGTTTGCAAATAGTAGGTGATCAAACATGTCATAAAACACTTGCATAAGGGAAAAAGAAACCTTTCCAAGACAAGCAATTGTGATATCAAAGCAAGAAAATCTTATGAATGCTATTGTGATGTTTGATGTTTGAGAACATTTGCATGGGTAGATCATAGTGAGAAAACTTCAAGCACTTACTAGCCTAAAAAGACAAAGGCTCAATACTTAACAACTTGGCCCACACTTGATGTCCCATTGCCTCACACAAAGTGGTTTCCCACAATAGATATTGGCTTTGTCATGGAAGTACCAATGACACAACCAAAGGAACATAGATGGTGAGTAATCTTGGGGTGATCCAGGTTAGTCCACTAGGATCAATCCTTGCACCAAGAAGCTAAGTGGAAAAATAGGGTGGCTTCTATCTATAGTTCTTAGTAAGGGCTTCCATTCATAATACCCCTCTTGCTCCCCAAAGGGACTCCTTACCTTGCGGCAAGTAATGGACCTCACAGCCACAAGAGTACCTTAAGCATTCTTGGTCAACACTTTCCTCATGGTCACAATCCCACAAGTACTACATCTACCAAGGTTTTGTGTCCTTGATAGCCTAGAGTTTATACTGGGTCAGAATAGCTGGTGAAAACCTTGTCCCCACTTAGGTCGTTCCTCTTGATTTCTCAAGAGCAAGCCCACTAAAGGATTCTAAAACAAAACAAAGAGTGGATCAACCTTTGAGTGTCAAGATTTTTGGTTCACCCCAAGAGTGAAGAGCATACTCTCCTAGCTCAAAAATTTCTCCCAAACACACCAAGCAAAGATTCAATTGCCCTCTTGCTTTCAAAATCCAAAGATGGGTCAAGATTTATGTTTCACCACAAGGGTGAAAAGCATACTCTCCTACCACCAAAAGATTCTTACAACAAGATATTAAGTGCCTATGAAAAGAAACAACTAGTATATGCCGCACTTAAAATGAAAGCAATTAAATAAGAACTTTGTTGGTTTTTATGTGTTGGGTATCCCTGTAAAAACAATTAGTAGCCCTTGTGCATTTGGATCTTTGACATGCATTCTTTTAAGAAAATATTCAAGCAATGAAGGTACCTACAAGCACAACTTGTTAGCCCTACATTGTTTAGCACATCAAAACCAAACAAAATCTTCAAATCAAACCCTATTCTACCACAACAAATCAGAAATCCAGAGAAAATAAATCAAATATTGCAAAGAAATGTCTGAAATCAGTCACTACCAGGCCTATGCAATAGTTCTATCAAAGAATGAATCATATGATACTTCGCAGTATACTAGTGTGATACTTTATCTCTGTATGATACTTCACGCTACCTACATGCGACAGAGTATAAAACACTGGTGCGACAGAATCATCTATAATCGAATGATACTTTTTTTGGAAAAGTATCACATGGGTATGTAACAAAATATCACACAATACTGGAAAACTATCGCATGATAATCTGTCAGAAAAATAAAGAGCTGAAACAGCAAGCAAAAAATGATGACAAAAATTTGACAGAAATGAAGAAAAAGAAGGACAAAACAAGAGTGTTCTACCCCATGGTGGGCACCAAAAATGTACACTCAATTTGTGCACTTCTCTAATTCATTACTTCCAAGAGAATCCATGAATGGGAAACCTTGAGAAAGTAACCTACAGCTCCCTAGACATGGAGTCACAAGGATGTGTATAGTGCTCTCAGCTAGAGCTATTGAAGCATGCAACCTTGCTAGTAAACCACACAATGGGAGATTCAAAGAGACAAGGGCAAGAATGCTAATATCTTCAAGAATCAAGATAAAAATGCAATGCAACTATGTTAAGAATGAAGATGCAATCTAAGCTATGAAAGGAAAGTATCACAAGCCTTACTAATTAAGCTATGTGTGCTAATCTAGACCACAAAAGAAACTAAGCTAGATGCCATGAAAGCTTAAGCTAAGAATGCAAGAATGGAAGCTAAATGCACAAAGATCTCCAAAAGCTCCAAAGTCTCCAAGAAATCCTATAGCATAAGATTAGTATTCAAAATTGGGATCCTAAGATGAGAAGAGAGCTCTCCTTTTAAAGGAATTGAAAAGGAATGGACCATGGAGATTAAGAGGCAAAATATTTAATCAAGGGTGGAGCTTGAAAGAAGAGAAATCCATGTGCACAAATCTCCTCCAATGAGAAAATAAGAGTTGAATTTTGTGTCCCATATAAGACAAAAAGGCATTTTCTTCTTTTTATAAAATAGCAATAATGCTTTATTTGTGCAACTTAGGATAAGAGGAAAAGTGGGGGCTTTTTATTTAATAAAAGGGGAGGAAATTCCTTTTGACTAAATAAAGACTTTAGGATAAAATGGTTAGCCCACATAAAATAATTGAATAAATGATAGAACTAGGATTTGATTAAGAAAATTGATATAATTTGAAAAATATTGATTTAAGGATTTGATAAATTGCTGAATGGGGGCCCAAAGTCTAGGTGACCATTTTAGGGTGCATACAGTACCTAGAAGACATATTTGAAAGAGACAAACAAGAAAAGGATGCACGCAGAAAGACATGGAAGAAAAGATACAATGAATTAGAGATACTGCCTGAAGAAAATATTAGAGCTTACAATCAAGGGATCAATGAAGCAGTTGTTGGAATCAAGAAAAATTTTGGAGAGATCTCAGAGGAAGACATTATGGACAAATTGATGACTACTCTCACTCTAGAATATGAAAACAAGATCAACATCCTTGATGAGACCATGCAACTTAAATCAAATTTCATGAGAGAGACTTTGATCAGCAAAATCTCAGCTTTTGAGATTTCAAGATTGAAGAATGAACCTAAAAGTGATACAGCCTTCAAAGAAATAGTTCATGGTAAGAAATCTACAAACACTTCTGGTAATTTTGATGATGATGATGAAGAGAAAACACTAGATGATTTCTTTGCTATGATTTCCAAAAGAGAAAAGAAAGGAAAAAGAAAATATGAAGGTCAATTGCCATTTAAATTCTTTTCATGTAATAATATTGGTCAATTTGCATCTAAATGTCCCTTAAGAGCTAGAAAGTTCAAAAATTACTACAAGCCTAAATTCTCTAAGGAATGTTACTATGTTGGAGATGGAGTTTCAGATGATGATTTAGCTGAAGAAGAAATTTGATTTATTGCTATCATAGAGAAAATGAATAATAAGAAAGATCGTGAAGATGAGAAAGAGAAACAAGAGCTAGCATTAATTTCCCAAGATGATATAAGGATAGACTAGACTATAGATAGTGGTTGTTCACATTACATGAAAGGTGATAAAAATAGATTTGTTCATCTAGACAAATACAATGGTGGCATGGCCAAGTAACACTCCTAAACACATAGTTGGTAGAGGAGCCATCTCCTTGGATGGAAAGAATAGTACTGATGATGTTCTCTATGTAGATGGTTTGAAATATAACATTCTTAGTCTTGGATAGTTACTTGGAAAAGGTTATCAGTTGGAGTTCAAAGATGCATCATTAACAACAAGGATGGTATTATGAATGCATCAGGCTCAAAGACTAGAGGTAATGTTTTCCAACTCAATTTAGAAGCAAGTTGTTTTCTTGCTAAAGTTGATGACATTTGGTTGTGGCATAAAAGACTATATCATATTAATTTTGATAACATAGTAAAGATAAGTAATGTAAAGGAAGCAAGAGATCTACCTTGCATAGGAAAGCCAATTGATACTATATGCAAGGAATGTGTGATGGGAAAGCATGTGAGAAACTCATCTAGGAGAAAGCACAATTCAACAAAGAACAAGTTGGATCTGATTCATACAAACCTATGTGGTCCAACTCAAACAAGATCATACTATGGTGAAAGGTATTTCATTTGGTTTGTTGATGATTATACTAGGATGATGTGGGTTCCATTATTGAAAGATAAGTTAGAAGAATTTGAGAAGTTCAAAATATTCAAAGCTAATGTTGAGAATGAATTTGGACTAAACAAAAAATGTTTGAGATCGTATAAAGGAGGAGAATTCACCTCTGACAGATTCTATGAATACTACAAAGAACATGGCATAAAGAGACAATTGAGTGCACCTAGAACCCCTCAGCAAAATGGAATTGTAGAGAGAAGCAATAGGATCATCCTTGATACAGTGCACACCATCATGATTAAAGGAAAAGTTGCACACACCTATTGGAGAGATGCAGTCAATACAACAATCTACACCATCAATAAAATTCAATTGAGGCCTGGCATTGACAAAACACAATATGAGCTATGGTTTGGTAATGTTCCCATAGTAAAATACCTCAGAATCTTTGGAAGCAAGTGCTACATCAAGAGGGATGAAGTAGTAGGCAATCTTGATTCAAGAAGTGATGAAGGTATTTTCCTTGGTTACTCTACTAAAAGTAAAGTTTATAGATGTTTAAATTTAAGATTGAAAAAGATCATTGATAGTTCTCATGTTAAGATTAATGAAAATTTTATGGTTCACAAAAGATATCATGATTATTCACCCATGATTGAAGAAGAACCCAAACACTCCACTAGTAAGACATTTATTGAAGAAATGTTTGATAGTATTGATGTGTTATTCAATGACCCTAAGACAAGTGAAGAAGATACTCCTAAGGCTGATGAGTTAGCATCACCTAAAGTTCCAAAGTTTACATCTAGAAACCATTCCAAGAAAGACATCATTGGAGATCAGAGTGGAAAAGTTTTAACAAGATTAGAAGAAAAAAACTCAGCTAGCAGTGAATTAGTATGTTTACTATCTCAGATTGAACTTTTAAGTGTTGAAGATGCATGTAATGATTCAGATTGGCATGATGCTATGAAAGAACTTGATCAGATTATTAAGAATGACATTTGGGAATTGGTCCCAAGACCTAGTGATAAGAATGTGGTTGGAACAAAGTGCATATTCAGAAACAAGATGAATGAAGATGGTACAATAGTAAGAAATAAAGCAAGGTTAGTATGTAAGGGATATGCACAAAGAGAAGGAATTTATTATTCAGACACATTTTCTCTTGTGAGCAGATTAGAAGCTATTAAGTTGTTTCT
The DNA here is from genome assembly GCA_027943335.1 of Chamaecyparis obtusa. Classification (NCBI taxonomy): domain Eukaryota; kingdom Viridiplantae; phylum Streptophyta; class Pinopsida; order Cupressales; family Cupressaceae; genus Chamaecyparis; species Chamaecyparis obtusa. The sequence goes on from BSBK01003171.1 coordinate 98,229, forward strand.
AGCTTATGCTACAGTCAAAAAACTTCAAAGTTTATCAGATGGATGTCAAGTTAGCATTCTTGAATGGAGATTTGAAAGAAGAAGTATACATTGAGCAACCGAAAGGATTCACTTTTTCAAACATACATGATATGATATGTAGATTGAAGAAGGCCCTCTATGGACTTAAGCAAGCCCCTAGAGCATGGTATGAGAGACTAGATGGATATCTGACAAAGATTGGATTCAAGAAAGGAGCAATAGACTGCAATTTATTCATAAGAGACACATTTGAAGGTTTAGTACTTGTAGCTATATTGATTGATGAAATTATCTTTGGAGGCAATGAAAAACTTAGTGCTGAATTTTCTTAGGAGATGCAAAATGAATTTGAGATGAGTATGATTGGTCCTATCAAATACTTTTTGGGACTAAATGTGCAGTAGAGAGAGAAAGGTATTTTCATTAATCAATCTAAGTATGTGAAAGAAATATCAAAGAAACTCAAGATGGATGATTGCAAGCTGGTAGGGACACCTATCATCACAAGATGCAAGATTACAAAAGAAGATGATTCTCTTGTAGTAGATATGACATTGTACAAGTCTATGATTGGTAAATTCATTTATCTTACTCAAACAAGATTTGATATTTCAAATGCAGTTGGTATAGTTGGAAGATTTGTAGCAGAGCCTAAACAAAGTCACCTTATGGAAGTAAAAAGGATATTCAGATATTTTCAAGACACTATAGACTATGGTCTATGGTATCATAATTCAAAAAATGTTGAGCTTCATGTGTACACTGATGTAGATTGGGTAGGATGTGTTGATGACTAAAATAGTACATCAGGTGGAGTAGTGTTTCTTGGTGATAGACTTGTCACTTGGACAAGAAAGAAAAAAAAATGTATTTCTTAGTCAATAGTAGAAGTGGAGTATGTTGTAGTAGCCTTGAATTTTTCTACAATTGTCTAGATCAAATAGATGATAAAGGATTTTGGAATTCAGATTGATTATCCTATTGTTATTCACTCTGATAACACTAACACTATTAATATGTTGAAGAACCATGTGATGCATGTAAATACAAAGCACATTGAGATCAAGTATCACTTCCTAAGAGAGAAAGTGGTAGAGAAAGAAGTAAAAATGAACTATGTGAGTACTAAAGATCAACTGGAAGACATATTCACAAAGCCCTTTCCAAATGATACTTTTGAGTATCTCAGGGAGAAGTTGGGAGTAATTCCCTTCCCTGATCCTACTTTTGGAGTAGTACTAGTGCTTAAACTAATTGGCTCCCTTTTCCATTGATGTCAAAGGGGGAGTAATATATAGTCATAAAAAATATAAGTAAAAAGAGGAGTAATATACTAAGGGGGAGTAGTATTCAGTTATGACAACAGTTCATTTTAGGAAATGGAGAATGTTGAAGAATATTGCAGCAGATGGAGGGTTCATTCTTGGGGGAGTTTTGAAGAGGAAATGGAGAATGTTATAAAAGAATTATTCATTTGGATTGGTGGAGTAAATCATTCCATATGTTTCCATAAATGCCAAAGGGAGAGATTGTTGGAGATTTGCTAGTAGGCCAATACTGACTGTATCTTTTTCATTGATGACAACATATGGAAAGTAGTATGTGTGGAAGAATTATGTAGTAATATTTTAGTATATGTATTATGGGTCCAAAGGTTAACTGGTAGTACAAATAGTTATATAGCAGCTTGTGTAAGCAGTGTTCTATGTATGGTTGTCCATACATTTATCATGGAGCCTTGCGTGCTTGGATATATATTGAAGACATGTTAGTAATGTTATACTCATGGATGCAGAGTCTGATGATTAGTAGAAATGAAGTTATGTAGTCACTATTCACCAGTAGTAGTTTCCTATGTTTGTTTAGAAGAGCTGATAAAGATTATATTGGTTCTGGAGTTGTGCCTATCATTTTGGTATGTGCCCTTGGATTTAAGCTTAGAGAAGAGTTATTAATGTTTGTTAAGAGTGCATGAAGTAATTCAGCTTGATGAGAAAGATCTAGTTGTGTTGGTAGAGCCGACAATGTGTAGCGTGCATCTACAATTATCGTATTGGACAGGTCCCAGAATGTGTTGCGTGCTTAGTAAAGCTGACTAAATTATTATTGGAGTTTGTTATGGTTTCTCTAATATGATTTCAAGGTGGTTCTAATAGGATGACTTGATTATATCATTTAGAGGAAAGATATTTATAGGCAGTCATTTGTGATTGCTTGGGTGTTGTTCATAGTTGATTAAACAAGAGTAGAGTAGAGTCTACAAAGTGTTGAGCCATTAGAACAATGTCTACATAACCAATTAAAGTGTTTGTTCTAAACATTGGAACTGATCCAAATAGCAGGTCTAAGCATAGTTCACCAAGATCAAGAGATAGTGTGTATCTGTTATTCAGAAGGTTTTAGCCTTCTCCCCTTTGAGTAGTGTGCTCTCAAATAGTGTGTCCTCTCCCCTAATAGGGAATATTGTAAAAGAATCCTAATAGGGTCCAACCCTTGAGTAGGTCTACTATACTAAATATATTGTAAAGAAACTCCTAACAGGGTTAAGGATATTCTAACAAGGATCACAATACACTAGTGCAGAATATTATTGGGTGTCAGTTCCCATCGGGGTTTTTACCTATTTGGGTTTCCTCATAACCAAAATATTGTGTTAAGTTTAACTGTTCATTCATTGTGTTTATGATTTATGTTTAAGTATACTTAATTGGATAAAGATTTGAAACTTGTAGATAACTGATTCACCCCCCCTTCCCCCTCTCTATTATCTCTTGGGACTATTCCTAACAAGGAGGTGAATGATTTAAGGAAAATGCATGTTGGATGTTAGTGAGATAACTGGATATTAGAATTGGTCATAGATAATGCATTTATTTGCTAATCCCCCTGGCATATAACTTTAAAATTATTCCTTTTAACACCTTATTTTTCTAAATTTTCTCTCTTGGGCTTTAAAGGCAAATGAATATTACTGAATTTATTTTTTAAAGAAAAAATTATCAAAGTGTGTTTTTGAGAAAAATTCTCTTCGATATAAATTTTTTTAGGAACCTCAAAATTTAGTGTCATTTTTTCTCAAAGTGGATGTTTTTACACCACAAATCCATTAAGCATAGTCATGCACTCATGTTATAAATTGTTATTTTTATGCTTTTTTGGAGTGGTAGCACTCTATTTTCTATTGAACACCACAATAAGGGGGGATTAAAAAAACCATAATCAATGGGGGTGTGTTGGGTGGATCATTTTAAAACTTCCTCATGAAGTACTATTGTATTGTGTTATTCCTTTCACTACAATATTTCTTGCATTTCATATTTATTTTTCACTTTCTGCTATCAACAATCTAATTCTAGTAGCATGGAACTTTTTTTGACTATACAACCTCTAATACCTTTCGATTAACATTATTGGAAGTTGAAAGTGTTAGATAGAACTAAGATGAGGCCTAGTATGAATCATTTGTATGTCATTAATATAAAACTTTATCTTTTCATATCAAAATTGTAAATGCAAATCTGAAACCTCAAAAGTAACACAGATTAGAACACCAAGAATTCTTCTCAAGGAAACCCTATTAAGGAGAAAACCCCAGTGGGAATGAAACCCATAAAAAATGTACTAGTAATTTAAAGTATCTCAATTATGTACACACTAAATAGTGCACTTCAATAAGTCACTACTTCCAAGAGAATCCATAAATAGGAAACCTTGAGAAAGTGACCTAGAGCTCCCTAGGTATGGAGTCACAAGGATGTTAATGGTGCTCTCAGCTAGAGCTATTTGAAGCATGAAACCTTGCTAGTAAACCAAACAATGGGAGGTTCAAAGAGATGAGGGAAAGAATGCTAATATCCTCAAGAATCAACAATGAAGATGCAATGCAACTATGCTAAGAATGAAGATGGAAGTGAAGCTATTAAAGGAAAGTATTACAAGCCTTGCTAGTTAATCTATGTGAGCTAATCTAGAACATAAAGGAAACTAAGCTAGATGCCATGAAATCTAAGCTAAGAATGCAAGAATGATCTCCAAAGCTCCAAAGTCTCTAGGAAATCTTGCAGCATAAGATTAGTATTCAAAGTTGGGATCCTAGAATGAGAAAAGAGCTCTCCTTTTAAAGGAATTGAAAAAGAATGAACCATGGAGATTAAGAGGCAAAACATTTAATAAAGGGTGGAGCTTGAAAGAGGAGAAATCCATGTGCACAAATATCCTCCAATGAGAAAATAAGAGTTGACTTTTGAGCCTCATATGAGACAAAAACTGCTTTTCTTCTTTTTATAAAATAAGAATAATCCTTTATTTGTGCAACTTAGGATATAAGGAAAAGTGGGGGATTTTTATTTAATAAAAGGGGAGGAAATTCCTTTAAATAAATAAAGGCTTAGGATAAAATGGTTAACCCATAGACTAATCGAATAAATGATAAAAATAGGATTTGATCAAGGAAATTGATATAATTGAAAAATGTTGATTTTTTAAAATATTGATTCAGGGATTTGATAAATTGCTAAATGGGGGCTGAAAGTCTAGGCGACCATTTTAGGGTGCATACATTTTCCCCTCTTTGACTAATGTGAGATTGATTTGGGATCACATGTGGTCAAAGAATGGAATTAAAATGTGAGATCAATTTTGGATCACAAAACAATCCAGACATGTGTTCGATGGATAGGAAAATATCAAGACAATAGTAACCATAAGCTGACAAAGATAAACTGAAAGACAACATGAACACACATGTAAATAGGAGATTATCAAGTCTCAAATAAGAGATAAGAATGTCAAGAAAGGTTTAATTGATAAGCTAAATCAAGGATTAAAGCTGATAGGTACTAAAAATGTACAAACTAAATAGTGCACTTCTTTAAGTCATTACTTCCAAGAGAATCCATGAATACGAAACTTTGAGAAAGTGACCTAGAGATCCCTAGGTATGGAGTCACAAGGATGTTGATGGTGCTCTCAACTAGAGCTATTTAAAGTATAAGATTAGTATTCAAAGTTGGGATCCTAGTGTTGGTGTTCAAAATGGATGCTTATGCTCTTAGGCTGCCAATATACCCTCAGGTTGATTTTAGGATTGGTTAGTTCCAAAATGTATAAGGATCTTAGGGCAACTGGACCAACTATAGGGACAAGACTGACCTCTTCACTTCTGGCTCTGCAAAACCAAGGCGGGTGCACCTAACCCAGTGAAAACTATACTTTACATACCAAAGATTGGGTCTAAACAATAGATTGAATAGTAAGAAAGTGCTAAATGCTAACCTCACATTCATTGACTCTCCATTACTATAAGGTATTACTACTATCAACCAAATGAAATTAAAACTTGAAGAGTGTTGATATCTAGAGATGGAAATAGGTAAGCAAGGGCCAATCCAGCATTGAACTCGATTGAATATACTAATCTCTGATCAATGCCATTATCCATTGGGTAAATCTCAAATAAAGACATTGAAACATGAACCAACTATTTTCAAAGGCTCATAGCCATAAACATAAGTATTTCAGCCCATCTACTACTTATAATATCCTTCTATAGAGAAATCAAACTAAATCTATGTCCTATACAAAGTATATTTCACTTGATCCTAGATCAAGAACTGAAGACTAGAACATATACAAAGGTAACCCTATGCAATAGATCAGAAAATCTAGAATTCACAAGATTGACACCAAGGAGAGACTTGAAAGCTTGAAATAATTGTATTAAGTATAATGAATCATGTACATGTTCAAAGCGTAGAAGAGAGAAAACTACTTCAATAACCTACAAAAGACTACAAGGAAATTCTATTCAATCTAATACAATATGATACTGACTGTTACAACTCCCTGGAACTAATCAAGATCAGAACCCTTTCAAAATAAAACATCTTTCTTCTTATACCCCTAGTCACCTTGGAATCCTCAAAAAGGATGCATCAAGCTTCAGGTGACTAGGGTTAGGGTTTCAACAACTCAACCAACCAAAACTACATCATAATTTATTGTAGGGGAAGAAACATAAGCAACTCGAAGAAAATGAATCTCAGATGTATCTGCAATCATCAAAATCCATCAGGACAGTACACAACAAGGAATTGCCATGAAAACTAGTCAAATCAGCCACCTACAAACATATCTTGAGCACAAGACCATACTTCTCTTGGTACAAAAACATCATGCCACCTACCACAGGGACATTCAGACCAGTCTGCAACAACCAACGCCACCAAATCAATCAAAACCGGCCATTAAAACCATAAATTTTGGTACCTTCTATCACTTGAAACCCTCTGCAAATTTGAATTTGAACTTGAATGGTAATTTTATGGCTTTAACAGAAAATTGGTGGTCAACACTTAAAATTAGATCAACTTTAAGTTGCAACCATCAGATCTCTATGTTTTGCGATCTTTTAAATCTTAACTTAATTGCCACCTTGGGTTTATTCCTAGCGACCATGTTACAAGGCATTTCCAATTCATGAAAAGAAAACCTAACCCATCACTTAACTCCGCAACTTGGTGACACAAAAGAAAATTCTAACCTCGGTCCCACATTTAGCGAACTAGCGACCTAAGGTCACCGCTAGTTCACAAATTTTTTTATCTATTCACCAGAAAGTTTAGCAATTCTGCGAACACATGTTCACTGAACCGCTAAAACATTTAGAGAACCACCACTATTTCACATGAACAAGCGAAGCCTTCAAAAATTTGTCGGCTGCTAAAACATTTATCAAAACCACTAAGCCTTCGCTTGGAAGATCAATGGCCATCTAAATTTTGCATACCCATCTGAGATTCTATCAGATTACACGCCCACCATTAGATCAAGAATCTCCTCCCATCTCTGACAACCATCTATTAGGAAACAAAATCAATGGCTATCGCAAGATCTTAAGCCTTTGACAAAACCCATAAGATTATACGTCGTTCATCAATTCACCGATAGGATTAGGACCCACTAACACATCCAAAAACTAGGTCCCACTGATAGCATGCCATGGTGTTAATGCATGGATGAATAAAATATCACCAACTATGCAAATGTGTCAACGGTCCCACCTATAGGCTTAAAGAGAATCAACTATTGTCGCTATACTCCTGCATTAAAAATCAAGCATGTTATATCAATCATATAATGAAAACCATAGGATTAAAATGAACTTTAATCCACCTAAATGCTAATAGGACTGGTCCCACTGACAACACTCCACCTCATATTCCTGTGGATGAATGAGATACTACCAAGTCAGCTTACCTGGCAGTGGACCCACTCGAAAAGAAAGGCTACATCATGGAAATGAAACAATGGCGGGTGTAGCTTCGCATACTTCTGACAAAACCCTTGCACTTTAGCAACAATCGTTAGATGGAGATGGTGTCAGAGAGGGGCCCAGGAAAATATTAAAGCCAAACATAGGAAAAATTAAATGCTGAGACTTAGGCTTCGGGAAAAATTTAGGTGTTGAAGGCTTTAGGAAAATTAAACGTCATCGTGGGAAGAAACTTAGGAAAATATAAAGCATGTTCATTTAAAATTTTTTAAGTGACCCGAAAAGGTAACACAAAATTAAAAAAGGGTCAGGATTTTCAAAGGGTTTTTGTATGCAACGACTATATTTTCAAAAATTTGAAATAGGGCTAAAGGAAGAGACCTAAAAATAACTACAGAGACCAGGGGACAAGGGCTAGACCCATGAAATTTTTTGCACGTGCTAATAGTGGCTCATACTCAAGGACGTGTATCTCCTACAGATACAATGAGCAAGCTAGAATCTCCTGGAAGAGCATACCAACTCAAAACTCCAACACACAAAAAGCAAAAACAAATGACTATACAAGGGAAAACCTAAACTACTGCTAATGGAAATAATACTTCAGGAGAAGTAAAACTTTAGGAATTGTCCATGAATAGGCAATTCCAAAGTACCACCAGTTAAATCTTTCGGAACATAAGAATCTATCCCCTAATTGCTTTCAATAAGATAAGGGCCCAACCAAATTGGATCAAACTTTCCATGTTTCCCCTTATCTTCCAACCTTGCATTCCACATCAAGATGAGGTCATCAATTTCAAAAATTCTTTGGGTGGCCCTCCTATCAAACAAATTCTTACATTGTCTCTACAATGCCTCATTTATTTCATGTGCATCCCTCCTTACCTCTTCCAATTGGATCAGTTCATCCATTCTTACTCTTATTTCATTATTCAAGTCCTCATCATATGCTTGGATAAACTTGTACATCTACAATAGATTATTTTGAGGTAATCTAGCACCTATTCCATATACCAAATCAAATGGAGCACAACCTATGGCCCTCTTTACAGTTACCCTGTCAGCCCATAGTGCCCACCATAACTTTGAGTCCCAGGCTTTCTTATTCTTGTCCAACACTCTCTTGAGAAACTTAATCAGACTTTTATTACTGGACTCAGCTTGGCCATTTCCTTGTGGATGATATGGAGAAGAGAATGAAATGTGTATCCCATACTACTGACAAAAGTCATTAAATTCTTGTGATCTAAAACACATTTCATTATCAACCATAATTACCTCTGGGCAACCAAACCTTGTAAGGATGTTTTGCATCATAAAATCTATCACCACTCTTCTAGTAGCCTTTCTAATGGGGATAGCTTCAACCCACTTGGTAAAATAGTTTGTTGCCACTAGTATGTAGGAATGTCCACCACTAGACTTGTTTGGAATTTCTCCAATAAAATCTATACCCCACTTCTAGAAAGGGGCTTGAACTACGACAGGTCGGAGTGGAAAATTTCAATTAAACTTCAACTTTCCAGCAAATCTCTGACATACATCACATTTTCTTACAAACTTATGTGTATCCTTAAAAATTGTAGGGCACCAAAATCCAGACCAAGGATCTTGTGAGCTCTGGTCTTTTCCATATAGTGTCCTCCACAAACACCTTGGTGCATTTCCTTTAACAAAGCTTCAAATCTCTCATGGTCTATGCACTTTAGCAATATTCCTTCATTGCTTCTCCACCACAACTTACCATGTATAATGGCATACCTTGCAAATTTCAACTTGATAGTTCTCCTTCTATTTTCATCCATCTCAGGGGGGAGGATCAATTTCTGCAAGTAACCAATAACATCTTTGTACCAGTCACAATAATCCATATCACAAACATATGGACTTTGTTCTTCTTCTAACACATTTACATGATTTGAAACTAAATTTATTTGTGCCATTAATTTTGTAAGACCTAAGCCTCTTACCAACTTTGTAATCTAGATATCAATATTAAATTCTTGGATCCTATTGATCCATCTACATCTTTTCCTTGAAACTTCTTGTTGCACCAATATATCCTTAACTGTAGCACTAGGAACATAAGCAACCACCTTAGCTCCCACAAGGTAACATCTAAAAGCTTTGACTACTTTAACTAAGGCATAAGCCTTTTTCTTAGTAATATCATATTTCAATTCTGCTACTTGTAGGGATTTGCTAAAAAATGATATAGGTTGTTCATATCCATCTAAATTCTTCTACAATAAAACTGCTGCAATCTTTTTGAGTTCATTTGCATTTTTGGTGCCAAAGTAGGGTTCACAGGCCTTAAATTTTGCCTAAAAGGTTTGGTTCCCTCCTTCAATGGTATTTCATGCTAGAATAAATCTTCTCTATAGGCTTTCAAATCATCATAAGACCATGCAAAGACATGTCTAAATCTTTTGAGAAGATCAATCAGATTATTCCTAGTTCTTTGGGACAAACATTTACCTATGTAAAGATTTTTGGGTATTTAACTTGTTCCTAAATTTATTTCATCCAAATCATTTATCTTATCAACAAATTTAGGAAAACAAATCCTTTCTTTATCATCAAATGCCCTCTCAAGAGCAACCAGTTCCCTTGGGATCCTATTTGATTTTAATTGCAAAACTTCCTTCCCAAGAACATTCTATTTTCCATTTCTAATGTCAAAAAAAGTGCTGAAATCCATCTCCTAACCATCAAAATGAGATTCACATTGCAAAAACCTTATTATATCCTAATCATCAAAAAATACCTACCAATTGTCAACATTGTCTAGGATAGAAGGCTGAAACTTAAACTCAATCCTGGATCTCCCTGCAAAGGTAATATCCTCTGGCCTTAATGCTATGTTTTCTAGTAATTCAGCCATCCTATTTTGGCTTCTATCCACCCAATCAATACCAAAGGCACATAAACCTTCAATTTCATCACAAACAACATTTCTATATTGTTTCATCCTTTGATTCCTTGATGCATACTTTGATCTAATCTAAGAAACTATTAACTCAGATTCACCAATCACCCTAAGATGTTTGATCCCATGTTTTGATGCTTGTCTCAAACCAATCAGTAGGGCCTCATATTTAGCAACATTATTTGTGCAAGGGAACAAGAGAGTGAAAGAAAACTTAAAAGTCTTACCACTTGGGGATATCAATAGCATTCCTACTCCAGCACCTTCCTTTGAACTTGCTCCATCAAAATATAGGATCCATAATACATTACCTTCTACCATGTTACTTTTATCATCAGCCAAAAAGATAGGCTTGACCCTTTCTTGCATCTCTCTCTCCTAAACTTGGAAAGAACCAATATCAATGTCCACAAAACAATTCATATTGTCCTCTTCATCCCCCCCAATCATATGTGGAGTTCTAGCTTCCCTTGAAAATTTCACACTTTCACCTTCAATGCTAAAAGTGGCAAAGGACAAGTCACATTGAATACTTCCTCCCATGGAGGCACTCCACTTTCTAGATAAAAACATTCCATATTGAGTGGGAATGTCGACTACAAGAACACTCATAGTCAATTGTTTGTCAGGAAATGCTGCTAATTTATAAGGCAAAGCCTTAATGGTACCAATAACTGGCACTTCTCTTGAGTCCATAGCCTTGCATCTCCCATGAGGTGTATCAACCTTTAGTCCCAATGACTTCATGATCTCTGTAGGCATGACAGTGTTTGATGCTCCAGAATCAATCATGCAATTCTTCAATAATTTTCCATTTATCATAAGGGACAAGAAAAAGGATCAACTATCCCTAATGCAGTATTTACAATGCTTGCATCCAAAATACCTCTGAGGAATCTCAGAGACAATTTCTTCATTTTTACTATCAGGTGTGTCATCTAAAGTAGCCACATGCTTGTTACCTCTGTTCATTTCTTGGACCTTTATGGAAGAGACACCATTTACCCAATCCAAGGCCTTGACCTTGTGCTCTTCTATTCTCATCATTTCTAACAATGGAATCTTGATAGTTATTTGTGAAAGAAATTTAGTCATATCAATGGGAACATAAGAATGGTTGCCCATATCTTCCTTAATCTTAGAGATATCTTTATCCTCTTTTTGGACAATCAAGTCAGAGTTAATCTTTTGTACAGATTCATCTTCCTTTTGAGGTATGGGGACAACTACTTTTGATGTCTTTATTTTACCCTTAGGTATTGCAGTAGGCCCACTCTTCTTTTTTATTTTAACCTGGCTGACAACACCAGCACCCTTTTCTTTTTCCTCATGTTGTTGTGTTTTCCTTTTAGAATTCTTGATAAACATGCTACCTAGTTTACCACTTGTGCCCCCAACTATCTTGCTTCTCAAATTGTAATTACTCCTAGCTTGAGTGACCATGTCTGCAGTGATTTGTGCAATTTCCTCATCAAAGGGTCTCCTTAAGGAAACATGTTCCTCACACTTCACTGCACCACATCCAACATCATCAAATTCTTCCTCCTCACCATCAGTAGACCCAACCTCATCCCATACATGTGAAGAATTCATTCCACAACCACTCTTATCATACTACGCATCTTGTTCTTGGTTATCATGTAGATTCAAAGAAATAACATAATGCTATGGACTATGAGGAGATTGAAAAATAGTACACCATGGGATATCATCATTCATGTTAACTAAATTTCTTTGCAAAGGGTCAGGAATCCTATCATCAGGCCTATCCCTTTTAACTAGAAAAATGGGCTTGCCATCCTTCCTTTGAGTATTGTATGGGTAATTCTACATTCTTGGTTGCTTGCTAAAATTACTTGAAGCTTGTCTATCATTTGTTGCAACCTTATTGTTTCTTTTTTCATTAGGATTTAGACTCTCTAAAGAACTTAGAATCTTCTTTAGATTGTCCTCCTCCTTAGGCTTAAAATTAGTAGACCTTCCCATTTCTTTCTTGTTTTGCACTTGAGGCCTAGAATCATCTCTTCTCCCTAATTTTCTTAATATTCTTCTATTACTATCTATGTTGATAGCCAACTTGTAAGCCTCCCCAAGATTTCTAGGGTTCTTATCCCTTAAGAGGTAACCCATCTTTGCATCAAAAGCATATAAGTATGTCACAAGACACACCCTATCATCTAATCTAATAACTTGCAGTAGCCTATGCATAGCCTTTTGGAATCTTATATTAGATTCAAGGACCTCTTCATTTTGATTTTTTTTTATGTTATTGAATTCATTCAAAATAAAACCCTCATATTTTTTATCTCCATAATTCTCTTTGAAACAATTCTTAAATTCATTCCAAGATCATATACTAGCATGGGGCAATCCTCTAAACCAATCTGTAGCATCCTCAGTAAGAGATTGTACAAATAACTTCATTACAACATCATCAGGCTCAACATTATAATCATCTATTACATCCATAAAAAATTTTAGATGTTCTTCACATGTAATGACATTGTTTCTAGTAAACTTAGGGAGTTTGTTTCTAATTTCATCAGGAATAACATTAGGATAACTAGGAATACCAAAAAAGATAAGTTGTTTGTACCTTTCATCAACAGGAACTCCATGTGGTGGATCCATTCCTTGAGATGTAGATGTCCTTATGTTTGAACCATCAGGAATTTTAGCAACACCTAGAATGCCATTTGTTTGAGCTACAAGGTTACCATGATTTCCACCTTGCCCCAAGAAAGAAGCAGCAACATTTGAAGGTCTTGAGGTAGGCTTGAGAAAATCAATCTTCTTCCTCATTTCTACAGTAGTAGCCTTCAACTCTACCTTCTCTAGTTCTTTAGCCGACATTTCTTTCTCTTTTCAAGCCCTCTCCAGGTCTGCATCTAATCTCAACCCTTGATCTAATGGGTTTTCCACATGAATCTATTCACTAATCTGCACTCCAACAATTTTTTGTTTGCCCTTATCTCTAGGCCTAGTTATCTCATGTGTTTTATACACAATAGGTTGTTCCCCTACTCTTTTAGGCTCTAGGACAAAATTAATTGCCTCCAAATCTAACAACTGCCTCTTTAGCTGACCAGCCCTTATCATTGCTTATCTTACTCTATCCTCTTTATCTTTTTCTCTTTGTTGCCTGATAGCAACTTGTTCTTGGACTCTTCTTTACAATTCATAAACCTCCTCAAAGATCTCTTCTGATTCAGGGAGAGTAGTCTCAGACTCATCATCTCCCACTTGAAATTCATCCTCATACAAGTTCAATCCCAAATCAATAGCCTCTTCATATTCTGAATTATTTTCTTCTTGACTAGGCTTGGTTTGAGTTTCTTGTCTTGTATCCTTTTTATTTCTCCAAGTATGAGAAAGATGTCCTTTATTCTTTCTTACCCTTGTCTGACTAGGCCTGGAAGTGCTTGGAATACCTTCTTCCATTAAGCTTTCAGGATGTTCATTTCTCCAGGACCTAGTACCTCTATAAATCATTTGATAAAAATTGAATGACTAGCACTGCTGCAAAGATGTTTGAGTCACCACCCAATTATATTGGGAATCTTACAATACCACTTAAAAAATACACAAATGAGACTATAAGACAAGGGACAAGAATAACCCTATTTTTCAATGATGACCTACTAGTTACTATAAACTTGTGTAACACTCCCCAGCAGAGTTGCCATCTTGTTGGTGTTCAAAATGGATGCTTATGCTCTTAGGCTACTAATATACCCTTAGGTTGATTTTAGGATTGGTTAGTTCCAAAATGTATAAAGATCTTAGGGCAACTAGACCAACTATAGGGACAAGACTGCCCTCTTCACTTCTGGCTCTGCAATACCAAGGCAGGTGCACCTAACCTAGTGAAAACTATACTTCACACACCAAAGACTGGGTCTAAATAATAAATTGAATAGTAAGAAAGTGCTAAATGCTAACCTCACATTCATTGACTCTCCATTACCATAAGGTATTACTACTATCAACCAAATATAATTAAAACTTGAAGAGTTTTGATGTCTAGAGATGGAAAGAAGTAAGCAAGGGCCAATCTAGCATTGAACTCGACTGAATATACTAATCTCTGATCAATGCCATTATCCATTGGGAAAATCTCAAATATAGACATTGAAACATGAACCAACTATTGTCAAAGACTCATAGCCATAAACATAAGTATTTCAGCCCATCTACTACTTATAATATCCTTCTGTAGATAAATCAAAGTGAATCTATGTCCTATCCAAAGTATATTTCACTTGATCCTAGATTAAGAACTGAAGAATAGAACATATACAAAGGTAACCCTATGTAATAGATCAGAAAATCTAGAATTCACAAGATTGACACCAAGGAGAGACTTGAAAGCTTGAAATAATTGTATTAAGTATAATGAATCATGTACATGTTCAAAGCATAGAAGAGAGAAAACTAGTTCAATAACTTGTAAAAGACTACACAAAAATTCTATTCAATCTAATACAATATGATACCACCTATTACAACTCCCTAGAACTAATCAAGATTAGAACCCTTTCAAAATAAAACATCTTTCTTCTTATACCCCTAGTCACCTCGAAATCCTCAAAAAGGATGAATCAAGCTTCAGGTGAATAGGGTTAGGGTTTCAACAACTCAACCAACCAAAACTACATCAGAATTTATTGTAGGTGAAGAAACATAAGCAACCCGAAGAAAATGAATCTCAGATGGATCTGCAATCATCAAAATCTATGAGGACAGTACAAAACAACAAGGAATTGCCATGAAAACTATTCAAATTGGCTACCTAAAAACATATCTTGAGCACAAAACCATACTTCTCCTAGTACAAAAACATCATGCCACCTACCACAAGGACCTTCAGACCAGTCTACAATAACTAGTGCCACCAAATCAATTGAAACCGGCCATTAAAGCCATAAATTTTCATACCTTCTATCACTTGAAACCCTCTGTAAATTTGAATTTGAACTTCAACGGTCATTTTATGGCTTTAATAGAAAATCGACGGTCAACACTTAAAATTAGATCAATTTTAAGTTGCAACTGTCAGATCTCTATGTTTTGCGGTCTTTTAAATCTTAACTCAATTGCCACCCTAGGTTTATTCCCAGCGACCATGCAACAAGCCATTTCCAATTCATGAAAAGAAACCTAACCCATCACTTAACTGCATGACTTGGTGACCCAAAGAAAATTCTAACCTTGGTCCCACATTTAGCAAACTAGCGACCAAAGGTCACCGCCAATTCACAAAACATTTTATCTATCCGCTAGAAATTTTAGCGATTCGACAAATGCATGTTCGCTGAACCACCAAAACATTTAGAGAATCACCACTATTTCATGTGAACAAGTGAAGCCTTCAAAAATTTTACAGCCACTAAAACATTTATCAAAACCACTAAGCCTTCTCCTATAAGATCAACGGCTGTTTGAAGTTCGCATACCCATCCCAGATTCTATCAAATTACATGCCCACCACTAGATCAAGAATCTCCTCCCATCTTTGATAACCATCTATCAGGAAACAAAATCAATGGCCATCACAAGATCTTAAGCCTCTGACAAAACCCATAAGATTATATATCATTCGTCGATTCATGGACAGGATCAGGACCCATTGACACATCTAGAAACTAGGTCCCACTGACAGCATGCCACGGTGTTAATGCATGGATGAATAAAATATCACCAACTATGCAAACATGTCAATGGTCCCACCTGTAGGCTTAAAGAGAATCAATGGCTGTCGCTATACCGCTGCATTAAAAATTGAGCATGTTATATCAATGGTATAATGACAGCCACAAGATTAAAATGAACTTTAATCCACCTGAACACTAAGAGGACTAGTCCCACTAACAAAACTCCACCTCATATTCCCATGGACCAATGAGATACTACCAAGTTAGCTTACCTAGCAGTGGACCAGCTCAAAAAGAAAGGCTAGGTCATGGAAATGAATCAATGGCGGGCGGAGCTTCACATACATCTGAAAAAACCCTTGCACTTTAGCGACAATCTTTAGATGGAGATGGTGTCAAAGAGGGGCCCAAGAACATATTAAAGCCAAACATAGGAAAAATTAAATGCTGAGACTTACACTTTTGGGGAAAAATTTAGGCGTTGAAGGCTTTAGGAAAATTAAACACCGCTGGGGGAAGAAACTTAGGAAAAGTTAACATTGGGGCTAACCAAAATATAAAGCATGTGCATTTAAAAGTTTTTAAGTGACCCAAAAAGGTAACATGAAATTAGAAAAGGTTCAGGATTTTCAAAGGGTTTTTGTATGCAACAGCTATATTTTCAAAAATTTGAACCAGGGCTAAAGGCAGAGACCTAAAAATAACTGCACAAACTAGGGGACAAGGGCTAGAGCCATGAAATTTTTTGCACATGCTAACACCTAGAATGAGAAAAGAGCTCTCCTTTTAAAGGAATTGAAAAGGAATGGACTATGGAGATTAAGAAGAAAAATATTTAATCAAGGGTGGAGCTTGAAAGAGGAGAAATCCATGTGCACAAATATCCTCCAATGAGAAAATAAGAGTTGACTTTTGAGCCTCATATGAGACAAAAATTTCTTTTCTTCTTTTTATAAAATAAAAATAATGCTTTATTTATGCAACTTAGGATAAGAGGAAAAGTGGGTGCTTTTTATTTAATAAAAGGGGAGGAAATTCCTTTTAAATAAATAAAGGCTTAGGATAAAATGGTTAACCTAGAGAATAATCGAATAAATGATAAAAATAGGATTTGATCAAGTAAATTGATATAATTGAAAAATGTTGATTTTTGAAAATATTGATTCAAGGATTTGATAAATTGTTGAATGGGGGCCCAAAGTCTAGGTGACCATTTTAGGGTGCATACATTTTCCTCTCTTTGACTAATGTGAGATCGATTTGGAATCACATGTGGTCAAAGAATGGAATTGAAATGTGAGATTGATTTGGAATCACAAAATAATCTAGACATGTGTTCAATGGATGAGAACATATCAGGACAATGGTAATCATAAGCTGACAAAGATAAGCTAAAAGACAAGACCAACACACCTGTAAATAGGAGATTGTCAAGTCTCAAATAAGAGATAAGAATATCAAGAAAGGTTTGATTGATAAGTTGAATCAAGGATTAAACTTGATAGGTACTACCCCCTCAGAATCAAAATTGAAATGAGATACAAGAGAAATAGATAAATTGATAAACTTGATCAAGTCACTAGAAATCATAATCAAAGATGAAAGATGATAGGATAACCATCAAGCAATGAAGATATGCCCTAGTTTAACTAGGTATAACCGAGAAAGATATAAGATAAAAATGAAGTCAAACCTCAGACAGATGAATCAAATGAAAATGAATGAAAGACTAGAAGGTTGAAAGAGATGGGGATGAAGAAATGAAGATGCTCCAACAGATATCAGAGGATCAGGCCTCAAATGGTCAGCCAACTATGTAGAAGAAGGAGAAATTTTAAAATGCGATTTTGACTATCAAGATGAACTCAAATTTTGATTTCGATCCTAAAAATAGATCCAAGATGTCAAAATTAGTAGGGGTGTCAAAATTAGTGGTGAAAGGTGAGCGTAGTTGACTGACAAGTATGGGAAAAATGAAAGGAGAACTCTCTCCATATGCAAAATGCAATACTAAACTAACATAAACCTATAAAATGCAAGCTACTATGAAAAGTGGTTTACTTGCAAGGTCACAAAGCTTTTAGACTCTAATATTCATCATTGAGCATTATTGGTAGCATCACAAGATCATACAATGCACACTAGTATAACTATGTGAATCTGAATATGATCTATATCAGATAGGTATGTGGGAATCCAACCTAAGCATCAAAGACATATAGGTTAAGATGACTAGTGTAGTGAGGTTCCCTAAGTTTAATATGGAAATATTACACTCGCATTAAGACACAAGGAAGTCAAGATGACTATAAGTATGCACTTGCAAAAATAGTCAAGGATAATACCTTGTAGAACCCAATGTCAAGTGGAATGAGCATAAATGCTAATGATAGTTAGGACCAACAAAATATACCCACAAGTAGAAAAAATAATAAAACATGTCCTCATGCCCCCAGTCTTCTAGCTTAGCATCATCGAAAACTATTAAGGAGAGAACACTCATCAAAGAAATCATCATAGACAACACACAGAAATAAAGTCAACCAAGTCTCAGTGAGTCAAGTGTTTAAGTGCACATGTGTAGGTCATAGAGTCAAACTTTAAGTATCACATCTACTAGTGGAAAATATCATATCATGCTAGACTGTGGGTAAGATATTTGATAAGTGTTGAGAAACACTTGATGCTAGGGTAGTGTTGCAAAACACAGTTAGGGTGGTGTTGAAAAACACCATTTGCAAGATGTTCTAAAGACCAACACATCCTAGAGACCAAAGATAACATAGTTCTGCCCCCTAGACAAAGACAAAGACCAATTCCAAACCAAGGAAACAAGGCCAAGGCATGATGGAGAAAGGCTAAGTGTTGAGGATGCATGCTAAGAAACAAGGGTGCAAAGGCCTCAAGTAGCACCTATTTCCAGGTTTTCACCACTTGGAGATTTTTTTATTTTTTTCAATTTTTTGTATTTTTGCTACCAAGGCGCCTATTTCCAAGTTTTCACCAAGGCACTTTTTCTATTTTTTTATTATTTTGCATTTTTTGATTTTTTTGTATTTGTTCAGGACTTTATATGCTTTTAAAGATTTTTTCAGCATCATATATGAATTTTTTTTGGAATTTTTTCAGGATCAAATAAGTGTGTACAAAGGATGCCCCCAGACAGAATGGGCATCAAATTCCCAAGCAAGATCACATCATGTAGTCCCTATTTCTAGCAAGGTGGAAGACAAGAGGGAATAGCAAGCTAGTGGAAGAGATGGAAGACAAGAGAATAAAGGAGAATGAAGGGAAAAAATCCTCAATGGTAAACTCCTCAAGAGTACCCAAGCTAGGAAAAAAAATGTCATGCAAAGCACATTTGAACAAGAAATGAAAGGCCAACATAGGATAAGTCACAAAGGCATAATGCAAAAGAAAGAAAAGATGCAGTCCAAAGGAGTAGACATGTCAAGAGGCTTCATAGCATCATGTTTTACTCTTTTTTAATTAGATCAAGACCAAAGGGGAAAAGGATAGCGAAAGGCTAGAATAAATGGAGGAAAATAAATATGAAGGCTAAACATGAATGGAATGAAAGAAAGATTATCGTAAGGTAGCTCACAAGACATTCAAATGTTCATGTATAGGTCAACATTGTCAAGATCAAAGAGAGAAGACAGAGTTGACGAAATATGTAGAAGAACTACACATGAGGCTTGATTGTTAGGTTTTCATCATGTTACTTATCCAAGGTGCCACAAAGGAGTGATTTTCACCATAGGATGAATTTATTTCTCTTTAATTTTTCTACCAAGGTGCCTATTTCTAGGTTTCCACCAAGGCACATTTTCATTTTTTTTATTTTTTTATTTTATTTATTTATTTATTTTTAAAAAAAATTTAAATTTTTTGGAAGAAGGCAAACTTTTTAGATAATGCTCTTTGAAAGGATATACCATGATATGCCAAGGATTCAAAATGATATGCTCAAAGATGTTGATAGGAAAAGGAAGATGGAAGAGAAAAATGGAGGATAAGGTTTTATGTAAAGCAAGTGAAGTTGGAAGATAGGAGGAATAAGAAAATGAGGAAAAAAGATAGAAGGTAGAAGGATAATGAATGGAAGGATTGTGAAAAGGTAGATGGAAAGGAAGGAAAGATCAACATCAACACACACCTTGAAGGGTGGCGAGAGGATGGAAAGAATGTGAATGAAGGAATATGAGAAGGAATATGGTGAATATTTAGTAGAGGTTGTGGTTCAGGCGCATGGAATGGAAGAATGTTTTTGGAAAGAGATGAGGCGGAAGCCTTTGGAAGCTTGAATGTCAACTTCACTTTTTGTTCAATATTAGACTCTTTCAAGAGAGACTTTTGAATCCATATAGCCTTAGGCTTTTCATTTCTTTTTGATGATTTAGAGAGAATATCTTCAATGATGAATTTTAGAACCCATACTTGTCTTGTAGTTTTCTTCTTAGATATCTCTTTTGACTTTATGCCTCCATGTCGATTAGAGGAGACATGGTGATATTTTTTTATGGATTCTTGTATTGCTTCTTTTTCTTGTATTGAACATTCAAGTTACTTTCAAAAGACTTGGGACTTGTGGAAGATGAAGGATATGACTGGTTTAGATGAGTGGATGGATGAAAATGATTCAAGGGTATGCATCTATGTTGATCTTGAGGAAGGATAGGAGATGGAGGGATGTAAGGACCCAAGATGGATGGTGAATTAGGAGAGTTAGGAGGGGAAAGTGAAGAGAAGTAAGGTCCCAAGATGGAAGGTAGATGTGAAGCCCTTAGTATTGGTGGAGGAGGTCCAAGGATGGAAGTGTAAGATGCAAAGGGATAATCAACAAGTTCATCAACATCTATATGACAACCAAGGATATTAGCATCTTTAGAGTGAGCATTAGGATTTGCAATAGGATCATGAACATCTTGAATAGGAGCAACTTCTTTGATAGGATTGTTTGGAGCTTGAAAAGACTTAGGAAGAGTAGAAAGTGGAAGCAAAAATGGAGTGGTAGAACAAGAAGATGGAAGACTTTGATCTTGACAATGAGCTTTGGATAAATTAAGCATATGATTTTTCTCTTGGTTTTCAATAGGCTTAACATTGGAAGTAACAACACTATTTTTAATAACCTTAATGGAAGTATCATCTTTGGAAAGTGTAGGTGTAGTAAGGATATTTTGATTGTCAATAAGCTCAACTATATAAGTAGTATCTTGATCTTGCTTAGAAGAAGACTTGAGACATGGTGAAATGAATGAGGACGGGCATAGAGGATCACAAGAACCTTGAAGTAGATTAGAGACATCATAAAAATAATTGGATGACATGGAGGGTTCTTGATCTTGATATTTCTTTATGTTCTTTTCTTTATTTTTAGAGCCCTCTTGACATGGAGCCACTTCTAAGGACAATGAAGCATGTTGGAATTGTATGGAAGACTTTGAAAGAGATGGTGAAAGACTAGCTGAAGTTGGAATTATAGCATACAAGGGCTTAGGCTCTTTAGGTTTAGCATTATTGAAAGTATTTTTAGCCAAGTGAAGGTTAGCTTAAGTTTCTTTAAGAAGTATCCCTTGAGGATAACTATAGGGAACTGGATGAAAAGTATTAGGACTTTGGTTGGATGAAGGATTTGTGAAAGATTTGGAAGACTCAGAAGCTTTAGAAAATGTATGGGTATGGGAGGAAG
Organism: Chamaecyparis obtusa; assembly: GCA_027943335.1. Lineage (NCBI taxonomy): Eukaryota > Viridiplantae > Streptophyta > Pinopsida > Cupressales > Cupressaceae > Chamaecyparis > Chamaecyparis obtusa. The sequence goes on from BSBK01003171.1 coordinate 119,804, forward strand.
TGGGGGATGGAAGAGAACCATCACAAGACAAAGGTCTATCATCAACATAATCTTGCTTGAGAGTGTACTCTTTATTTTCAGTAGGAGAGTTCTTAATGGAAAAATTCTTATGATATTTACACTTCATATCCGCTCGGTACATTTTGTATTCCTGAATAGAAGTGGATGTTTTATTTAGGTACTCTTGGAAAAATTTATCAAAGTCTTGTTCAAAATCAGAATCATATGGATCACCATCACGATCTATCAAATGTGATGACCCATTTCTAGTAAGCATGAGCACATGACTAGGAGGACTCTTAGGAATAGAGGTTTCATAGGTATGACTATATGGTTCATCATCATAGCCATCATAATAGTCATCATAGTCATCAAAGGTGGGTGTGTCACTCTTCATGGGAGAGGTATCACAATGATTATTATATTGCTCATATTGAGGAGTAAGACTCTTGGGAGAAGTAGAAGAGGACTGAGATCGTGAAGAAGAGGAAAATGAAGACCTAGTGGAGGAAGAAGACTTGGATAATGAGGAATGTGCATAATGTCTAGAAGAGTCATGATAAGACTTGGAAGATGAGGAAGAATGAGGAGATTTAGATGATGAAGAATGTTTGGAAGAAGGAGGAGATTTAGATGATGAATAATGTTTGGAAGAAGGAGGTCGTGACATGATCATGTCTATGATTCTAGCAAAGGTGTCAGATTCAAGCAATTTTTCTTTTATTTTTGCCTTAAGTTTATCACCCATGCAATATCTAGAAGGATTATCAGAGGAATAAAATTCTTCAAATTGGGCAATGAGTTCAAGATCATCTATTTTCAAGAGAGGTTCCATAACAAGATAGTTGAAATTCATGGTTCTAGAAGAGGAGGAATCAAGCATGGAAATGATAGAAGAGATGAATAGAAGAAAGTAGACTAGATAATAAGAGGAAAAGAATCAAGAAGACATGAAGAGTCTAGGAAGAAGATGAAGAAACATGAAGAAAGAAGAGAAATGATGAAAATGGGAGACTAGGAAGACATGGGAGATGTGGAAGAAAGAAGACCAAGAGTCATTTTGTGCAAATTGATACCATTTGAGTTCATTTGGATATTGAGCAACATGTCGCAGTACCTAAGATCTGACCTAGACCAACCAAGGAAAACTAGAAGTGACACAAATTAGTAAGGCAGTAAGCAATACTGAGACCACTAAATAACTTTGTGTGATAGTTCTCAGAATAGTAGGATGATACAATTTAGCGAGGATGATAGTTCACATAAGGTAGTATGACAGAATCCATGTAGGTAATGCGATAGAGTTTATAGTATGCATGTGATAAAGAATAAGGAACAATGTATCACATGACAATTCTCAGGAGGGTGTGTGATGATGTTTCAATTTTGTATGACTCTTGGCCAGTGAATGTGAAAAACTCAATTTTGAAAGCAATTTGGTCAATGTTGTAGGTTGCAAGTACAATTTCTTGGTTTCAAGCATAGTAATATCAAAACATAGACAAGTTTGCAAATAGTAGGTGATCAAACATGTCATAAAAAACTTGTGCAAGGGAAAAAGAAACCTTGCCAAGACAAGAAATTGTGATATCAAAACAAAAAATTCTATGAGCACTACTGTGATGTTTAATGTTCAAGAATGTTTTCACGCATAGATCATAGTGAGAACACTTCAAGCACTTACTACCTAGAAGGACAAAGGCTAAATACTTAACAACTTGCCCCACACTTGATGTCCCATGACCTGACACAAAGTGGTTGCCAACAATAGATGGTGGCTTTGTTGTGGAAGTGTCAATGATGCAACCAAAGTAACACAGATGGTTCAATTACACACCAAGCAAAGGGTCAATTACCCTCTTGCTTTCAAAATCCAAAGATGGGTCAAGATTTATGTTTCACCACAAGGGTGAAGAACATACTCTCCTACCACCAAAAGATTCCTACAACAAGATATTAAGTGTCTATGAAAAGAAACAACTAGTATATGCCACACTTAAAATGAAAGTAATTAAACAAGCACTTGATTGGTTTTTATGCTTTGGGCAGCCCTGGAAGAAAGGATTGGTAGCCCTTGTGCATTTGGAGCTTTGACATGCATTCTTTTTGGCAAATATTCAAGCAGTGAGAGCACTTACAAGCATAACTTGTTAGCCCCACAAAGATTAGTGCATCAAAAACCAAGTACAATATGAAAATTTATCAAAAAAACTATATATAAAATTTAGGTCCACTTGAAGACATAACTTTCTCATCCTAGCTCTGAATTACAAACCATTTGATGTGTTGGAAAGGTATTCAAATAATCTTGAACCAAATTTTGGATGTAGTGCACCATTTTTGCCTATAAATGCACCGAAGACCCTCAAAATTGCAATTTACTAAAACATATGAAATTTTGGAAAAATTAGATTTCATTATTTTCCCAATTTAATCCTAATCAATGATCTCTCTCCTAACACAACAAGTCAAAAATAGCAAGCAAACAAATCCAAATCTTGCAAAGAAAGCACCAAAATCAGTCACTGTCAGGCCTGGGTGATAGTTCTGTTAGCAGAAGAATCGTACGATACTTCACAGTATACTAGTGCAATATTTCTTCTCTGTGTGATAGTTTGTGCTACTTGCAGGTGACAAAAAATAATAGGACAGTGCGATAGAAACCTATATGGCTGAATGATACTTTTACTAGAAAAGTATTGCATGGGTATAGAATAAAATATCACACGATACTGGAAGACTGTCGTATGATAATCTGTCAAAAAAATAGAGAGCCGAAACAACAAGCTAAAATGATGATGAAAAATTGACAAAAATGCATAAAAATAAGGACAAAACAAGAGTGTTTTGCCCCATGGTGGGCACTAAAAATGTACACACTAAATAGTACACTTCTCTAAGTCATTACTTCCAAGAGAATCCATGTATAGGAAACCTTGAGAAAGTGACCTAGAGCTCCCTAGGTATGGAGTCACAAAGATGTTGATGGTGCTCTCAGCTAGATCTATTTAAAGCATGCAACCTTGCTGGTAAACCACACAATGGGAGATTCAAAGAGACAAGCGTAAGAATGCCAATATCCTCAAGAATCAACAATGAAGATACAATACAACTATGTTAAGAATGAAGATGCAAGCTAAGCTATGAAAGGAAAGTATTACAAGCCTTTCTAATTAATCTATGTGAGCTAATCTAGAACATAAGGGAAACTAAGCTAGATACCATGAAAGCTAAGCTAAGAATGCAAGAATGAAACTAGAATGCAAGAATGATCTCCAAAGCTCCAAAGTCTCCAAGAAATCCTACAGCATAAGATTAGTATTCAAAGTTGGGATCCTAGAATGAGAAAAGAGCTCTCCTTTTAAAGGAATTGAAAAGGAACGGACCATGGAGATTAAGAGGAAAAATATTTAATCAAGGGTGGAGCTTGAAAGATGAGCAATCCATGTGCACAAATATCCTTCAATGAGAAAATAAGAGTTGAATTTTGAGCTTCATATGAGGCAAAAAGTGCTTTTCTTATTTTTATAAAATAAGAATAATGCTTTATTTGTGCAACTTAGGATAAGAGGAAAAGTGGGGGATTTTTATTTAATAAAAGGGGATGAAATTCCTTTTAAATAAATAAAGTCTTAGGATACAATGGTTAACCCATAGAATAATTGAATAAATGATAAAAATAGGATTTGATCAAGGAAATTGATATAATTGAAAAATTTTGATTTTTGAAAATATTGATTCAGGGATTTGATAAATCATTGAATGGGGGCCCAAAGTCAAGGTGACCATTTTAGGGTAAATACAAGTTACACAATCTGGCTCTATTAGGAGGAGATAAATACAACCAGTACAAAGTTTATGTGAAAGGACAGACTCCTTTCTTCAAGTTAGAAACCCTGTTAGGATTTGATAAGATGAGCCTTTCTTCACTCAAAGAAACTTGCCCAATGTGATGGTTAAATCCAACTTGTGAATTTTAAACCCACCTTTTGGAACCATAGTCCAAATGAAAGTATATAAATATACTCATCACAGATAATGAACTAACTAGCAACAACTCCTTTTCTAAAATAATTCAAATAAACTATAATAATCACACTGCCTACTCTACATCAACAGTCCTTGCATCCACACATTCACATCAAAGTACCCCTCTTCACATCACTTGTTTTAATCCTTTAGGGTATGAGCAGGATCATGGTATGCCAAAAAGTGGCGAAGTGAAAAAGAAGTCCCGATAGAGGGACTCTTTGAAAAATAGCTATAACTTTCAAACAGTATAATATTTTTAAAATCTGAAATATACATCACATTCTATGCTTCACCTAATATAATATTAATAAATAATTCTTTCAATTTGATGAAGTTTAGACTAAGTTAAGGTGGTCAAACATGAGAGTTTTTATATTTAGAAAAATTTGTAGTAGAAAAATCATAATTGATTATTTACTTGAAAAAAAAATATTAAAAAAATGCATCACATTGGGACATGAGTCTACTACTTTTATCTAGAATATTATACAAAAATATCATCATTTGATTTTGTTTAATGTGGTCAGACATATACCTACTTGTTATCTTTCTAGTCTTGATTGATAGATTTATTGAGAAATAGCTATAACTTTCAAACTGTATAACATTGTTGAAATCCAAAACATGTGTCACATTCTATGATTTTTCTACTACAAGAAAAATAAAAATAAAAATCAATTTGATAAAGTTTAGACTAAGTTAACATGGTCAGACATGAGAGCTTTTGTACTATGGAAAAGTTGTAGAAGAAAAATCATAATTAATTATTTACTTGGAAAAAAATTAGAAAAATATGTGTCACATCCGGACATGATTCTACTACTTATATCTAGAATCTTGTAAAAAAAAACTATCATTTGGTTTTGTTTAAGGTGGTCAGCCATACACCTACTTATTTTTTTCTTGAAAGTTTTGTACTACTACATTGAAATTTGAAATTTTCAACATATAGAATAATTATTTTTATAAAAAGACCTAGTATTTTAGAAACCAAATTCAATTTTCTACAGATTCTCTTCTTACATATTTTTGATATAATATTTATAACTTTCTCAAATATTTATGTCAACTTGCCAAAACCTGATTTTCTGAATTTTCATTGTGACTTAAGGGCCTAGTTTGGCATACCATGGTCCCACACATACCCTTTATACAATATAAAAATGATTTATTAGGTTGGCACCAATTAGGAATTTCCTAATAAAAATTATTTACATAAAATCTTATCAAGATGCACATGGAATCTTAGACAAGAAAATAAAAAACACCAGTTGACCAACATACTACATAAACCATAACTTATCTTCACAAAAGGTAGAACATGCCACATACCATAGGTCAACACAAAATAAGACTTTTAAAGGTCACACATTATAGTTGATGTTACCAAGATCCTTGTGACCTCATGTTGATGCAAGATGAAGTTCCTATTGGAAGCTATAATTGAAATAATTGTTATATTGGCATTGATGTCAAATCTTAATTATTGAGAAATTTTCTATCTAGTAGAGTGCCATATCATTTTATTGATGAAGAGGATTTCAAAAGAGAAGATAACAAGAAGACGTAGTGAAAAGGTTGAGTTATTCGAAACTACAATTGGAACTTGATTAGTGATGCAGGAGCATCCTGGGTGTAAGAGCAATCTTGCATCACTTAAAAATATTTCTAGTTTATTTTCAATAAGAGCTATCTTGTGTAAAGTTTCTATTTATGGAAACTTACTATTTTTAGTAAGTTGGTCATACGATCTTGGAATGTTCTGATTTCACAGGTGGAGGTTCATCTTAGTCATATCAGCCTACCAGTTGAGTTCATTGCCACATCATTTGTATTGGTGAAGTTATTGAGGTTTTTGGGTATGAAATATTTTAGGTCAATTTTGAAGGTCTTAGAGGCTCCAGATCATGATCAACTCCCAACTAACTAGAGCTTGCGTGAGTCAAGCACTATAGATCAGGTCCTACCATTTCTGAAAAGTGGTTATACTATAAAAATAGAGCTAAGGTTAGAAAGTTATGACCTCTGGAAGTTGGGCTACCTAAAAACATATTTTGTAATTCTTTTAGAGCCAACCCTAATGTAATAATTGTGAAAATAAAATAATTCTAAGAATAGTTGGCCTTAAGGGCTAAATTTTTGGAACCTTCTCGGACAGTGGAAATTGCCTATATAAGAAAGGTTTGTAGTGTTGTCTAGGGAAGTTTAGGGTAGATCTAGGTAATGATTCGAGGCTTTGTCCTATAAAATATTTTAATGGAAAATGCCCATGTGGCTTTGCATATCATAATTCTAAAATTTGTAATTCCACATTTGTGGAGATAATATGAAGCCCATTTTTTGTTCTTGCATATTGTTGTTGTTTCTGTATTTCTTTTATGTGTTTGTGGTAGTAAGGGGAGCACCCTTCATTAAGTGGTATCAGAGCAGGAGTCCATGACTATGTAAATAGATCACCGACTGTGAGGTAGTTTGCACCAGGACCATGGTTTAGGGTTTCAACAAGTAGTGCAAAAATGTCTCCACAAAGGGAACATGGTGGAAGAGCCGGTGGTGCGACACCTGAGGTTAGAGCGCTTTAGAGACAAGTGCGATCATTGCAAGAAGAAATTCACAAAGGAATGAATCTTAATGTCAGAGATGAAAGTGAGGATGAAGCCGAAGAAGGAAATTATGATCAAGAAGGAGAAGGGGAAATTATGAACTAAGAGGAAGAAAGGCTTTTTTAGGCCATTTCCAAGATCAGGAAAAGACCTAAGATTGAGGTTCCTGCAATTTTAGGAAATCTTAACCTAGAGGAGTTGATCGATTGGATCAATGAATTAGAAGAATATTTTGAGTATGAAAACATCAAGGATCCTGATCGGGTCAAGTTTGTGAAGGCTAGACTAAAGGGTCATGCAAAGATCTGGTGGAAAGAGATTCAATTGGAGAGAAATAGAAGAAGAAAGGATAAAATTACAAGATTGGATCAGATGGTGGTTAAATTGAAGTGATAGTTCATTCCTATTGATTATGAGCTTGACCTACTGAAGAAAATGTAAAATTTGAAGCAAGCAAAAAGATTTGTTCATGACTGAAGGGCAGGATAAAAAGGGGCCAAACAATGTCACAACCTATTGATCTAGCCTCCTCAACAACACGCAAAAGCAACAACACACAACAGTGATAGAGAGAATATAGGATCTTTGATTAATTTTCATCAAATAGAGTCATACATTTCAGGCTGTAAGGCCTTCCCAATTAGGGCCAGATATTACAATGAATTGCATAAGTCCTCAAACATATGAGGAACTCTCACAAATCTTGATTCTAATCTCTTCTATCTTCTATCAAAAATTGACTCCCAAAACTACAACCAAACAACTACATTTATACAAGAGTCTACCGAGCCGAGTCGACCTTTAGATCCATAATCAATGGAAGTAACAGTTTGATCTAGTACCACATGCTTCCCAATGATTTATTCCAACATTAAATCTATGACCCAACATAAATGCACAAGTCGACCTCAATATAAACAAAAAGAAACTACTCAGTAAGGAAGGATGACTGAGCAACAAACAAGCAGTGCCAAGCACTAGAGAAACAACCAACCACCCATGAGATAATCGACCATCCTTGGTAACCAAAGGAAACTGACCAACTACCAACCAACTCGGTTAAAGTAGGAAACTGAGCAACACAGACAACTTCAAAATGTTTTTGGTGACACGGGATTGCCAAGGACCTGAGATGCTCCTGCATCAGACACCTGGGGTTATTTTGAAATGATTCTCTGAATCATTTGGTAGGTATGATCTGAGTTGCATCCAACTTAGACTGTGAAATCCATGAACTATCTTCCATTGGTCTATTCTTCCATTTTACCAGATATTCCATATATTGTTTTCCTCTTGTACTCTTGCCAACTCTTTGCTTTAGGATCTACTTAACTTCTTCATTTTGGTTCTTAGGATACTCTATCGATATTGTCACTTCTTCATCAGGTTTATGATACTCGTACAAATCAGCAATGTTGAAAATCGGTGATATGTCCATGTCATCAGGTAACTCAATCTCATATACATTTCCACTATCAAATTTCCTCAAAATCTTGCAAGGTTCAAACTTCTTCATTTTCAACTTCTTATATGTTCCAATAGGAAATCAACATTTCTTCAAATGAACCATCACTTCATCACAAACATCAAAAGTCTTATGTCTCCTTGATCGATCAGCTCTATCTTTGTATTTTTGATTACTCTCTTCCAACTTGATTTTCACATCTTCATCCAATGTCTTCATGTACTCATAAATTTTTACTCCTTCAGCACTTCTCTTACTTTCATCAACAATGTCTCTCAAATTAGATATACCTCTCAGTTGTATTCCATTCACAATCTCAAATGGTGTTTTCCTAGTACTCCTATTGACTGGATTATTATATGGAAACTCTGCTTGTACCAACATAGAATCCCAATTAGTTGGTCTGTCTCCAACTAAGCATCTTAAAAGATTTCCCAAACTTCTATTTACAACTTCAGTCTATCCATCGATTTGTGGGTGAAATGTAGAACTATATTTCAACTCAGTGCCACATTTCTTCCAAAGGGTCTTCCAAAGTATCCAAAAAAATTATTATCTTGGTTAGAGATAATACTCCTCAGTAATACATGCAATCTAAAAATTTCCTTAAAGAAAAGATTTGCTACATGTACTGCATCTGATGTCTTTCTACAAGGTATAAAATGTGCCATCTTTGAAAATCTATCTACCACAACAAATATAGAATCATTACCTCTTATTATCTTTGGTAATCCAAGAACAAAATCCATACTGATGTCAGTCCAAGGTTTCTCATGTACAACAATTGGTACATACAATCCAGTATTCTGACTTGCTCCTTTTGCAACTTGACAAATTCCACAACTTTTCAAAAAAATTTTAACATCTTTATACAACTACGGCCAATAGTACTTCTTCTTAAGCAAATTCCATGTTTTACCAATACCAAAATGTCCAGCCAAATCACTACTATGTTTCTCCTTTATCAAATTGGTTCTCATTACTCCTCTCAGTATACACAAGTGAATACCTTTAAACAACATACCTTCCTGAATAAAATATTCATCCTATTTAGTGTCTTGTTGATCTTGAATAAGTGCTTTGCACTTTCTTCATAGCTTAGAAAAATCAGGATCAATTTCATACAAATATATCATCTCATCAAAACCAAGAACTTCAATTCTCATCTCAGTCATCAAAGATCTTCTTCTACTCAATGCATCAACAACTTGGTTAGTGACTCCATTCTTATACTTTATCACAAATGTGTAACTCTGAAAATACTCAACCCATTTCATATGTCTCTGATTCAACTTATTCCAACTACCCAAATATTGTAAAGCCTTATGATTGTTATACAACACAAATTCACTCGGTATCAAATAATGTCTCCATTTCTTCAGTGCTTGAACAATAGCATAGAATTCTTGATCATACACATAATATTTCCTTCTAGCATCATTCAATTTTTCAGTAAAGAAAAAAATAGGTTTACCTTCTTGACTCAACACAGCTTCAATAGCACTACCACTTGCACCACATTCCACTTGAAATACCTTACTACAATCAGGTAATGCCAAAATAGGTAATTATGTGTGCAAAAATTATACCTAGCTACGGACACAACACTTCAGTAAAATATTAGATGTTAGCAAAATCAAAATCTGCAAATTAAAAACTAAGCTAACTAGGTGATTTACTGCCTTCTAGTAGGTGCTAGTATGGTATTCTCAGATTAGACCAAGATCAGTGACAATGCAACACCTAAACAAAGGATTTAAAATGATGTTCAAGCAATGAAATATGAATGCAAATTAATCTATTTTTGGGGATTTTTGATGTAATTAGATGAAAAAATTGATATGAAAATACTCTAGAATGAATTGAAATGATATGCAATTAATCTAACAATGCTATGAATATGAATGCAAAAGTATGCAAAAGCTATGAAAAACTATGAAATGATCTCACAAAATTGCTTGTCACAAAAGCTTTGTTCTTCAGTTGTAAATTCACCAGAGTAATTGTGCAAATTTGAGAGATATATTATGAAGAGTTGAGCCTTGATTTTATAGAAATCCAAGGCTTGAGGATGCCTAAGAAAAGCCATAAATCACTCTTGATAAACTCAGGTTGATTTTTGAGTCAACAAGAAATTAGAAACAGATTAACTCACAAAATCATGCAAAATCATGCAAAAACAACTTTGAACTCAAAATAGAGTTTTAGATCAATTTCCAACTCACAATCACATGTTGAGTTTAAATTTAAAATTGGTTGTTAATTTCTAGTTGCCTACTTTTCTATTTGCGCATGATTTAATATGAATTAATTTAATAAATAAAGTGATTTATTTTCCACTTAACTAATTTTTTTGAATTAAAACAATTGATTTATGGGTTAATCAATTATTAAATCAAACTTTATTCCAATTAAATCATTAAATTTGACAACTTTGATTTTAAATCAATTAAATAAATATTCAATTGATTGTTTGTAGGAATTTTGATTTATTGTTAAAATAAAAGCAATATCAATTAGGAATAAATGCAATTAAATCTAATTAAATAATTAAGTGGCATAATTAAATTAATTAATTAAATATTCATCATATTCAATTAATCAACTTTAGGATAAATAATGACATTTATCACCAAATAATATTGAATTAAAGATAATTATGATAAATTAGGAATATTCAAGGAATATTGCCTGATGCAGAATTAAGATAAAATCAATTAGAATTTTGATGTGCAGATGTGCCTTAGGTTAGGACTTTAATGTCAATTTTGATCGAATTGTTGACGTAAGAGGTTAGTGAACCTATAGCCCATTTTTGGGGTATTACATTTTGCCCCTCTTTGAATCACTGTGTGAAGTGTAGTAGCTCAAAGAATAGTCTGTGTCTAATAAAGAAGTAGACTCAGTTATGTGGTGGAGAAACTTATCCTAAGAGACTAACCAATTCTGAGATAGAAACCCATTGAAGGATTTGAAGATGTTAGGTCCTAATTGACCAAAGATGATGTTAACTATAGCAACAATGAACCGGTGATTATGAAAAAGTGTCAAAATGTCTGATTCTAAACCTTATGGTTACAAGGAAGCGAGTGACCTGATTCTAGACCTGATTGTCCAAAGGAATTGAAACAATATCACATCTGAACCCTTCAATTATGAAGAACTAAGGAAATAACACTAATGAACTGATGGTTATGAAAAGCTGATACAATTTACAAGATTGATTAGGATACTAGATTGATATGAATCTCGATGAATTTGATATGCCCCAAGCGATGAGGTCTTTAGATGAATCAACAACTAGACGTGGTTGTTATCTTCATTACTAATAGAACATATGATTGACAGATTTGAATGATATGCGATACCATGCCCCCTTCGGGATGAAAATCAAAATTTGACAAGAAAAGTCAGCATTGAATGGTTCAGAAGCATGTTAATTGATTAAATAAGTGATTGTACATGTTCAAAAATGTGTTCTACATCATTTGGAGGTGCTAAAGATCAAGTTTGACTAGGTTTGACCATGAATTGACCATGGTTGACCAAGTTGAAATTTTGATAGTTTGATGTTAGGTAATCAATGAAGTTGAATTTAGATTTCTATGATGACTAAAGGTCGATTATGCAAGCAGTTGGCTGTCCTAGGTCTAAAAATTTTAAATCACTATTTTGACAAAGTAAACGACCTTAGATTTTGATTTTGATCTTGAAAATGGGTTCTACTTGCTTTTTAGTTGGAGGGACCTTCATACAATGCTTAGTCCTTGTGTCATGTTTAACATAGTTTTGAAGAATCGTTTGAGTGTCAAGATGATTTGGGCAATTGTGAGATAAATGCAATCATGCAAAGTGCAAAATGAGATGCAAACCTAAGACCTAGGACCTAGTCACTGATCATGTGTTAGTCATTTTCATCATTGAATTTTTATTAGGTAACTAGATAAATCAATACAACATTCACTAGTTATGAAACCATAGACATATGAATATCAATTTGTATGCTCAAAAGTCAATACAACACCCACTGGCTAGACAACCATGGACATATGAATATTGATTTTGTTTTCAGAATGTCAGATTAGATATAAGCACCAAGGCACAAACACCAGGATGACCTGAATATCATGTCCATTTTCATATAGCAATATGTATAAGCATCAAAACATAGACGTCATGATGACCAGAATATGCCTTGCGAAAAAAACACATCAAGCAGTCAAGAGGTCATTCTAAATTCAATGTGAATTACCCGTAGTGACCCTTTATCATTCACCTCCTTAGGTAAGATCGCGTTTCACAATAGGAGTATGAAATTTCTCAAAAATACAATAGTTAGATCAAACATCCTTGAATTTTTTGGGTATCAATGGTCGAGGTACTCATGACCATCCAACACATGGTGGAGGCTCTTACAAAAGGACACCATTTCAATACAAAATTTCTAAAGTTGTTAGACTTTCACATACAAGCAGAAGATAAAGAAAATATTTTGCCCCCAGTCATCACTCTCTAAATCTGATAAAGGACATCATCAAAGAGCTCAAGGGAACAAAATATGTAAAAATCTCAATGCGAATTAGTAAGCATACAAGGAGATAAAATCATGTGAAGCATAGATTATTTTCAATTTGTGTTGATGTTTGATTTCATTGTTGTAGATGTAAAATCCTTTCTGGAGAGGAGATAGACAGACTGACTCAGATGTAGCTTCAAAGGACTTTGACTGGATATGACTCATCTAAGATATTGAGGACTATAGGATATGACTTTGATTTCCCCCAAGTTTGAACATTGATAGGATACAGATGTTTGAGCCGATTGTTGCACAGATCGACTTTATTGAAAATAGGAATGCAGAAACAAACTAGGAGGTATGTACAAACTAAAGCAAGATTGAAAGTTTGTAGAGAACAAGATTGTACTGATAGATGGAGCATTTTGAAACAAGTGGCACCCATTTGTTGGGTTTTCACCATCTTGGCAGAAATTCTATTTTTTCTACCAAGGCGCCTATTTCCAAGTTTTCACCAAGGCACTTTTTCTTTTTCTCATTTTTTTGTATTTTTCATTTTTTCAATTTTTTTTTTGTACTTTTGATATTTTGAATTTTTTTTGTGATACATCAAGGTTCCAATTGCTAGGTTTTCACCCAGATGTTCATTTTTTTAGGACTTTTTCTAATTTTTATGATTTTTTTCAGGATATTTTAGCATAGACTGAATGCCTTATGCACATAATTTCTTCAGATGGAGAACGTTTATTGGTTCTTGGAGCTATTCTCCTTTAGTAATTGAGAGTTGATAGGCTCTAGAGCCAAAATTAGTAGTGATTACAAAGGGACCCAACCAGTTGGGTTCAAACTTCCCCTTGCATTCTCTATGTGATTGATTTTTAGGATTCTCTCTCAAGACTAGATCACCAACTTGAAATTCTTTGTGTCTGACTTTCTTGTTGTAACCTCTAGACATTCTCTTTTGATATACTTTGAGATAATCATATGCTACTTATTTTCACTCATCTAGTAGTTCAAGTTCTTGCAACCTAGACACTATGTAGTCATCATCAGTTACTAGACCATGCATTCTCATTCTTAGTGATGGGATTTCAACCTCAATAGGTAGTACCACTTCAGACCCATAAACTAAAGTGAATGGTGTATCCTTAGTGGGTGTTATAATACTTGTTCTATAGTCCTAGAGAGATGGATTGATCATGAGATGATAGTCTCTTCCTATTTTATTAACTGTTTGGTGCAAGATTTTCAATAGATTCTTGTTTGAAGCCTCCGCTTGTCCATTCCCTTGAGGATAGTAGATAGATGACCAATGTTGTGTAATCTTGAATTTAGCACATAAATCATCTAATTCTATCTTCTTGAATTGACCACCATTATCTGTGACTATAAAATGTGGAATACCATGCTGACATATGATGTAGTTCAAGATGAACAATGATATTTGTTTCTCGATTGCTTGAGTCAAAGGGACTACTTCTACCCATTTTTTGAAATAGTCTGCATCTTTAATAATATGGGTATGTCCATTAGAGGAATGAGGATGTATGGCTCCTACAAGATCAAATGCTCATTGGTTAAAAGGCCATTGTATAGTAAAGGGAATTAGATCTCTCCCTGGTGCATGAATTAAGTTACCTTGTACTTGACACTTTTGACAGTTCTTAGCAAACTTGATAGCCTCTTTTTCCATTTCAGGCCAATAGTACCCAGCCCTAATAAGTTTCTGAGCTAGCGTTAAACTATTTGAATCTGAGCCACATATACCTTCGTGGACTTCCTCTAATTCATGTTGAGACTCTTCTCATTCTAAACATCTAATGAGTGTACCATCTAGACCTCATTTTTATAGATCATGACTAATGATGACATACCAAGATGCATTTTAGATAAGGTATCATTTCTCATGGCCATTGAAGGTATCAGGAATGATTTGATCTTGGAGATAGGAGAAAAATTTTTTGTATCGAGATGAATCATGACCAAAAATAGTGTAGATCATGCAGGTTTTAGGGGAATCATATGCATGATAATATAGTGCTTCCACTAGGAACTCATAGCATAGCTCATGCTCGGGCTTCTATAGTAAAGTAGATAGTGTTTCCATAGCATTAGCAGCCCTGTTCTCCATTCTAGGAATTTATTCAAAGGTCATAGATATGAAATATTTTTTTAGATCATCTACCATTCTCTTGTATGGTGTTGGGAGTCCCCTTTGATCTTCAACTTGTAGATTTATACTTTGATGGATAACTTTAATATAACTTTGACACTATCACCACTCCAAAGTTTACAAGGAAGAGGGCCAATTAACAAGGATCAACAATGATATCCTCATACACTTTGAGCCTTAATACTCAGGTGTAATACCCCAAAAATGGGCTATAAGTTCATTAACCTCCTATATCATCAAATCATATGAAATCGACATCAAAGTCCTAATCTAAGGCACATCTAAACATCATCAAATCTAATTGATTATCTTAAATTTTGCATCGGAGAATATTCCTAGTAATATTCCTAATTATCTTAATTATCTTTAATTTTATAATTATTTGGCAATAAATCACATTTATCCTAAAATTTGATTAATTGAATATTTTCATATTTAATTAATTAGATTTAATATTTGCCACTTAATTGTGTAATTAAATTTAATTCTATCTATTATTAATTGTATTATTTAATTTTGACAATAAATCAAAATTCCTATCTTTAATTGATTAAATTCTTATTTAATTAATTAAAGCATGTTGTCATTATTTAATAATATAATTTTTAATAAAAGTTTGAATAAATAGTTAATTAACCCATAAATTAATTATTTATTTTCAAAAATCAGTTGAGTTGAGGATAAATCACTTTATTTATTTATTTAATTCTTAATTATTATGCATATTCAAAAGAAACAGTTAAACTCCAAATCAGAAAATCAATGCAAGTTATTGACTTTTTGGAACTCAACATCCTTTTGGAGTTCAAAAAGCTGATCTAAACTCTAATTTGAGTTAAAAAGTTGTTTTTGCATGATTTTGAGAATTAACTATCTTTTATGATCAGATAACTCAAAAATCAAGATGAGTTAATTTGAGTGATTTATGGCTTTTATTCATGCACCTCCAAAGCCCTGGATTTCTATAAATTAAGGCTTTAGCTCTTCACAAATCATCTCATATTTTGCATAATCACGCTGGAGAATTGGAGACTGAGGAATCAACTTGCGAATTCAAAGCTTTGTGAGATCAATCTTATTTTTTTTTGCATTCATATTACATATCATTGTTAGATTCATAGCATATCAATTTTCAATAGCATTCATAGCATATCAATTTCATTTAGCATAGATTTCATATCAGTTTTTACAATTATTATTGCATAGAAAAATCCAAAAAATAGCTTAATTGCATTTATTCCATATCCATCTTTTGCATTCAAATCCTTCATTTAGGTGTCGTCTAGGTCACTGATCTTGATTACAATCTGAGAACATTAATCTCGCACCTATTAGAAGGCAGTAAATCGCTTGGTTAGATAGCTTTCAATTTTGCATGATTTTGATTATAGCTAACCTCTAATGTTTTACTGAGTGTTGTGTCTACAGATCAGGTATAATTTTCACACACACATTTCTGGCGCCCACCGTGGGGCAACCCACCTTTGCATGCTGGTTTTGATTTTTTTGGGAGCTAAAACCCCAAAGTTTCAAAGATTTAATTTTATCTCCCAAAGGGCTTGTAATTTTGATCTGAAATTTTTTTTGCAGGTTGGTGACATGTCATGGAAGATACAGTAAAAAATTTAGAATTTTCTGAGATGTTTTGAATTTTTAATAATTTTTTTCTTGAAATTCCGGAAAAAATTAATATCTGACGCAAATCATCATATTTTTCGAAAATTTTTATATTTTCGGAAAGCTCTTTAAATTATACAGGGGGTCCATTCTTTGTGTTTTAAATTTGGACATGATATCATAGCTCAAATAGTCAATTTATAAAAACTGGTCTGTATTGATAAAATGGGTCTCTAGGGCACAAATGAAGAGGTTTTTCTAAAATTTTTGCATTTTTGGAAAGCTCTCTGTTTTTTAGCAGGGGTCTCTATTCTGAATTTCTATTTTTGTGGCCAAAATCATATCAAAAAAATTAGATCTTGTTGACTAGGTCAAATGCAGCAAAAAAAATAAAGTTTTGTGATGGGTATGCACTTATTTTTTTTACATGGTTCAATGAATGATATGAGTTGTCATTTGGGTTGATTGCTGGTTATTATTACTGATAATAATTGATTTTTAGAGCTAACCCTATGGTTTTCATAAGTTGAATATATTTTGCATATCTTGTTTGCTTGTTTGCTTGTTGGAGAGTTCGTCACTTGCTTGCATGGAAAAGCTCAACAAAAATTGCTAAAAATCAAGTAAAATCTACTAAGCGCGTTGCAAGGATCCCAGGTATTCTCCTTCATCTAATAATATTTTGATTTGGGACTTAAAATAAATCTCTTATGTGTCAAGCTTGTGTGCATCTTTTCATGCTTTTGATCTATTTCTACACACTTGCATAATTGATACTAGGTTGTGAACCCTTAAGGATTCATTAAGTAGTCTTAGAATACTTGTGATTGATCTTGATTGCTATCTTGGGTTATTGGACTCGCTAATCCGCCGGCCCCTCATTTCCGCCCCGTGGTTGCAATCTCAGCGCCATAAAGGGGAGGGGTCAACAGGACAGAAGCGTTAAATGTTCCACTTGGCAACCCTTTTGTGCTTTTAGGAACTCCCTTGTTTTCTAAGTTGTGGACTCGTTTTTAGCTTGTGTGAGGTGTTAAGTGTTCCACCTTGTGGACTCATCTCATATTTTCTTTAAACGTTAAGTGTTCCTCTTTCTACTTTTTGGATGCTTTTGGTAGATTTGCTTTCGGAACATACATCTGTGCTCACATAGTAATTAGGCCCTATGAACACTATTTGTGATTCTTGAGAGATTGGATTCCTAGCGAAATCCTTCTTGACGATAGAATCCTTGTAGGTAGGGAGGATACTTAGTGCATTTCACATTCAACTTAGTTAGTGAGTCTTCTCTTATTGATCGACACATTCTCTCTCCGGAGAGGTTGATAGATCACGTGGGGTTGATATCACGAACTTTGGTGAATCAAAATTGGTTAGTGCGTCTTCTCTTATTGATTGATACATTCTCTCCCCGGAGAGGTTGATAGATCATGTGGAGTTGATATCACAGACCTTGGTGGAACAAAACTTTGTCTTAGCGTGTCGGATTAATCTGCTTGCTTTGTTTGGGTTAAAAGTGAAGAGGTGTCAAAACCTTGAATCTGGAGCCAAGTCCCCTTGTGGTATACTATTGTGAGTCATCTTTAGAGAGGGTTAACCGTAGCGGACAATCCCTTCACAGGGAAAACTGCATTGATGGAACCTCAAGCGGTAATAGCCATTTTCGCCATGGTAGTGACAGCCGCTATATAAATGTCCTTGTGGAAGAAATCTCCACGGGTATGGTTCATTGTTGGGTTGTCAGATCTCCCTAGCAGCTCTTGAAGATTAAGTTCTCGGACTGTGTCAAAACCCTGGTGCGCCGGGATTGGAGTTCACCCCTTTGAATCATAAAAGTTGCAGAGTCAAACCATTACTAAAAACCCTAGAGAGGCCAATTTTTCACTTTTAGGTATATGTGCGTTATTGCAAAACTTTTCAGAACATACACAATTAGTACTCTCAGGGATTAGCACAATTTGGTCACTTGATTGTTCATGCGCAAGGTTGCTTTTGCCCTTGTTCATTGTTTTCAGACGTGCTTGGAATCACTTGCTTGCTATTCTGCGTGCTTATTTATCTACTTGGCTATTAAAAATGATCAAATCTGGTATAACCTTCAAAATCTGGACAATACAATTTGCAAACAATCCAAAACTGAAGACCTTAAATTTTGCAAAAATTGACGTAAAGTTCTTTCTGGAGTCAAAAGTCATTTCAGGAAGTCAAAAGTCGTACGAGTTTTGTCAAGTGTCGTTTCAGTATTACCCAACTGTCGTATGAGTTTAGCAACTGTCATTTCATAGACTACCCACTGTCATATGAGTCTGCAAAGTGTCATTTGGAAAAATTTGAGAGAGTTGTCAAAAATTGTCAAATTGCAAGATATCCAATGTTTCCAGCCTAGTTCCAGAATTTGTCAAAAATATCATTGTGTCAAGAACAGATCAGTAGCTATTGAGAATTAGTACACATGTCTCAAAAAATTAGTAAACAAGAGGAAGAAGCTCTGATCGCCACTATAATGAAACAGATACATGCTATGCAAGTCCAGCTTGACAAACTTGGGAAAGAAAAGGAACCTCTATACTCTTTTCCATTTGATAAAGACTTGTACATGTCACCATGCCCCCGAAAAAAAATTGAGCAATATGATACCTCTTCCACGGAGAGTGACACATCTAGCTTTGAAGACTATGATGACTATGATGACAGAAAATGTAATGATATCTATGACACCTCTGTTCCTAAGAGTCCTCCTCATCGTTCATTCTTACTTACTACAAAGGGGCCGTCACATTGGATAGATCGTGATGGTGATCCATATGATTCTGATTTTGAAAGAGATTTTGATGGCTTTTGTGGACAATACCTTGATGATGATCCATCTACTACTGCTGAGGACTATAAAATACATCGTGCTAGCTTGAAACGTCAATACTATAAGGATCTCTCCTCTCAGAACTCTCCAGCTGAAAATAAAGATTACACTCTCAAGCAAGATCATGTTAATGTTGGACCTTTGTCTTGTGATGGTTCCCTTCCATCCCCTACTTCCTCCAATACTCATACATTTCCTAAAGCTTCTGAGTCTTTCACATCTTTCACAGAACCTTCATCCGACACAAGCCCTGCTATTTTTCATGTGGTTCCCTATAGTTATCCTCCAGGGCTACCTCTTAAAGAAACTCAAGCTAACCTTCACTTGGCTGCAAATACTTTCAATAATGATAAATCTAAAGAGCCTAAGCCTTCATATGCTATAATCCCTACTTCAGCTAGTCCTTCACCATCTCTTCCAAAGTCATCCATACAATCCCGACATGCTTCCTTGTCCTTAGAAGTGGTTCCATGTCAAGAGGATTCCAAAAATGATGAAGAAAAGAACATAAGGAAAGATCAAGATCAAGAAGCCTCCATGTCATCCACTCTTTTTCCCAATGTCTCTTATCCGCGTTATGGTTCTTTTGATCCTATACACCCTTTTTCATGCATTCCACCATGTCTTAAGTCTTCTCTTAAGCAAGATCAGGCTACTACTTACACTAATGAGCTTATTGACAATCAAAATGACCTTACTACGCTTGCACTTTCCAAAGATGATACTTCCATTAAGGTTGGTAAAAATGGTGTTCCTTCCAATGTTAAGCCTATTGAAAATCAAGAGACAAATTATGCGCTGGTGCTATCCAAAGATCCTTGTCAAGATCAAAGTCTTTCATCTTCTTGTTCTACCACTCCATGTTCACTTCCACTTTCTACTCTTCCTAAGTCTTCGCAAGCTTTGAACAATCCTATCAAAGAAGGTGCTCATATTCAAGATGTCCACGATTCTATTGAAAATTTTAATGCTCACTCTAAAGATGCTGATATCCTTGGTTGTCATATAGATGCTGATGAACTTATTGATTATCCTTTTGCATCTTCCACTTCCATCCTTGGACCTCTTCCACCAATACTAAGGGCTTCACGTCTTCCTTCCATCTTGGGTCCTTATGTCCCTTCACTTTCCCCTCCTAACTCTCCTAATTTGCCATCCATCTTAGGTCCTTACATACCTCCATCTCCTATCTTTCCTCAAGATCAACATAGATGCATACCCTTGAATCCTTTTCATCCACCCACCCATCTAAACCAGTCATATCCTCCTCCTTCCACAAGTCCCAAGTCCTTTGGAAGTAACTTGAATGTTCAATACAAAAAAAAGAAGCAATACAAGAATCCATCAAAAAAAGATCACCATGTCTCCTCTAATAGACATGGAAGCATAAAGTCCAAAGAGATATCTAAGAAAAAAACTACAAGACAAGTATGGGTTCCAAAATCCATCATTGAAGATATTATCTCTAGATCATCAAAAGGAAATAAAAAGCCTACGGCTATATGGATTCCAAAGTCTCTCTTGAAAGAGTCTAGTGTTGAGCAAAAAGTGAAATTGACATTCAAGCTTCCAAAGGCTTCCACTTCATCTCCCTCCAAAAATATTCTTCCATTCCATGTGCCTAAACCACAACCTCTGCTATCCATTCGCCATATTCCTTCACGTATTCCCTCATTCACATTTCCTCCACCCTCTCGCCACCCTTCAAGGTATGTGTTGATGTTGAGCTTGCCTTCCTTTCCATCTACCCTTTCACAATCTTTCCATGCATTATCTTTCTACCTTCTATCATTTTTCCTCATTTACATATTCCTCCTATCTTCCATCCTCACTCGCTTTACATAAAACCCTATCCTCCATTTTTCTCTTTCATCTCCCTTTCCCTATCAGCATCTTTGAGCGTGTTATTTTGAATCCTTGGCATATCATGGTTTATTTTTTTTTTTTCAAGGAGCATTATCTAAAAAGCTTGCCTTCTTCCAAAAAAAGAAATGAAAAATAAAAAAAATTTGAAAATGTGCCTTGGTGAAAACCTGGAAACAGGCACCTTGGTAGCAAAAGTAAAGAGAAATAAATTCATCCTATGGTGAAAACCACTCCCTTGTGGCGCCTTGGATAAGTACCATGATGAAAACCTGGCAATCAGGCATCATGCGTAGTTCTTCTACATATTTCATCCATTCCATCTTCTCTCTTTGATCTTGACAATGTTGATCTATACACAAATATTTGGCTATTTTGTGAGCTATCTTACGGTGATCTTGCTTTCATTCTTTTCGTGTTTAGCCTTCATATCCATCTTCCTCCATTCATTTTCGCCTATGGCTATCCTTTTCCCCTTTGGTCTTGATCTAATAAAAAAAAGAAAGAAAGAGTAAAACACAGTGCTATGAAGCCTCTTGACATGTCTACTCCTTTGGATTGCATTCTTTCCTGCTCTTGCATTATGATTTTGTGCTTATCCTATGCTAGCCTTTCATTGCTTGTCCAAATATGCTTTATATGATGATTTTTCCCTAGCTTGAGTATTCTTGAGGAGTTTCCCCTTGAGGATTTCTTCCCTTCATTCTCCTTCATTCTCTTGTCTTCCATCTCTTCCACCAGCTTGCTAATCCCTCTTGTTCTCCACCTTGCTAGACATTGGGACTGCACAATACGATCTTGCTTGGGAGTTTTCAAATGGAAAAATATGCTATCAAGTATACCAAGTATCAGAACCAGTATCAAAACAATTATCAGAATCAGTATCAGAATCAGTATCAGAACCAATATCAGAACAAGTATCAGAACCAATATTAGCACAAATATCATAATCAGTATCAGAACAAGTATCAGAATGGGCCTACAGAACTAGTATCAGAACACCTATAGGGGCTACACCTTTCGCTTTAGTTTATGGGTCTGAAGCGGTATTGCCTATTGAGGTTGAAATCCCATCACTCAGAATCAAAATGAATGGACTTGTCACTGATGAAGACTACAGAGTGTCAAGGTTACAAGAACTTGAACTACTAGATGAGCGCAGACAAGCAGCGTATGATCATCTCAAAGTGTATCAGAAAAGAATGTCTAGAGGCTACAACAAGAAAGTTAGACATAGAGAATTTCAGGTTGGCGATCTAGTGTTGAGAGAAAATCCTAAAAATCAATCACATCGAGAACGCAAGGGGAAGTTCGAACCCAATTGGTTGGGTCCCTTTGTTATCACTGCTACTTTTGGCTCTGGTGCCTATCAACTCTCAACGACTGAAGGAGAACAGCTCCGAGAACCAATCAACATTCTCCATCTGAAGAAATTCTACGCCTAAGGTATTCAGTGCTTGGTAAATGTCCTGAAAAAATCTTAAAAATCGGAAAAAGTCCTGAAAAAATGAACATCTTGGTGAAAACCTAGCAATATGCGCCTTGATGATTCAAAAAAAAAAAAAAAATCAAAAATATCAAAAGTACAAAAAAATTGAAAAATGAAAAACAAAAAAAATGAAAAAGAAAGAAAAAGTGCCTTGGTGAAAACCTGGAAACAGGCACCTCGGTAACAAAAATAGAATCTCTACCAAGATGGTGAAAACTCGGCAAACGGGCACCACTTGTTCCAAAATGCTCCATCTATCAGCACAATCTTGGTCTTTCCCAGCTTTCAGTCTTGCTTTAGTTTGTACATATCTCCCGGTTTGTTCCTGCATTTCCAGTTTTCAATAAGTCGGCCTGTACACCAACCAGCTCAAGTCTTTGCATCCTATCAATGTTCACACTTGGGGGCAATCAATGTCATATCCTATGGTCTCCCATGTATATTAGACGTGTCATATCCACTCAGAGTCCTTTGAAGCTTCAAGTTGAGTCAGTCAGTCAGTCTCGTCTCCAGAAAGGATTTTGCATCAACAACAATCAAACATCAAAACTCAACTGAAAACAATCTGTGCTTTTCATGCTTTTATCTCCTTGTATGCTTACTGATTCGCATTGAGATTTTTGCATATTGTGTCCCTTCGAGCTCTTCAATGATGTCCTTTACAGGATTTAGAGAGTGATGACTGGGGGCATAATCTTTTCTTTGTCTTCTGCTTGTATGTGAAAATCTAACAGCTTTGGAAATTTTGGATTGAAATGGTGTCCGACTGTAAGAGCCTCTATCTTGAATTGGATGGCCATGCGTACCTTGACCATTGATACTCGAAAAATTCAAGGAAGTTTGATCTAACTATTGTCTTTTTGAGTAAGTTCTTTCTCCTACTGTGGAACGCAATCTTGCCTAAGGATGTGAACGATAAAGGGTCACTACGGGTAATTCACATTGGATTTAGAATGATCTCTTGACTGTTTGATGTGTTTGCAATGCAAGGCGTATTCAGGTCATCACGGTGTTTATGTTTTGATGCTTGTACAAATTGCTATATCAAAATGGACATGATATTCAGGTCATCCTGGCGCTTGTGCCTTGGTGCTTATATCTAATCCGACATTTCGAAAACAAAATCAATATTCATATGTCCATGGTTGTATAACCAGTGGGTGTTGTATTGATTCTTGCGCATACAAATCGATATTCATATGTCTATGGTTTCATGGCTAGTGGGCATTGTATTGATTTATCCGGTTACCTAAAAGTTCAATGATGATAACAAATCGACACATGATCAGTGACTAGGTCCTAGGTCTTAGGTTGCATTTCATTTTGCATGTCTCATTGCATTTTGCATGTTTACATGATCTCACAATGATTAAATGAACTTCAATGCTTAAATGATTCTTCAAATCGCATCTTCAAGTCTAACAAGAGCTGAATCTCACACGAAGGTTCCTCCAATGAAATAGCAAGTAGAATCTTTTTTCGGGATCAAAATCAAAATCTGAGATCATTCATATTATTAACTACTTGCATATTCGACCTTCAATCATCATAGAAATCTAGTATTCAACTTAACTGATTATCTTACATCACACTATCAAAATTTCAACTTGGTCAACCATGGTCAACTCATGGTCAAACCTAGTCAAACTTGGTCTTTTGGGACCTTCCAACGATGCAGAATGCGTTCTCGGATGTAAATAACCACTTCTCAGATCAATTAACATGCTTCTAAACTATCAACACTGACTTTTCTTGTCAGATTTCAATTTTAATCCCGAAGGGGGCATGGTATTGCACATCATTCAAAGTCTGTAAATCAAATTCTATCGATCAAATCTATCAATATCTTTCATCAGTGATCAAGACAAACAATCACGTCTAGTTACTGATTCATCAAAAGTCCTCATCGCTCGAGGCAAATCTATCATCACTTGGGGCATATCAGATTCATCGATCCATATCAATCTGGTATTCTCTTAATCTTGTAATCTGTATCAGTTTTTGCAACCATCAGATCATAGTGTTATTTCCTTGGTTCTTCGGCAACTAAAGGATTCAGATGTGATACTTGCTAGTTCTGCTAAGACAATCGAGTCTAGAACGGGTCACTCACTTCTTATCAATCCTAAGGTTCAGAATCAGGCATTTTGACACTTTTTCGCAATCATAGGTTCATTTGCTGCTACAGTGAACATTATCTTTGGTCATTCAAGACCTATTATCTCCATATCAAGTCAATATCAATCAACTCCTATCTCAATATCTTTCAATCGATTTCTATCTTGAGATCGGTTTATCTTTTGAATCAGTTTCATATCTTTATCAAACACAGACTATCTTTGAACCACTGCGCTTCGCACAGTAATTCAAAGAGGGGCAAAATGTAATACCCCAAAAATGGGCTATAAGTTCATTAACCTCCTATATCATCAAATCATATGAAATCGACATCAAAGTCCTAATCTAAGGCACATCTAAACATCATCAAATCTAATTGATTATCTTAAATTTTGCATCGGAGAATATTCCTAGTAATATTCCTAATTATCTTAATTATCTTTAATTTTATAATTATTTGGCAATAAATCACATTTATCCTAAAATTTGATTAATTGAATATTTTCATATTTAATTAATTAGATTTAATATTTGCCACTTAATTGTGTAATTAAATTTAATTCTATCTATTATTAATTGTATTATTTAATTTTGACAATAAATCAAAATTCCTATCTTTAATTGATTAAATTCTTATTTAATTAATTAAAGCATGTTGTCATTATTTAATAATATAATTTTTAATAAAAGTTTGAATAAATAGTTAATTAACCCATAAATTAATTATTTATTTTCAAAAATCAGTTGAGTTGAGGATAAATCACTTTATTTATTTATTTAATTCTTAATTATTATGCATATTCAAAAGAAACAGTTAAACTCCAAATCAGAAAATCAATGCAAGTTATTGACTTTTTGGAACTCAACATCCTTTTGGAGTTCAAAAAGCTGATCTAAACTCTAATTTGAGTTAAAAAGTTGTTTTTGCATGATTTTGAGAATTAACTATCTTTTATGATCAGATAACTCAAAAATCAAGATGAGTTAATTTGAGTGATTTATGGCTTTTATTCATGCACCTCCAAAGCCCTGGATTTCTATAAATTAAGGCTTTAGCTCTTCACAAATCATCTCATATTTTGCATAATCACGCTGGAGAATTGGAGACTGAGGAATCAACTTGCGAATTCAAAGCTTTGT
This sequence comes from Chamaecyparis obtusa, assembly GCA_027943335.1. Classification (NCBI taxonomy): domain Eukaryota; kingdom Viridiplantae; phylum Streptophyta; class Pinopsida; order Cupressales; family Cupressaceae; genus Chamaecyparis; species Chamaecyparis obtusa. The sequence goes on from BSBK01003171.1 coordinate 145,677, forward strand.
GAGATCAATCTTATTTTTTTTTGCATTCATATTACATATCATTGTTAGATTCATAGCATATCAATTTTCAATAGCATTCATAGCATATCAATTTCATTTAGCATAGATTTCATATCAGTTTTTACAATTATTATTGCATAGAAAAATCCAAAAAATAGCTTAATTGCATTTATTCCATATCCATCTTTTGCATTCAAATCCTTCATTTAGGTGTCGTCTAGGTCACTGATCTTGATTACAATCTGAGAACATTAATCTCGCACCTATTAGAAGGCAGTAAATCGCTTGGTTAGATAGCTTTCAATTTTGCATGATTTTGATTATAGCTAACCTCTAATGTTTTACTGAGTGTTGTGTCTACAGATCAGGTATAATTTTCACACACACATCAGGCAGGTGTACCCTTGACTCACTTATCCAAAGGAGTCTCAAAACAATGTACAACTATACCCCTTACTAATTGGTTGAAAGATTTTATCACTTAATTTGTGTGTGTGTGTGATTGATGATGATGTACTACCTCTAGAGAAAGGATCAGTGCCTTAACTAGGGCATAGAGTCACATAATAGCATACATCAACCAAAAACCCTAACTCAAATACACTTGAATTTAGGATAAGTTCTTTTCCTATTATCCCTCTCACTCACATATCAGGACATCAAATTCTTATCAAGCCATGAACTCACTAAAACTACCTGAAAGACTTTAATCCTAAATTTGTTAGGAACTCAAAGATAATCTCAAAATACTCTTTGTTTACCATATGCTAACCCACTTTGTGAAATTAACATATATGAGCTCAAGAACAAAACAAAAAGACATACACCACTATGAGATTGGAATTCAATTGTATTCTCATTAGGAATTGTAGAATCGATACATTATCAAACAACAAAATGCCAAAGAAATAGACCCAAAATCCAGGCTCTCCTTGCTCAACATAATACCATAAACAACAACCCTTACAAAATATCACTTTTTTCAATATATACCACCACTAGTCATCTTGGAAACCCAAAACAGGTTGCAACAAGCTACGAATGACTAGGGTTAGGGTTTCAGCCACCCAACCAGCCAAAAATGGTCACAAATTTATTAAAGGGGAAGAAACCCAGGCAACCAGGAGAAAGAAAATCCTGGAGTGACCCACAATCATGATAATCTCATTGAGAAAGTACTGAGAACCACAAAAATGCCCAAATGTTAATCATTTCAGCCACCTGCAACATGCCTTGAGCACAAAAACATAGTACAGACCCCTGTAGATGATCATGGAACACCCTAGACCACACTGCAATAGTAACCGCCACCAAAAAAATCAAATATGGTTGTGAAAGCATTAAATTCTAGTCCTTTCTATCACTAAGAAACCCTTACAAATTTGAATTTGAAATTAAACAGCTAGCTTCCAGTGCCAGTAGCAAATCGGCGGTCAACATTTAAATTTAGATTAAACTTTATATGATGACCTCCGGATCCCTCCATTTCATGGGCTTTATATCTTTAACCCATCCATAAACCTTGGGTTAACCCTAGCGAACATGTGACAAAGATTTTTCCTATTCACACAATGAAAAAATGAACCTGCCTTTAACACTGCGACTTAGTGAACAAAGGAAAATCTAACTCATCTCAACTACATTTGGTGAACTAGTGACTGAAGGCTTTTGTCAGTTCGCAAAGAAATTTTTCTCTCTCCCAAATAGTTTAGTGATTACACGAATACACACTCGCTGAATTGCCAGTCTTTTTAGAGTACCACCATCTCATTTCATGAATAAGTGAAAATCATTGAAATTCATCAGGCTGCTAACCTTTTATTAGGACTACCAAAATACTGAGGAAGTTTTAATGGGCCCACATCAAGAAGATTGATTGTTGTCTCATCTTCACATAGACCTTCAAGATTCCTTCAGATCATAAAAAAACTATTGAATGAAGGATCTTACCCTACCCTGACAACCCTCTAACATCAAAGGAGATCAACAGCTATCTTAAGTTCGCATGTGTTAGAAAAAACTCATCAGAATACACGCTGACCGTTGATGCTCTGTCACTATCAGAACCCACTAAAATTTGGAAATCCTCAGCCCCACTAACAACATGCCCAGTCACACTACGTGGACCAATCCAAGCTCACCAAATCAGCACACTTGGCATGTGGACTCACCACACATTATCCCCTCTAAGAAAAGTAAGATCAATAGTCAACACATGATTTTAAACCTCTAACAGATCCCATAAGATCATGCGTCTGTCATTGATTTTTTGACAACATCAGGACCCTCTAACAAGCCCACAACTTAGGTCCCACTGACAACTACCACCATGTTAATACATGGACCAATAAGAAGCCACCAAATGTGCATATGTCTCACCTTGGACCCATAGTTTGAGACGCCGTGTCACAAAGGAAAATCAATGATCGTCACAACATCGCATAGCTCTGAAAAATCCCTTGCGCTTTAGTGACAACTATCAGATTGAGATGGTGTCAGAAGGCCAGGCCCAGGGAATATTAAGGCTGAACATAGGAAATATTGAAAGGCAGGACTTAGGAAAAATTAAAGCACCATCGGGCTTGTAGACTTAGGAAAAATTAACCTGCGAGACTTAAGCAAATCGGTGATTATTAAAAGGGGCCCAAAAACATTAGTTGCAAGATCGCATAACATTAAAAAGGTTCATACGATCATGTGACAAAGGGGGTAAAAATTAAGCACATGTAAATTAGGACCTTTAAGTGACCCAAAAAGTTAACTTGAAATTAGAACAGGGCTAGGGCAGACTTAGGGTTTATTTCCACCAATGGCTAGATTTTCAAAAATTTGAACTGGGGGATTATGCCAGAGACCTAAAAACAATTGCAAAGACTAGGGGGAAAATGCTATAGCCATGAAATTTTTTGCACATGCTAATAGTAGCTCTATTTGGAGATGTGTGCATTCTGCAGGCATAGCAAGGATCTAGAATCACTGGCTAAAGCAGACCATCCCACTGGAAAAACTTGACAACAAAGAGTAAAAGGACCAAAACCTTATAGACTAGGACAAAACAAGATAGGGGCAAGAAACTTTACAATAATTTATAGAATGTATAGACCTAACTACTATTCATGGAAAAGGAATACCTTCAATTGAAGTATTTCTTCAAGAATTGTCCATGAACTGGCAATTCCTGAATATCATGATTCTGTTCTTTTACAACATATGAATCCTAGGCCCATTTATCATGAATTAAATATGGCCCTAGCCAGATGGGATCAAACTCACCATGTTTTTCTTTATCCTCCAGTCTGGCATTCCAAATTAGTACCAAATCACCTAGCTCAAACCTTCTTCCAACAATCTTCTTGTCATACAAATTCTTAACCTATAACTGCAATTTGGCATTTCTTGCAACTGACTCTCTTCTAGTCTCATCCAACCTAATGAGGTCCTTAATTCTTAACTGCATCTCATCATCAATGTCATCATCATATAATTGCACAAATTTTTACATTTCCAACAGATTATTTTGAGGCATCCTTTCATGTATTCCATATACTAAATCAAATGGTGCACAACCAATTTCCCTCTTCATAGTCACCCTATTAGCCCATATAGCTAATGGTAGCTTTGAATTCCATGCCCTCTTATTCTTTTCAAGAATCCTCCTGAGGATCTTAATCAAACTCTTATTAGTAGATTCTGCCTGACCATTTCCTTATGGATGATAAGGTGAGGAATTAGAAATCTAAATTCCTAAACCTTTGCAAAAGTCCTTATATTCAGTAGACGTAAAGCACATGGCATTTTCACTTACTATTCTCTCAGGGCATCCAAACCTTATAACAATATTATTCAACAGAAAATCAATTACAACCTTACTATTTGCATTTCTTGTAGGTATAGCCTCTACCCACTTTGTAAAATAATCAGTGGCAACTAAGATCCATGAGTGTCCTCCACTTCACTTGTTTGGTATCTCCCCTATAAAATCAATTCCCCATTGTTGGAAAGGAGCCTGCACTTCTACTAGTCTTAATGACATATTACCTAAAAATTTTAGCTTACTAGAGAACCTTTGACAAGCATCACATCTCCTTACCAACTATTCTGCATCCTTGAAGATTGTGGGCCACTAGAATCCTATCCTCAAGATTTTGTGAGTAGTTTTTTTACCCATATAATTCCCACCACAAACTCCCTCATGCATTTCCTTTAACAACTTGTTAGCCTGATCTTCATCAACACATTTCAAAAGTACGCAATCTAAATTCTTTCTATACAATTTACATTTCACAATTACATACTTGATGGCCTGTAATTTTAATGTCCTCTTCTGATTATCATTCATTTTTATTGGATATCTCATGTTCTTCAAGTAATAGATGATATCCTGATACCAAACACAATCATCCATATCACATGTATAATCAATTTTAGAATGATTTATCTGATTCGCATCAAGATTGGATGGAGCCATCAATTTTTCCAATCCTTTTCCTCTAACCAATTTAGTAATTTGGACATCAATGTTAAATTCTTGGATCCTATTGATCCATCTACATCTTCTCCCAGACAACTCTTGCTGTGAGAAAATAACTTTGACTGATGCACTTGGCACAAAAGCAATCACAAATGCCCCCATTAAGTAACACCTAAAAGCCTTGACTACCTTTAGAAGTGCATATGTGTGTTTTTCATTTATGTAATATTTCAATTTAGCAGCTTGGAAAGATTTATTGAAGAATGCAATAGGCTAGTCAAAACCATCCTTATTCTTTTGTAACAAAACTACAGCAATAGTATGAAAAGATGCAAAGGAAAAGATGTGCATTGGGACATTATAATTAGGTGCCTTAAGTGTTGGTGCATTTTTTATAGTCTGCTTGATATTTTTGAAAGCCTCATTAGGCTCACCCTCCCAATTGATTGTAGATCCCTTCTTCAACATCTTAGAAATAGATCTAGTAACCTCTGTAAAATTTGTCACAAACCTCCTTAAGAAATTGACCTAACCAAAGAAGGACTAAATCCCTTTAACATTCTTTGGTCTCTAAATTTTATCAATAGTTGCTACCCTCTCAGGGTCAATTCTCACTCCTTGCTTCCCAACTAAGTGGCCAAGCAACTTACCCTCAGTGACACCAAATGCACATTTCCTTGTATTTAATGAAATGCCATATTCCAAAGCCCTTACAAATATTTTCTCTAAATGAGTACAATGATCATCTTCCTTCTTGGAATAGGTAGTTAAATTATCTTGCTAGACAACAAGGAAATCATCAATAAAATTTGAAAAGGCAACATCCATTGCCCTCTAAAAAGTAGCACCAACATTTGTGAGACCAAAAGGCATTCTCACATAAACATATGTCCCCGAAGGTGTAGTGAAAGCTGTCTTGAACTATTCTGATTCTTTGACAATTACCTAATTGTAACCAAAGAAACCATCCATCATAGACATCAATTCTGATCTGGTTACTCTCTGCAACATAGCTTCCATATTGGGCAGACAATAGTTATCCTTTAATGAGCTGATGTTCAAATTCCTGAAGTCCACACAAAGCCTGATGTCACCATTCTTCTTTCTCATAGGAATAAGGTTTGAAACCCAAGATGAGTGCCTTATAGGCTTGATAATGCTAGCATCTCTTAACTTCATCAATTCTTCTTGCATCTTAGGTGCCAAAGTGGGATTTATAGGCCTTTGTCTTTTCTGAAAAGGTTTAGCATCTTCTTTTAAAGGAATGATATGTTGAAACAAGTCCTCTCTATAAACCTTTAGGTCATCATATGACCATGCAAAAACATGCCTAAATTTTCTTAGTAATTTAATCAAAGATTTTCTCACATTGTAAGACATGTCCCTACCAATGTATGCCTTCTTAGGTGCCTCATGTGTTCCAAGGTTTATCTCCTCTAGATCAGCATGATCTTCTCTTTTGATATTCCTTTGAACTCTATCCTAGTTATCAAAGACAGTCTCCAAAACAAAAATCCCCTTGGGCACCTTTTTAGTTCTAAGTTGAATGACCTCATTGCCAAAGACAACCTCCTTTCATTCTACTAACTCAACCAAGGCTAAACAATCAAATTCCTGACCATGATACTGATCTTCACAACTCATAAACTTCAAGATATCATTATCATCATCAAAAACTTGTCAATTTTCAATATTGTTTGGTACACTAGGCCTAGCCTAAATTTCAACTTTAGAGATACCAGTAAATGTAATATCACTGGGATTGATTGCTATATTGGCTAACAAATCAGCCATCTTATTGTTACTCCTATCCTTCCACTCAATATTGAAGGCATCAAAATGTTCAATCAAATCCCAAACTATATTCATATATTGTTTCAACCTTTTGTTCTTGGAAGCATACACTGACCTGACATGGGACACCACCAACTCAAAATCACCAACAACACTTAAACACTTAATACCATGCTTTTGTTCCAACCTCAGTCCTAACAATAATGCCTCATATTCTGCTATATTGTTGGTAAAAAAGAAATTCAATGTGAAAGAAAATTTGTAGGTGTTTCCATTAGGAGAAATAAGTAAAATACCTTCTCCTACTCCCTCCTTACAATTTGCACAATCAAAGTACATTACCCACAAATCACCCTTCCTAGAATTAACACTTACCTCAATAGAGATAGGTGACAAAATAGGTTCCTTCTCAAGTACAGGGATCTCTACCCTAAAAGCATTAATATCAGTATCCACAAAACATTTAGTTTCATTATCAATACTTCTCTCAATCATGTGGCATACTCTTGTCTCTCGCTCAATCTTGACAAACTGATCATCAATCTTGAAAGTGGCATAGGATAGATCACACTGTAAACTTCCACCCATGGCAGCACTCCACTTTCTAGATAGCAGCATCCCATAATGAGGAGGGATGTCCACCATTAAAAAACTCATTGTTAATTCTTTCTCTAGATATGCTACCAGCCTATATGGCACTGCATTGATAGTCCCAATGACTAGTACCTCCCTCTGATCCATTGCACAACATCTACCTTGAACTGTATCAACTTTAAGGCCCAATTTTTCCATAATCTTAAAAGGCATAATAGTATTAGAGGAACCACTATCAATCATACAATTCCTTCACTTCATTCCATTCACAAGGACACTCAAAAAGAATGGATCAATGTTTTCAAGGCTAGCATTGACAAAATTGTCCAAATATATAAGAGGAATTTGAGATACAATTCCCTGAGTAGCAATACCTTTCAAAGCTTTTCCCTTGAGATCCATTGCGTGTAACATCATTATTATGAACCTTATCTACCCATGCAATAGCTTTGTCTTTGTGTTCAGGGATCCTCAACAATTCTGACAATGGAACCTTAACTATAATTTGGGACAATACAGATAACATATGAACAGGAGCAGAGGAAGGAATCTCAATCTACACTACCTTAGTATCCTTTTTCTTATCTGATACATTAGGTGTATTGACCACCCTCATTTTTTCAATCTTATCCATTGTGTTAACTGGCTTCTCAATCCCACTAGAAACTTTTTCAACTCCAACTCCCTTAGGCTCACAATTCTTACCTTTTACATTCCTAAATTTCACCTTTTGATTTGTTCTCATTAGGATCTCCAGAGTTGGTACTCTTTATAAACATTCCTGCAACTTTCTCATTTATATTCCTTGCCACCATGCCTCTAGTTTTCACTTGGGCAATCATTTCTATAGTAATCCTATCCATCTCTTCTCTAGAAGGTCTTCTTAAATTTACTGGGTCAGAAGAAGAGTTCATGTTACATATCTTCTTATCAATGTCTTCATTATCAGAAAAAACCTCTTGATGAAAAAGGGCTTGATTGTGTCTCCTCACATTTACATCTACTTCTTCATCAAAATCAGAATCCTCTTCATATCCTAGATATGAAGTAGCCATGTTGTATCCAACATCATCTTGATCTTCTTCTTGATCTATCTCCGCATTGCCACAATCTTGATTTGTAGCCATAGAATGTGCAACCACACAATGCTCTACAGAATGAGGGGATTGACATGCAACACACCAAGGCATGTACTCCATGACATTTATTGAAGCTTTTTGTAGAGGTTTAGTGATAGCTCTATTTTTTTTTCCTCTTGCAATAGGGACAATAGGCTTGCCATCCTTCCATCGGGTGTTGTAGCGGTAGTTCTGCAATCTATTCTGTTTATTGAAATTGTTGTTGAATTGAGGCCTTTCATTGGTAGGAGCACTGATGTTCCTATTTGTAGGTGCCTTCAAATCCTTCAATGTATTGAGCACCTTATCCAATTTATCTTCTTCTTGCCTCCTAGTTCCAACATTCTTATCATTTTCTTTTTTGTATTTCTTTTCTCCAAACAACTTAGGGTCATCTCTCTTCCCACCCAACTTTCCTGATATCTTCATATTATTCTCAATATTGATAGAAATCCTAAAAGCATCTCTAAGGGATCTTGATTCTTTTTCCCTCAACAAGTATCCCTTCTTTCCATCAAATGCATTGAAGTATGTACTTAGAAAAACATTGTCATCTAACCACATAACTTGGAACAACTTATGCATACCCTTCTGAAATCTCATGTTGAATTCAGCTACAGACTTATTCTAATTTTTCCTTATGGTATTGAATTCATTCAACCTGAAACTAGCATTAGGCCTATCACCATACTGCTCTTTAAAACATCTCCCAAAGGAATCCCAAGTATCAATACATTTATTAGGAAGCCTCTTAAACCAATCTCTAGCATCCTCCATTAGAGATTGAACAAACAATTTCATGACTACATCCTCATGCTCTACCTCATAATCATTAAGCATATCAACAAATAGTCTAAGATGCTCCTCACAACTAATAGCATTGTTACTAGAAAACTTAGGTACCTTATCTCTTATATCATTTGGAAAAGCATTTGGGTAGCCTGGTATCCCATTAAAACTAATTTGCCTGTAGCCTTCTAGTTGCATAGGTCTTCTTTGAAATCCTAAACTAGTGTTTCCACTAGAATTATTATTTTTATCTACATTCCCATCCACTTGCACATTTGACTATCTATTAGGATCAACAAATGATTTGGTAGATACATTAGGAATTAGATTACTAGTATAGCATTGCTAAGTGGAACAGTAGTGTTCATAGATGGCATACCTAGTTCAGTAGTAGAAGGGCCATGAACATTAGCCGATGAAGCCCTCAAGAACTAGATCTTTCTTCTTTTCTCTACAATAGCAGCATCAACTTCAGCTCTTTCCAACTCTTGAGAAAGAGCTTCATCCTCTTTTCTTTTTCTTTCTATCTCTATCTCCCTATTTGATTTAGGTGGTGGGATCCCTGGTATTGTCATTGGTTTTCTTGCTTGGACACCCACCATCTTCTACTTTCCTTTCTCATTAATAACTACAATAGGGCTAGTGATCTCATGTCCATTCTTACCCTTAGGCAAAGGAGCATAACTTTGCACTTGTCTAATCATAGGGCCTTCTTCATCAAACTCATGGTCTTGCAACAAGCATTCCTACTCACTTCTTAGAGCTTGAAGATCACCAAAAACATCATGTTGCAACACCCTAGGAGCAAAAGTAAGCATCTTGTTTCTCTCCTTCATTTCATTAATCTTTCTAAGGAGAGACTATCTTTCTATTAGAGTATTCACCTTTTCAGCCTCTCTCTCCTCTTGTAACCTCTTATGTATGGCATCCTACTCTGCCAATTACAACCTAAGTGCTTTTAAATCATCCAAGTCTATCATAATCTCATCAAAACCTGATGACACATCCATATCAGTGAAATTTTGATATGGGAAATGGAATTGCCTTGGTCTCATGGGCTCCCTTCTAAAATTATCTTTATCAAGATCTAAATCAATCTCCAAACCCATCTCTCTTGCTTGTTCATCCTGACCTGCAGGCAATGGACCCTTGTCTTGAAATACAGCCTCTGGGGTATCATAAAATTTATCTTTAGAGTGACCACCATTTGATCTAGAAACTCCATCTTGTGAACCTTCCTCACTTGAGGAAACATGTGGTGCTCTACCTCTAGTATTTCTTTGTTCTCTTATAAGAGCACTAGTAGACTCACCATTTCTTCTTATCCAACTCTTCTTCTCCTATCTAGGTAATTGTTCCAGAGTGACCTCTAGATTTTTTCTGACAAAGGACTTAGTATTCCTCCTTTTGCCCATATTTTACAGTCTATAGCACTGGTTCTAACCTTTTTAGTCACCACCCACCAAAGTGGAAAATCTTTAAATGAATACAGATAGGAAAATAAGAGTGTACTTAATAGCTTTTTATCTCTAGAGTCTCCCCAGTAGAGTCACCATTTTGTTGGGAGTCCCCTTTGATCTTCAACTTGTAGATTTATACTTTGATGGATAACTTTAATATCACTTTGACACTATCACCACTCCAAAGTTTACAAGGAAGAGGGCCAATTAATAAGGATCAACAATCATATTCTCCTACACTTTGAGCCTTAATACTTAGGCGGGTGTACCCTTGACTCACTTCTCCAAAGGAGTCTCAAAATAATGTACAACTATACCCCTTACTAATTGGTTGAAAGATTTTATCACTTAATTTGTGTGTGTGTGTGATAGATGATGATGGACTGCCTCTAGAGAAAGGATTAGTGCCTTAACCAGGGCATAGAGTCACCTAATAGCATACATCAACCAAAAACCTTAACTCAAATACACCTGAATATAGGATAAGTACTTTGCCTATTATCCCTCTCACTCACATATCAGGACATCAAATTCTTATCAAGCCATGAACTCATTGAAACTACTTGAAAGACTTTAATCCTAACTTTGTTAGGAACTCAAAGATAATCTCAAAATACTCTTTGTTTACCATATGCTATGTTGGAAATATAGATGTAGCAACTAAGAGGGGGGGTGAATCAGTTAACCAAAAAAATATTACCACTAATAGTTTTTACTTTTAAAACTTGACTTTCCCATTTTACCAATTTGACAATTCTTGCATAGACCAACATCAGGTTTCTTCAAAGTAGAAATACCTCTTACTTTCTTGAATTTTCTTCTTTTCATCATGTTATCAAAATTTACATGACATAACCTTTTGTGCCATAACCAACTTTCTTCAATTTGAGAAATAAAACATGAGTATTCACCAAGATCAAGATAAAATGGGTTACCTTTGGTTTGTTTGCCTGATCCTATCAGTTTTCCTTTGTCATCCAGAATTCTTGCTTTGCCATTCATGAATTCAACTTTGAATCCAATGTTAATTAGCTATACTACACTTAGAAGATTATACTTTAGTCCTTCAACCCAGTATGCATTATCACATATAAGTTCTTTGGTTAATGAGATTCATCCCTTTCCTTTTATACAACAAGGTTCATTGTTTCCAAACCTTACATTACCACCATCAAAGTTTTTAAAGTGTTCAAACTTAGTCCTATCACCAGTCATATGATATGAACATCCACTATCTATAATCCATGTATCATTCTTTCTTATATGAGAGATAAGTGCCATCTCATCTTCATCATTATCAGATTCATCGTTTACAGCAATGAAAACAATTTCTTCTTCACTATCATCTGAATCTTTAGCTAAAAAACATGTTTTCTTACCTTTATCCTTGAATCATTTGAAATTCTTCTTGCCATTGTACTTGTAACCTTTCTTCTCATCTTTGCTTTACTTGTTTGGGCACCTAGCTACAATATGACCAATTTCTTCACATGAAAAATAGATTAAGGGAGTTTTACCTTTGTATTTTCCTCTGCCTCTTGAATATTTCTTTGCAAGTAATGCTTCAATAACTTCAAGATCACTATCAAAACTTTCCTCTAATTCTTCTTCACTTTCTGATTGGATTTTCTTCCCTTTCTTGAGTGAAAGTTTGACCTCAAAAGTTGATTCAATATTTTTAGAAGTTGGAACATAGTTGTCATAGTTATCCAGTTCAAAGGTTGTCAATCTTCCAACTAAGGCATCCAAAGTTATATTATGATTTTCTTCACATCTTCTTTCTTGAATAGTAGAAACTCTTATTGCATAAATAAGAAGTAATGTTCTAAGAACCTTACTTATAATAGTTTCATCATCAATTCTTCCTCTAGAAGCTCTGATTGAACTAACACTTGTCTTGATCCTTTCAACATATTTGCAATGTTTTCTTCTTCTCTCATTTTCATCTGATCAAACTATCCTCTTAGGATTTCTTCTTTGGCTCTCTTCACATTGTCATCACCAACATAGATTTTCTTTAGCTTGTTCCACATTTCATGAGAAGTTGTACAGTCTTTGATTTCATCAAATTCTTTACAGCTAAGAGCTGATGCAATGTCTATCATCACAGTGTTATGGGTCTTCTTTTCTGCAATGTCTTCAACAGTTAATGTGCCAGTAGGAATTGTATATTCTTGATCAATATATTTGCATCCTGAATCTCTAATGGAAGCTAGATGAAGTCTCATGAGACCTTGCCATGCTAAAAAGTTATTTCTATTAAGCCTTGGAATTTCTCTTTTGTAAGACATCCCGATCTTTAGCTTAGGTCCTTGAAACCCTTCCTGCAAGCACCAAAAGCTCTAATACCAATATTTGGAAATATAGATGTAGTAACTAAGAGGGGGGGTGAATCAATGAATCAGTTAACCATAAAAATATTACCACAGATCCCTTAGATATCTTAACAAATTATTTACTATTGCCACTCGGTAAACATACAGAGAAATGTTGAAACTCAATCTTTGAAGTGTGTAATAATTAAACTATTCTTAAGCATTCATCACTGATTAACATACATGAATAAAGAAAATAACATGAACACAAGAGACACTAGATTTACCATGGAAACCCAATATGGGAAAAACCACCAATGTAACTAGTTACTATTTTTCACTCTTCTGAAGTGATGCTCGATTAGAAGCCAACCCAGTAAAAGGTTACAAAACACACTATTAGGTGTGACCTTGTTAGAGGATTTAATCACCCTGCTAGGAGTGGCCTTGTAAGAGGTCTTGAAACAATTCAATAGAACTGTCACCTTGTTAGAGGATTTACAAAATGGTTGTTAAACCAACTCAGTTAAGAGATTTTGATATCACTGCTACAATTGTAAGAGAGTAACAATGAAATGACCTGCAACTGAATTGTTGATTATAGATCTTTGTTCTACTTCACTAGATCCTTACTAATCAAATAAATCTTTGTTGCTCCTCAAGGATATCTAACCATCCTTCAAAATTCGCACATACCTATCTTCAAAATGATTTTTGCATGCTGTATATTTTTTTCACCACTTGACCTTCTATATATATATACCATTCTAATTAACATTTAGATTTTCAAGTCGGCACTAATAATTATTACAACAGTCAGCTGGGATAAACAAACTAAAATAACAAAATCCTTTGAAGGGCCGACCTTGCTCGGTAAACATTAATCCTGAAAAGATTTCCTTCAGCGACCGAGTGAACTTGGTAACCATAGTGAATTCTGCAACATCCTTCGGAGACCGAGTGAACTCAATAACCACTAATTTTCCTTCGATAACCGAGGAGGCTCGATTAACACTATTTTCTGTCATGATTCCTTTCGACACCCAAGAGATCTTGATAGACACTAAAAACTACCTAGCTGACTGACTGAGCTCGCTAGACACTAAGAACTGCCTAGCTGACCGACTGAGCTCGGTAGACACCGAGAACCACCTAGCTGACCAACTGAGCTCAGTAGACACTAAGAATGATAATTTATATGACATTTGTGTGACATCAAAGACAACACATAGCTAATCCAACAATGTCCTTCAGACAATTCCAACAATGCTAACCCACTTTGTGAAATTAACATATATGAGCTCAAGAACAAAACAAAAAGACATACACCACTATGAGATTGAAATTCAATTATATTCTCATTAGGACTTTCAGAATCAATACATTATCAAACAAAAAAATTCCAAAGAAACAAACCCAAAATCCAGGCTCTCCTTGCTCAGTATAATACCATCAACAACAACCCTTACAAAATATCACTTTTTTAAATATATACCACCACTAGTCATCTTGGAAACCCAAAATAGGTTGGAACAAGCTATGGATGACTAGGGTTAGGGTTTCAACCACCCAACCAACCAGAAATGGTCACAAATTTATTAAAGGGGAAGAAACCCTGGCAACCAGGAGAAAAAAAATCCCAGAGTGACCCACAATCATGATAATCTCACTGAGAAAGTATTGAGAACCACAAAAATGCCCAAATGTCAACTAGTTCAGCCACCTGCAACATGCCTCAAGCACAAAAACATAGTACAGACCCCTAAAGATGATCCTGGAACACCCTGGACCACACTGCAATAGCAAGTGCCACCAAACAAATCAAATCTGGCCATGAAAGCATTCAATCTTGGTCCTTTCTATCACTGAGAAACCTTCAAAAATTTGAATTTGAAATTAAATGGCTAGCTTCCAGCACCAGTAGCAAATCCACGGTCAACATTTGAATTTAGATTAAATTTTATATCTTGACCACCGGATCCCTCCATTTCATGGGCTTTATGTGTTTAACCCATCCAGATACCTTGGGTTAACCCTAGCGAACATGCGACAAAGATTTTTCCTATTTGCGCAATGAAAAACTTAACCCGCCTTTAACTCCACAACTTAGTGAACAAAGGAAAATCTAACTCATCTCAACTACATCTGGCAAATTGGAGACTGAAGGCTTTTGTCATTTCACAAAGAACTTTATTTGTCTACCAAATAGTTTAGCAATTACATGAATACACACTCACTAAATCACCAGTCTTTTTAGAGTACCACCATCTCATTTCACTAATGAGCAAAAGCATTGAAATTCATCAGGCTGCTAACCTTTTATCAGGACCACCAAAAGACTGAGGAAATTTTAATGGGCCCACATCAAGAAGATCGACGATTGTCTCATCTTCACATAGACCTTCAAGATTCCTTCAGATCATAAGACAACCATCAGATGAAGGATCTTACCCTACCCTGACAACCCTCTGACACCGAAAGAGATCAACAACTATCTTAAGTTCACATGTGTTAGAAAAAACCCATCAGAATACATGCTGACCATCGATGCTCTATCACTATCAGAACCCACTAAAATTTGGAAATCCTTAGCCCCACTGACAACATGCCCAGTCACACTATGTGGACCAATCCAAGCTCACCAAATTAGCACACCTAGCATGTGGACCCACTGCACATTATCCCCTCTAAGAAAAGTAAGATCAAGGGTTGGCGCATGATCTTAAACCTCTGACAGATCCCATAAGATCATGCGCCCATCATTGATTTTATGACAATGTCAGGACCCTCTGACAAGCCCACAACTTAAGTCCCACTACCAACTACCACCGTGTTAATACATGGACCAATGAGAAGCCACCAAATGTGCATATGTGTCACCTTGGACCCATAGTTTGAGATGCCATGTCACAAAGGAAAATCAACAATTGTCAAAACATCACATAGCTCTGACAAATCCCTTGCGCTTTAGTGACAACTGTCAAATTGAGATGGTATCAGAAGGCTGGACCTAGGGAATATTAAGGCTGAACATAGGAAATATTAGAAGGCATGACTTAGGAAAAATTAAAGCACCACTGAGCTTGTAGACTTAGGAAAAATTAACCTGGGAGACATAGGCAAATCAGAAATTATTAAAAGGGGCTTGAAAACATTAGTCGTAGGATCATATAACATTAAAAAGGTTCATGTGATCATGTGAAAAAGGGGGTAACAATTAATCACATGTGAATTAGGACCTTTAAGTGACCCAAAAAGTTAACTTGAAATTAGAATAGGGCCAAGGCAGACTTAGGGTTTATTTCCACCAACGGCTAGACTTTCAAAAATTTGAACTAGGGGATTATGCCAGAGACCTAAAAACAACTGTAGAGACCAGGGGGAAAATGCTATAGCCATGAAACTTTTTGCACATGCTAACATATGGGTTTAGCTTTCCATCTTTCATTTGATACACATGATTGACTTGGTGTATTACAAGTTGTGAGTCTCAATGAATGTGTAGTTCTATTACTCTCCACTCAATTTCTATCTTCATGCCATTAAGAAGGGCTTCATATTCAGCAATATTAGTTGTGCAAAGAAAATTGATTATAAATGCTTTAGAGAGTGAGTATCCTTGAGGAGTGATGAACACTATGCCTACTCTAGATCCATTCTATGTATAGGAGCCATCAAAGAATAACTTACATGCTCTAGAAGAAAGATTCATGATAGAAGAATTTGGGAATTCTGTTTGCATTGGTGTATCATCAAACAAAGGTGCGTCAGCCAGTTCATCTATAATTACTTGTCCTTTGATAGCTTTTCTTTCAACATATTCAATGTCAAACTCAATAGAATCACCCATTTAGCTAACCTACCTATGAGGGTAGCTTTTCTTAGGAGGTACTTTAGTGGATCAATCTTAGCTACCAAATGTGTGGTATGAGCTAACATATAGTGTCTTAGTTTCTTTGATGCAAAGATCACAACTAGACAAGCTTTCTCAATCATTGAATAGTTCTTCTCATATGCTACCAATGTTCTACTAATATAGTATATATCTCTTTCCTTCTTGTTCTCATCATGTCATGCTAGTAATGCCCCCAGTTATGTATCTATGGTGGAGACATATAAGATCAATGGCTTCCCTTGTATAGGAGGCATCAAAATAGGAGGATTTGATAGATATTTCTTGATATGGTTAATGTTATTTTCACATTCCTTATTCCATGCAAAGGTCACACCTTTATGTAATGTCTTTGTGAAAGGTTGTGATATGTCTGCTAGTTGAGATATGAAGCATCTAATAGATTGTACTCTCCCTTGTAATGTTCTCATTTGACTAATATTATTGGGAGGTTGCATCTCCATGATATCTTTGACCTTAGCTGGATCGACTTCAATACCTTTCTTTGAAACAATGTAGCCTAAGAGATTTCCAGAAGTGACACCAAAAGAACACTTCTTAAGGTTTAGCCTAAGACTAAACTTCTCCATTAAATCTAGTATTTTGCTCAAATCATTTAGATGTTCAGATCTTATCATAGATTTTGCTAAAGTATCATCAACATAATCCTCCATAGTTCGATGCATCATGTCATGAAAGATAGATGTCATAGCTTGTTGATATGTAGTACCAGCATTCTTAAGCCCAAATGGCATGACATCCCAACAAAAGATACCCCACGCACATGTGAAAGCAATTTTCTCTTGATCTTCTAGAGAAATTTCTATTTGGTTGTATCTAGAAAAACCATCCATCAAAGAATACATCTCAAAGCCCGTAGTCATGTCCAATATCATATCAATATTAGGTAATGGAAAATAATCCTTAGGGCATGCTATGTTTACATCTCTAAAATCTATGCACACTTTGATTGATTTATCTGGTTTAGAAATAGGTACACTATTAGAGATCCATTCAACATATTTAATAACACAGATGAATCCGGCTTTTAGTAGTTTCTCTAATTCAGCTTTGACCAAGAGTGTAACATGTAGATGTATCTTTCTTAATTTTTTCTTAACAGGTTTGACCCCTAGAGCTATAGATAAATGGTGCATTATAAGATCAGGATCCAACCCTAGCATATCTAAATATTTCCATGCAAAGTTGATCTTCTTTTCTATTAAGATTGTGGTAAATTTTTTATTTTCTTCTTCTGATAAGGATTGTGCTACATGGATCAACTATGGTTCTTCTATTGTTCCCAAGTTGATGGATTGAGTGGGCTCAATTAGAACTGAAGATCTATCCTATAAATTACTTGGAAGCACATCAAATATCTCAGCCTTAGGCACCTCAAAGAGGTTTTCACCTTTGGATACATCTTTTAGTTTTACTTTGGTAGGTTCTAAGAGTGCCACAAAGTCATTTTCACCCTCAGAACTCCTTTTCTTTTTCTTTTTATTTCTATTATTTTGACTAAGATACTTGATGTCCGACTCCATCATGCTAACACTTGGCTCACTGATGGAAGTTATCATAGGCTCAACTGCATTGAGGTAGCAAGAAAGGGCATAGTCATTTGGAAAGGTATAGATAACTTGGCTCGGATTCATGGAGGTTTGGTCAAGAATTTTTGGATGTTGGATAGTAAAAGTGGGATAGGCTTGGGAAATAGTGTTTATGGATATGGATGTATCATCATTGGTCCCAACCTAATGCTCAAGTTCAAAGGTGATATTACAACTCAAAACATTCAATTTGTGAATAGGCTCAACATCATTATGGGAATCCATTTCAACCAGAGGTGGATTAGACTCGTTAAGTTCATCATTCCACTCTAGACTCAGATTGGGTTTAGGTGCATATTGGTGAATAACATCAATATGTTTTTTTTTTATAAGCTCATCTTCCTCTGGAATGGCTACCCATTCATAGTCATTTGGTTCCTCATCTATGCCTCTAGGAAATATGAGAATGTGTGTAAACTTAGGATGAATACCCCAAGAGGGGTTACCCTTAGATTCTAATTTGAATTCATACTCATGGGAATCTATTTTAGAATAACTACCACCTTCTTCTTTGTCTATTTGATTTCCTTCGAGATCAGTTGGTTCTTGTGGTGCAACTATCTCTTGTTCTATAGTAGGTTCTTGTGTTTCTTCTACATTGATTCTTTTATTGGATCATCTTCAGCTTCAAGGAGGTATTTTATTTCTATAGGAAAACACTCATAAGGAATGAGCTCATCAGTGATGTTTGAATCATCACTGTCAAATTGTTCAGTTGTTTCTTTCTTTAGTTGATTTGTTGCGGATAGCTCAATCTATTCTAAGATGTGTGGAGTTATTACTAAGATAGAAAGGCTTATTCTTATATCCTAGAACTATTGTATTCTTGTTGGTTCGATGATGGTGGTCAAGAGGTGATAGAAGACCCTTATCTTGCAGTCTTAGAGGTCTTGTTAGGGATCTTTCTCATGGGTCAAACTTGGCAAGGATATTGGATTGATTCTTAGTAAATAGATCTCCAAGTTTGCAAGAAAAGCCTAATTGATGAGGATTGGATAAGATCCTCCTTCTACTTTGAGCTCCATGGGACTCAGGTGGGTATTGCCTACAAATAGGGTACTATCTTTTAAGTAAACTATGGATTGGTGGATTAGGTTCTCATTGTCATGCTATTGAGTTTATTAAATGTACTTTTATGGAAGATAATTTTGAAGATAGCTGAGAAAAACCTATTGTAGAGTGTGACTAATGAAACTCCTAGTATGATAACATGAACAATGGCATAAGGGTGATGAGTCCTTATTTTTATGAGTAAAACTCAAAGAAGTCTAACCTTTGATTCAATCTTCAAGGAATCAACAACTATGGACTATAAAGCATTAGGGACAGTCCTATTTTTTAGGTACATGAACATGAAATGAAATGGTATTGGCAAGGATGAATTTGTGTTTGATGACTGAAAGGTGTTTGAATGATAGAAATCAGATCAGTGCCTAATCCTTTGGGCAAAGAGTCTAACATAAATCAATAGAGGAATTTCTATGAAATACAATGATATGCCTTACAAACCACATACAATTTGGATAGAATGTCTTACAAACTATCTTCTCAATCTAGGTTTGCTACCATCAAGATCTTCCATAGATGTATTCATTCTTTGAAATTGCATATAAGAATTTAATTCTTTCCTTGAAAGAAACTCATGCAACAATTAGATAGCTTCCTTACAACTAGTATGTTGCTAATGCCTTACAAATAGAGACATACAAAAATAAACACAAAGCAAAGAGATAATAACAGAACCAAGGTAGAAATTGTATTGTATTTCATGGAAGTGTATCAATACATACAAGTAAACTCTTTACTAAAAATCATAGGATCAATAATCTTCTCTACAAAGTTTGTATTATCAGTATTCAACCATCAAGAATATGGAACTAGAGAATAGAATCCCTTGGATTGCCAAAGACTTGAACTAGGAACCAAAAAGATGGGAAAACCAGAAAGTTAGGAGACCCAAAAAGTTTCAGAACACTATATACCCCTGGTTACCTTGAAATCCTACAAAAGTTAGGATGCAACAAGCTATGGATAACCAGGGTAAGGGTTAGGGTTTCCACCCACAAAAAAATTCAAACAGATAAAAAATTAATATGCTGGAGGGAAAACCAAGAAACCCTAAACAAATAGATCTGAGAACTGATCTTCATTAATGAAAATCTCCTAATTTATACTGAAGATCATGCAAACACCATGCTTATCAGTCCAATTTGTACCCCTACAACATGCCTCAAGCTTTACTTATGTTTATTTCAAGATGGTACAAGTGCCTGCAATCAATCATCAAACCCTCTAGACCACCCTGCAGCAGTCAGCACAACAACTTCATCAAATCCTACCGCTAAAACCATAAATTTTGGTCCTTTTTGTCACTGGAAACCCTCCACAAATTTCAATTTGAATTTCAACAGCTATTTTATGGCTCTAGTAGGAAATTGGCGGTCAATATTCAAACTTGAATCAACTTTATATCGTGATCGTTTGATCTTCATGTTTGACGGGCTTTAAATCCTAACTCAATTGCCACCCTAGGTTTACGTTTAGCAGACATGTGATGAATCTTTTTCTTACTCACAAGATGAAACCCCTAACTCATGTTTAACTTTAGTGAATCAGTGAACAAAGGAAAACACTTGACATCGGTTCATAATTAGCGAAGTGATGATTAAAGGAGCCCTCACGCATTCGTGAGAACTTTGAGAGCACTGCTAAATCATTTGGCTACTACATGAACATTGTTGACCAAATTGCTAAGTATTTAGACCCTTCACCAAAACATCACATGAACAAGCGAACCAAGCAAGCATTTGTCAGAACTACCAAAAAGACCGAGAAACTTACTGGGCCCGCATTAAGAAGATCGATGGTTGTCTCATCACCGCATAGACCCAAAAGATTCCATCAGATTATAAGACAACCATCAGATGGAGAATCTCTCCCTACTCTGACAACCCTCTAACAGGATATGAAATCAATGGTTGGCTTAAGATCGCATAGCTCTAACACATCTCATGAGATCAAGTGCCCACCATTGATCAACTGACAATGTCAGGACCCTCTAACAAGCTGAAAACTAGGTCCCACTAATAGCATATCTAGTCATTCACCTACGGACCAATCATAGCTTTCCATATCACGCACATGTAGTAGTGGACCATCAAAAGAAAATATTACATCATGAAGCAGAATCAACAGTTATCATCAAATCACAAGCCTCTAACAAATTCTATTAGATCTTACGACACCTATTGGATTAACCTTTTTATACTACTCTGACAGACCTCTGACATAGAAAAGAATCAATAGCTGGTCTTATAGCCTCATGTGTCAAAAATAACCCTTAAGATCATACACTGGCTGTCGATGCATTGCCACTATCAGAACCACTGAACCTTCGAAATCATTAGCCCCACTAACAATATTCTAAGTCATTAATATGTGGACAAATGAGAAAATGTTGACTAAGCACACCTAGCATGTGGACCCATCTGCAAAGAAAGGAAATGTCATAAAATAGAATCAATGGTCATCACAAAAGTGCAAGCCTCTAACAAAACCCTTGCACTTTCACGACAACCATTGGATCAAGATGGTGTCAGAAGACCGGGCCTAGGAAAATATAATGAAAAACATAGGAAAGAATTAATACTAAGACTTAGGCTTTAAGGAAAAATTTAGGCACAGAGGACTTAGGAAAATTAAAGGCCGCTGGGGAAAATAAAACCCTTAGTCACAAGATCGCGTAACATGAAAATAGTTCACGCGATCATGCGACAAAGGGGGAAACAATTTAGCACATGCATTTTAGAGTTTTAAGTGGCCTAAAAAAGTAATTTTAAAATAGAATAGGGTCAGGGCATTACAAAGGGTTTCTGAACACAACAGCTAGATTTTGAAATATTACCAAGGGTTTTAGCCAGAAAATAGGGAAAAACAACTACAGAGACGGGAAGAAAAATGGTAGGGCCATGAAATTTTGCAGGTGCCAACAATGGCTCTATCTAAGGATGTTGAAATGCAAGTTTTAACAAGAACCACAAGACTATAGGATGCAGACCAAAAACCACACTAACCAAAAAAAGGGAAAGAAACTCACAACCTAAAAGGAAACCAACCTATATAGAAATTTACAAAGTATTTACACATGCATGATAATTAAAAAATCAACTACAGAAGGGCTTCAAGAACTATCCATGCACTGGAAATTAAAAAACTTCACCATCCATGTTCTTCAGCAAGTAGGAATCCTTCCCAAAACTATCATGAATCACAAAAGGACCAAGCCACAGTGATTCAAATTTCTTATGCTTCCCTTTATCTTCTGCCCTCACATTCCATTGAAGTGCCAAATCATCAACCTTGAATTTTTTGGTAGTTACTCTTTTGTCAAATAAGTACTTCATCTTCTATTGCAATTTAATATTATTCTTTTGACTCTCTTTTCTCTGTTCATCTAACTTAGTCAACTGCATTAGCTCTGTGACATCCAACTCCTCATCCTGAATAAACTGATAAATTGGAATTAGATTATTTATATGTAGCCTTGATTGTAAACCATATACAAGCTCAAAGGGGGACTTCCCAGTGCCTCTTTTCACTATAATCCTATCTGCCCATAAAGCCAATCTCAACTTGGAATGCTAAGCTCTCTTATTCTTTTCAAGTGTTTTCTTCAAGATTGTCAGGATACTTTTATTGCTAGACTCAGCCTATCCATTTTCTTGAGGATGATAAGGATATGAGTAGGAAGTGATGATTCCATTTTCATTAAAAAACTCCTTAAACTCATCTGATCTAAAACACATTGCATTATATGTAATCAACTTCATAGGAACACCAAATCTGGTCAAAATATTGTCAAGTAAGAAATCAATCACCACTTTACTCATTGCCCTCCTTGTAGGAATAGCCTCTATCCATTTTGTGAAATAGTCAGTTGCAACAAGTATATAAATTTTTCCTCCACTAGATTTCTCAACAAACTCACCTATGAAATCGAAGCCCCACATGGAAAATGGTGCTTCAACAACTATAGGGTTTAATGACAATGCTCTTGACTACTTTAATTTTGAAGCAAACTTCTGACAAGCTTCACACCTCCTAACATATTGGAATGAATCCTTAAACAATGTAGGCCAAAAATAACCTCCCCTTAAAATCTTGTGAGCAGTAGTCCTTGCTAAAAAATAACCTCCACAAACACCAACATGCATTTCATTTAAAACCTTCTCGGCCTGATATCTATCAAGACAAAATAGTAAGACCCCATCTCTATTTTTCCAATACAAGTCTCCTTGTATCAATGTATATTTCTGAGCTTGCAATTTCAAGGATCTCTTTTGGTTATCTATCATATGCTCTGGGCATCTAGCATTCTTTATGAAATATATAATATCAGCATATTCTGGTTGCAATTCAATACTTGTAATTGTCATATCAGGAGTTCCTTCATTATTTACTTGGACTAAGTCCATGTTTTCTTTAGTCATCAATTTTTCTAGACCTTGTCCCCTCACAAGATTAGTGATATGGATTTCCAAATTGAATTCTTGATTTCTAGTAATCCACTTGCATCTCTTTCTAGTAACTTCAAACTAAGTGAGGACATCCTTTACTACTGAATGTGGGACATACACAACAACCTTTGCACACACTAGATCAGACCTAAAAGATTTGACTGATTTTACTAATGTATATGCCTACTTCTCCATCATCTCATAATTCAACTCAATAGCCTACAAGGATTTGCTAAAAAATGCAATTGGATGCTCGAAACCCTCATTGTCCTTTTGAAATAGAACAACAACAATGGTGTGAAATGATGCAAAAGAGAACAATGAAAAAGGCCTAGTATAATCAAGAGACCTAAGAACAGGTGCTTGTTGGACCACATCCTTAATCTTCTCAAATGTAGCCTGAGCCTCTATAGTCCATTGAAACTTCACATCCTTTTTCAAAAACTTTACTATATGCTTGAAAATTTTAGCCAAATTTTCAATGAATCTCCTAACAAAATTGATCTTCCCTAGAAAGGACTACACCCCCTTGAGATTTTTTGTTGCAGACACTTTCTTGATGGTTTCAACTCTCTCTGGATCAATTCTTATTCCATATTTTGATACAATGTGTCCTAAAAACTTTCCCTCTTTGACTGCAAAATTACATTTTTTAGGATTCAGGGACACACCATACTCCAGAGCTTTGACAAAAATCTTTTCTAGGTGCGAACAATGATCATGAGCCTTCTTGGAATAAGCAGTTAAGTCATTCTAATACACAACCATAAACAAGTCTATGTACTCTTTGAAAGAAATGTCCATGGCTCTTTGGAAAGTTGCTCCAGCATTTCTAAGACCAAATGGCATTCTGATGTACACATCTGTTCCCCAAGGTGTTGCAAATGCAGTTTTGAAATGTTCAGATTCTTTCACCAACACCTGGTTATATCTAGAGAAGCCATCCATCATAGACAACAACTCACAACCAGTGACCTTGTGCAACATTGCCTCCATGTTAGGTAGTGAATATTTGTCCTTCAATGATGCAACATTCAAATTCCTGAAGTCCACACACAATCTATTTTCACCATTCTTCTTTCTAACTAGGACTAAATTAGACACCCAAGTTAAATGCCTTATAGGTTGAATTATTCTTGCATCACTCAACTTGACTAGCTCTTGCTGCACCTTAGGAGCCAACAATGGGTTAATGGGCCTTTGCTTTTGTCTGAATGGTTTAACATCTTTCTCTAATGGGATTTCATGTTGGAAAAGGTCCTCTCTATAGGATTTTAGGTCATCATAAGACCATGCAAACACATGCTTGTACCTCCTCAAAAAATTTATCAGATTATCCTTCAATTGAGGGGCTAATCCTTTTCCAATATAGACCATTTGAGGAGCATTATGTAATCCCAAATTCACTTCCTCCAGATATTCTACATTAGCATTACTTATTTTTGATAAATGATTATCTTGAGTACCATATAATTCTTTTAACTCAGTTAAGCCCCTAGGGATACTATTTGAAATCAACTGAATCACTTCATTTCCATGACCATGTCCTTACCCTTAATTTCCTCAACCAAAGTGTTTTAGTCTATAGGTTGATCCTCATATAGGTCAAGACATTGAATAAATCTCAGGATATCATGATCATCCTCAAAGACTTACCAATTGTAAATGTTGTCTGCAACAACTAGTCTACTTTTTACTTCAAGAATTGATACTCCAAACAAAGTTGAATCATCCCTTTTTAGAAAAACATTGGCCAAAAAATTAGCCATTATGTTATTTGATCTTTCTACCCAACATTTATTGAAAGCATCAAACATTTCAATCTGATCCCAAATAACATGCTTATATAATTTCAGTTTATCATTTTTAGCAGCATATTTGGATCAAACTTGTGCAACCACAAGTTCATAATCACCAAGGACTTTTAAACATTTTATCCCATGTTTGATAGAAATATTCAATCCCAAAGACAATGCTTCATATTTAGCAGTATTATTTGTGCATTGAAAAGTCAATGAGAATGAATACTTAAAAGTAGTACCTGATGGAGACATGAATAGGACTCCAGCTACTGAGCCTTCTTTTGACCATGCTCCATCAAAATACATCTACCATAGTCCATCTTGTTGTTTCTTTAATTCTACAACTAGTGGATCTATCTCCTTCACTGGTGGGATAATCTCTTCTAATTTGAAATTCTCCTTGTCAACATCCACACAACAGTTTAAATGATCATCATTTATTTCAATCATGTGTGGAATTCTTATTTCTCTAGATACTTTCACATTGTCACTATCAATATTGAAAATTGCAAAGGACAAATCACACTAGATACTACCTCCCATTTGAGCACTCCACTTCCTTGACAGTAACATCCCATAATGAGGGGGAATATCTACCACTAGAACACTCATTGTTAGCAACTTGTTAGGGAAAGCTATCAACCTATAAGGAAGTGCTTTTATAGTACCAATGATAGGGACCTCTCTTGAATCCATAGCCTGACATCTACCATGAGGTGTATCTACTTTCAAACCCAAGGATCTCATTATTTCTGCAGGCATAACAATATTAGAGGCTCTTGAATCAATCATACAATTTCTTAACAACTTTCCACTCACTATTAAGGACAAAAAGAAAGGATCAAATGTTCTTGACACAACATTGGCTGCATTAGTATCCAAATAAATTTGAGGAATCTCAGAGATGATCTCCCCAAATTGATTCTCAATTGAATCACTTGCTGCCGCAACTATTTCATTAGCCTTGGTGGAACTTTGGGTATCAGAAGAAAAGGCTCCTTTCACCCAACTCAAAGACTTCACTTTATGCTCCTTTATCCTCATCATTTCTAATAAGGGGACCTTGATAGTGATTTGTGACAAAAATTTTCTCATGTTGATGGGAACATACTTGGCGTCAACTACATCTTGTTTAGTGATAGTAGCCTCCTCATTTTCTTCATGTGCAACCAATTTAGGGCTATCCTTGCTCTGACCTTTTTCTTTCTCTTGCAAAGGAAAAATAGTATCCACAAGAGGTTTAGCTTTTACCTTGTAAGCCACAATTGGCTTTGTGAAGGTGACATTTTTCTTCAACTTGATTTTGTCAGCAATCTCTGAAGCCTTTTGCTTATTTTGGGCTTGTTTTTCATCCCTTTCTATTTTCTTGATGAAAATTCCAGTAGGCCTGCCACTTGGACTACCTACCACCCTATTTCTCAATATGTAATTGCTTTTAACTTGAGACAAAATGTCTACTATAATTTGTGCAATTTCTTCATTGGAGGGTCTTCTCAACATTACTAACTCATCACTTCTTAGAGTATTGCACTGAACCACATCAAGGTGATTATCTTCTTCATTAAAAAATACTTGCTGATGGTAAACCTCATTCCTGACTTGGGAAATACTAGCATCTTGATCTTCATCTTCCTCTGCAGAGTCTAATTCATCATATATGTATGAAGAAGTCATACCACACCCTTGATCATCATAAGCATCATTATTGTTGTTGCCTTGATCTTCATCTAAAAAACACTTTGAGAAATAGCACAGTAGTAGGGATCATGAGGTGATTGGAAAACAATACACCATGGAACATCATCATTCATATTCACTGAATTTCAGTGCAAGGGGTCAGGGGTCTTGTCATTTGGTTTATCCCTTCTTTCAGGAAGCACTAGCTTTCCATCCTTCCACTGAGTATTATAGGGATAGTTCTTCATTCTTGGAAACTTATTAAAGTTATTGAAGGATGGCCTGTCACTTCCTTTCATTCTACTATTTCTTGCCTCACTAGGTTTTAAATCCTTTATTGGTTTCAAGATTTGCTTCAAACTATCATCATCTTTTGGCTTTGCATCAAGTTTCCCTGGCTCTCTTTTATTTGAAATTGATGGCTGACAATCTTCTCTCCTTCCCAACTTCCATGATATCCTTCTATTTCTCTCTATATTAATAGCCAATTTATAAGCCTCTGCAAGATTCCTAGGATTCTTGTTCCTTTAAAGATATCCCATCTTTGAATCAAAAGCATTTAGGTATGTAACAAGACACACCCTATCATCTAATCTAATAACCTGCAACAACTTATGCATGGCCTTCTAAAATCTAACATTAAACTCAACAACACCCTCATTTGAATTTTTCTTGATGTTGTTAAACTCATTAAGCACGAAGCCTTCATTGGTTTTATCACCATACTATTCCTTGAAAGACTTCCTAAACTGATTCCATGAACATATGCTAGCATGAGGTGAATTTCTAAACCAATCTCTAGCATCTTCAGTCAGAGATTGAACAAAAATCTTCATGATCACATCATCGAGCTCAATATTGTAGTCATCTATCACATCAATAAAACTTTTCAAATGTTCTTCACAAGTAACTACATTGCTTCCGGTAAATTTTGGGAGCATCTTCCTAATTTCATCAGGGATGGGATTTGGATAGATCGGAATTCCCATAAACACCAATTGTTTATGCCTCTCATGAATGGGTCCTCCCTAAGATGGACCACCACCTAAAGATGTGGATGTGTGAATATTAGAAACATTAGGAGTCTTAGGAATACCTGAAGTGTTGGTAGTGTTGAACACATTTTCTCCTTGTGCTTGAGAAGTGGAAAGGGTATTAGTAGGTCCAGAAGATTGCTTTAGGAAATCAATCTTCCTTTTCATCTCAGCAGCAGTGGCTTCAAGTTCTACTTTTTCTAACTCCTTTGCCAACAATTCTTGTTTTCTTCTTTCTTCTTCTACATTGGCATCTAATCTTGCTTCTTGATCCATGGACTTCTTTGCATGATTTGATTCATTTATTGAAACTCCTACAACCTTTTGTTTACCTTTGTCCCTTGGATTTCTCACTTCATAAACTTGTTGGACAATAAGCTGATCTTCTGCTTGTTCTATCACATGATCCTGATTCATGGCTTCAAGATCCAACAATTGTCTCTTCAATTGCTTGGCTCTAATAATGGCATGTTTGATTCTTTCCTCTTTTTCCTTATCTCTTTTCTGTCTTAAATGGATCTATTCTTGGACTCTCCTTTCCAACTCATAGACTTCTTCAAAAATTTCTTCTAATTTAGGGAGAGTAGTCTTAGATTCAACATCTACTACTTGAACCTCATCTTCATAGTGGTTCAGACCCAAATCAATAGCCTCCTCATATTCAAAGGTATTTCCTTCTTGATTCATCTGAACAGGCTGGATTTGTTCCTCTTGTCTTACATTCTCTCTATGTTTCTGAGTATGAACTATACTCCTATTTTTTCTTCCTCTCTTTGTCTAACCAGGCCTAGAAGTACTTGGAATACCTTCTTCCAATCTATCCTCAAGAAGCTTATTTCTCTGAGACCTAGTACCTCTGTAACTCATCTTGTGAATGATTTTCTGACCAGTACTACTACAAAGATAGTTAGAGTCGCCACCCAAAATTTTGGGAAAATTTCTTTAAAATATAGACACCAATGGTAATCATCTAGTTTGTATAGGGTAGGAGCCCTAGCTCAACTAAACCCTACAACTTAGCAAAATATATCTTACAAGTCCCCGACGAAGTCACTAGTCTATTAGGGATTTTTCTTGTGGGTCAAACTTGACAAGGATATTGGCTTGATTCTCAGTAAATAGATCTCCAAGTTTGCAAGAAAAGCCTAATTGATGATTATTGGATAAGATCCTCCTTTTCCTTTGAGCTCCATGGGACTCAAGTGGGTATTTCCTACAAATAGGTTACTATCTTTCAAGTAAACTATGGATCAGTGGATTAGGTTTTCATTGTCATGTTATTGAGTTTATTAGATGTACTTTTATGGAAGATAATTCTAGAGATAGCTAAGAACAACCTATTGTAGAATGTGACTAATGAAACTCCTAGTATGATAACATGAACAATGGCATAAGGGTGATGAGTCCTTATTTTTATTAGTAAAACTCAAGGAAGGCTAACCTTTGATTCACTCTTCAAGGAATCAGCAACTATGGACTATAAAGCATCAAGGACAGTCCTATTTTTTAGGTACATGAACATGAAATGAAATGGTATTGGTAATGATGAATTTCTGTTTGATGACTGAAAGGTGTTTGAATGACAAAAATCAGATCAGTGCCTAATCTTTTGGGCAATGAGACTCACATAAATCAATAGAGGAATTTGTAGGAAATATAGTGATATGCCTTACAAACCACATACAATTTGGATAGAATGCCTTACAAACTATCTTCTCAATCTAGGTTTGCTGCCATCAAGATCTTCCATAGATGTATTCATTCTCTGAAATTGCACATAAGAATTTAATTCTTTCCTTGAAAGAAACTAATGCAACAATTAGATAGCTACCTTACAACTAGTATGTTCCAAATGCCTTACAAATAGAGACATACAAAAATAAACACAAAGAAAAGAGACAATAACAGAACCAAGGTAGAAATTGTATTGTATTTCATGGAAGTGTATCAATACATACAAGTAAACTCTCTACTCAAAATCATAGGATCAATAATCTACTCTGCAAAGTTTGTATTATCAGCATTCAAGCATCAAGAATATGGAACCAGAGAATAGAATCCCTTGGATTGCCAAAGACTGGAACTAGGAACCAAAAAGATGGGAAAACCAAAAAGTTAGGAGACCCAAAAAGTTTCAGAACCCTTACAAAATAAAAAATTCAACACTATATACCCCTAGTTACCTTGCAATCCTACAAAAGTTAGGATGCAACAAGCTACGGATAACCAAGGTAAGGGTTAGGGTTTCCACCCACCAAACAATTCAAAGAGATCAAAAATTAATATGTTGGAGGGCAAACCAAGCAACCCTAAACAAATAGATCTAAGAATTGATCTTCATTAATGAAAATCTCCTAATTTATACTGAAGATCATGTAAACACCATGCTTATCAGTCCAATTTGTACCCCTACAACATGCCTCAAGATTTACTTATGTTCATTTCAAGATGGTACAGGTGCCTGCAATCAATCATCAAACCCTCTAGACCACCCTGCAGCAGTCGGCACAACAACTTCATCAAATCCTACCACTAAAACCATAAATTATGGTCCTTTCTATCACTCGAAACCCTTCACAAATTTTAATTTGAATTTTAATGGCTATTTTATGGCTCTAGCAGCAAATCGGTAGTCAATATTGAAACTTGAATCAAATTTATATCATGATCATTCGATCTTCATGTTTCATGGGCTTTAAGTCCTAACTCAACTACCACCTTGGGTTTACCTTTAGTGAACATGCGACAAAGATTTTTCTTACTCGCAAGATGAAACCCCTAACTCATGTTTAACTTTAGTGAATCAACTAACAAATGAAAACACTTGACCTCGGTTCATAATTAGCGAACTGTCGACTGAAGGAACCCTCGCACATTCATGAAAACTTTGAGAGCACCACTAAATCACTTGGCTACTATGTGAACACTATTCACCAAATCACTAAGTCTTTAGACCCTTCACCAAAACATCATGTGAACCAGCAAACCAAGCAAGCATTTGTCAGAACTGCCAAAAAGATCGAGAAACTAACTGGGTTGGCATCAAGAAGATCAACGATTGTCTCATCACCACATAGACCCAAAAGATTCCATAAAATTATAAGACAACCATCAGATGGAGAATCTCTCCCTACTCTGACAATCCTCTAATAGGATATGAAATCAACAGCTGGCTTAAGATCATATAGCTCTGACACATATCATGATAACAAGCACCCACCATTGATCAATTGAAAATGTCAGGACCCTCTGACAAGCTGAAAAATAGGTCCCACTGATAGCATATCCATTCATTCACCTATGGACCAATCATATCTTTCCATATCATGCAATCTAGCAGTGGACCTGCCAAAAGAAAAGATTAGGTCATGAAGCAGAATCAATGGTTATCGTAAAACTGTAAGCCTCTAACAAATTCTATCAGATCTTATGACAACCATTGGATTAACCTTTTTATACTACTTTGACAAACCTCTGACATAGAAAAGAATCAATGGTTGGTCTTATAGCCTCATGTGTCAAAAATAACCCTTAAGATTATACATTGGCCATCGATGCACTGCCACTATCAGAACCACTAAACCTCCAAAATCATTGGCCCCACTAACAATATTTTGAGTCATTAATATGTGGACCAATGAGAAAATGCTGACTAAGCACACCTAGCATGTGGACCCATTTGCAAAGAAAGGAAACATCATAAAAGAGAATCAACGGTCATCATAAAAGTGCAAGCCTCTGACAAAACCCTTGCACTTTTGTGACAACCGTTGGATCAAGATGGTGTTACAAGACTAGGCCCAAGAAAATATAAGGAAAAACATAGGAAATAATTAATGCTGAGACTTAGGCTTTAAGGAAAAATTTAGGCACAGAGGACTTAGGAAAATTAAAGGCCATCAGGGAAAATAAAACCCTTAGTCGCAAGATCGCGTAACATGAAAAAGGATCACGCGATCATGCGACAAAGGGGGCAACAATTTACCACATGCATTTTAGAGTTTTAAGTGGCCCGAAAAAGTAACCTTAAAATAGAATAGGGCCAGGGCATTACAAATGGTTTTTGAACACAATGGCTAGATTTTGAAATATTACCAAGGGTTTTAGCCAGAAAATAGGGAAAAACAATTGTAGAGACTGGAAGAAAAATGGTAGGGCCATGAAATTTTGTAGGTGCCAATAGGTCCTTTTCCAATATATCCCCTTTTTGTGATTAGTTTGTCCCCTGGTCCCTATGACTTCTAAGGAATTTTTCTTGAAGTGGAGTCACATTTTTGGACTAATTGGGATTGAGGCTCATCCTTGTATAACCATGCAAGAATGGCTTATTCTTCCTCAAACTCTTGTTTAGATACTTTTTTTGTGACAAAGCTTCCATTTAATATCACCTAGGATTCTTTAGCCATAGGTTTCAATTTGTCAAAAGGTTGTCCATAAGATTTAGGGGACAATGAGAGAGATGTGAAAGATAAAATAGGTTCCATTGTGTATTCTCCCATACCATTGTCTTTGATTTTGACTTCTTTAGAAATGTCTTCCATTTTGAATGTTGAAGAAATGTCTATCTTCTTAGTGGAAGATTCTTTGTTATTAAGAACAAGTTTATCAACACTTTCTTTCAATGCATTGCAAGTTGTGTATAGGTCCATTGGAATTGTCACCTCTACTCCTTCATAAGGAAATTTCACAAATTGATGGTATGTGGAAGGAATTTCTCTCATTTCATGTATCCAGAGTCTTCCTAGAAGGATGTTGTAAGCCAAACATAGATCAAGAACTTGACATATGGTGTCTCTAATAACAGGTGCTATTCTGATAGGTAAGACAATAGTTCCCTTAGAAGATATTTCTTGCTCATCATATCCTTTGATAGTTATCTTCTTCTTAGGATCAATGGTAGCTTCATAGAATCCAAATTGTGTGATCAAGCTGTAAGAAAAAATTTTGAGACTGGCACCTCCATCTATCAACACGCATTTGACACAATGGTTTTGGATCAAGACTTCAATGTGCAAGGGCTGGTTATGTGGATGACTCAAGGAATTATCATCTTCCTCTAAAAAGGAGATATACTGTGGAGACATAAGATGACCAACCATAGTTTGAAATCTATCTAAATCAAGGTTTTTAGGAACATTGGATCTGAGTAGAGCTTTGTCTAGAATGGCTCTATGAGCTAGAGATATCCGAAGCAACTCAAACATGGAGATTTTTGCATTTGTATGCTGGAGTTGTTGGACAATACTGTATGATGTTGGTCTCGTGTCTTTAGGATTTGAATATTTAGAGGTAGCCTTCTATTTAGAAGTAGATAAAAGATTGAAAGGCATCTTAGGTACATTTGATGAATTTGGGATTTGTCCTTGCAGATGTGCTTGAGCTTGTGATCGAGTAACTGCATTTTCTGATTGATTTTATCTATCTTTCCTTACAATTGTGATGACATTGCAACACTCATATAGGCATGGTTCAACCATATTGATGAAAACATTATTTCCAAAGTAGGCATAATTGACTTTAATACCCACATCAGGCTGAGAAGATGAATCTCCTTGACCATGATTCAGAAATGGCTCTGTGAATGTTGTATGATCATTATTTCTTTAATGATTGTCAATTAAAATTTCTCCATTATAAATTTTGTCTTGTGTGATGTGTTTTGGGCATATGAAATTATGAGTCTTATGACCCTTATTGTGATGGAAGTAACAAAAATCATTCTCTCTCCACCATTTTGGTTTAGGGTCAGGATCAAATACCTTTTATCTTAGGCAAGGAGATGATGTTGTTGGCCAACAGAGTATTCATGGAAGATTCCAAGCATTCTCCAAGAGGAGTAAACTTAAATTTAGGATTTTTAGCCCAAGGTTTATAGTCAAATGGCTTCTTATTATATTCTATTTCTTTATCTTCGGAAGATTTGATGGCTTGGGTGCCAATAGTGAGATTGAAAGTGGGTGCCTTAGATGGGGCATGGATAGTATCAACAACACCATCTGTGATGACACCCTTATTCTTGTTCTAGATTTTTCCTTTGTCTTTAGAATTAGATCCAGATTCATACTTGTCCTTTTGAAGTGATATGTCTCCTTTTTGCACAATTACTTTCTCAATTTTGATTGCATTTTCTACCATTTTATAAAAGGATGTATGATTTTAAATCTGTTGGAGATTTTCCAATAGGCCAGTACTGGCTGTAAGTTTTTCATTGATGAAAACATATGGAAAGTAGCATGCATGGAAGTCTAATGCAATAAGAAATTAGTATATGTAGCATGGACATGATATTAGCATGATATCATGGGCCTAGAGGTTAACTGTTAGTATAGATAGTTATATAGCAGCTTGTGTCAGTAGTGTACCAAATAGAGTAATAGATAGTGTTCTATGTATGGTTGTCCATACAGTTATCATGGAGCCTTGTGCACTTGGATATATTTTGAAGACATGTTAGTAATGTTTTAGTCATGGATGCATAGTCTAATATTCAATAGAAGTGAAGTTATGCAATCACTATTCACTAGTAGTAGTTTCTTGTGTTTGTTCAGAAGAGCCGACAAAGATTTTATTGGTTCTAGAGTTGTGCCTATAATTTGGGTATGAACCCTTGGAGTTAATCTTAGAGAAGAGTTATTGATGTTTGATTAAGAGTGCTTGAAGTAATTCAGCTTGAGGAGAAAGATCTAGTTGTTTTGGTAGAGCCGACAATGTGTGGCTTGCATCTATAATTATCTTATTAGACAGGTCCCAGAATGTGTTGTGTGCTTAGCTGAGCTAATAGAATTATTATTGGAGTTTGTTATGGATT
Organism: Chamaecyparis obtusa; assembly: GCA_027943335.1. Classification (NCBI taxonomy): domain Eukaryota; kingdom Viridiplantae; phylum Streptophyta; class Pinopsida; order Cupressales; family Cupressaceae; genus Chamaecyparis; species Chamaecyparis obtusa. The sequence continues at coordinate 180,557 of BSBK01003171.1, forward strand.
CTCTAATATGATTTCAAGGTCATTATAATAGGTTGACTTGATTATATCATTTAGAGGAAAGATATTTATAGGCATTAATTTGTGATTGTTTGAGTGTGGTTCATAGTTGATTAAGCAAAGCATAGCAGAGTGTGTGAAGTGTTGAAACATCAGAGGAAGGTCTATGTGACCAAGTTAAGTATTAGTGCTATTAATTGGAACTGATCTAGATAGCAGGTTTAAGCATATTTCACCAAGATCCAAATATAGTGTGTATGTGTTATTCAGAAGGTTATAGCCTTCACCCCTTTGAGCAGTGAGCTCTAGGATATTTCAATTTAAGATTGAAAAAGATCATTGAAAGTGCTCATGTTAATATTGATGAAAATTTTATGGTTCAAGAAAGATATCATGATTACTCACCCATGATTGAAGAAGAACCCAGACCCTCCACTAGTGAGATAGTTATTGATGAAATGTTTGATAGTATTGATGTGTTATTCAATGACCTTGAGACAAGTGAAGAATGTAATCCTAAGGCTGATGAAGCAACATCACCTAAAGTTCCAAAGTTTACATCTAGAAACCATTCCAAGAAATACATCATTGGAGATCAGAGCGGAAAAGTCTTACCAAGATCACAAGCAAAGAACTCAGCTAGCAGTGAAGTGGTATGTTTACTATCTTAGATTGAATCTTTAAGTGTTGAAGATGCTTTTAATGATACAGATTGGCATGATGCTATGAAAGAAGAACTTGATAAGATTATTAATAATGACACTTGGGAACTGGTCCCAAGACCTAGTGATAAAAATGTTGGCAATTTGGCTAAGTTGATTGCATAGATGTTGTCATTATGGAAACATATGATCCACATGAAGATAGCATAGGTCAGAGACAGAGTATGACAGAGCACATTGCAAATTTGTCTAAGTGTGAGACAATGTTTTACCAGTGAACCTGGACATAGCTTTTGTTTGCAATGTTGACTAGAGTAAGTTCAGTGCTTCTGCACTTGAACATAGACTCTATGATGTTTATTGATCACCCATCTCAGAGTGCTAGTCAGTATGACATGTATGGAATAAGTTATGACAGTTTTACTAAAGATAGTGTGAAGCCGACATGACAGAATATGAAGACAAAACTAGTAAAGAGTTAAGGGATTATTTTGTTTATCAAAATAATGACTTAAAAATATAAAGGGATGACATCCTAGATGTTAAATCTTAGATAAAGCTATTGGTATAAATGTAATTGTAATTGTAAAGTAGAATATAGAGTAAACATTTGATGTATAGTAAACTGATATGATGCAAAGTATATGAAGCATATGTAATAGCGATAGTGAAAGAGCAGTGAAGAGATATTGATGCAAGCAGCATAAGGTTATGTACCTTAACCTATTTTGTAATTAGTGTATATTATACATTACTTGTTTGGGCAGTGGGCTCATCTGGTAATCACATTTTGTACTACAACTCATAATAGGGTTGAGGCTTCTAACAAGGCCTATAGTCCCTTAATCAGGACTGATACACTATATGCTTGTAACAGACACCTAACAAGGTCAACATCCTTAACAAGATACTTTTGATTAGCAGATCTTTGTGGGTACCATCCCCACTAGGATTTTCCCTTGGCTAGGATTTCCTCAAGAACAAATAATGTGTTATGAGTTCTTTATTGTTATGCATGTTGTTTAGCTTCTTATGTTATGCATGTATAAAGATAATCTGTTATATCCATAATTGGGAAAAAGATAAAGTTTGTAGAATACTGATTCACCCCCTCCTCTCAGTATTCCCTATTTCTAACAATTGGTATTAGAGCTTAGTTACAAAGAAAATAATCATTCAAGGAAAGCCTAGTAGCTTGAGTAAGATCTCTATGGATATGGATCAACTACAAAAGAATCTTAAAGAAGCTTTTGAACAGATTGACTTGCTTACTATTGAAAAAGATATTTTGAAAAGAAAGTATGATGATGCAAAGAACCTCATTGAGAAACTAAAAAACAAATTGGAAGATCTGAGATCTAAAAATGAATCCGAAGTTCTTATTGAAGATTGTGATGACAATTTGGAAAAAGAAAATGAGATCCTTAAGCATGAACTGAAGATAGAAAATTTGAAGCTTAGTTTGAAAGATGGAAATGACAAAAATGAAGTAAATCTGAAATCTAAGAATGAAAGTATAAAGACTAAAAATGAAGGACTAAAATCTAAACTTGGTATAGTAACATCTGAACTTGAGAAAGTCAATTTGCATTATGATGAACTTGAGAAATACAATAAGATTGTGAAAGGTGAACTGACTCAATCCAAACAACAACTTGAAAGGCTATATTCAACTAGTGAGAAGATTCATGAACAAATATCTTATCAAAAACCATTCTATGATAAGACTGGTCTTGGATTCAACACTTTTAAAGAAAATGATGAAGGCAAGGAACCAAATCTGAAGATATTTGAAAGCATAGATGAGAAGAAACTTGATGAGATCAACAAATCTGAAGATACACCTAAAGAGGAAGAATCACCCAAAGGTATGCAAAGAGAATTCAAAGGTAGATGTTTTTCTTGTAATACTATTGGTCATATGAAGAGAGATTGCATAGGTAAATAATTTAAACCTCTTAATGGTTATTGTTACAATTGTCATGGTTTTGGACATAGAGCTATTGAATGTAGGAAACCTAAATTTATTGAGAATAATGATGGTAGTAGAATGTTTAGGAATACTAATGATGTAGATAAGAAACCTACTAAAGATATGAACAGAAGGAATGGAGTAGTATGTTATAGATGCAACAAGGTTGGATACATTGCTAGAAACTGCAGATCAAAAATCAATCAACCTAGACCAAGATATGGAAACAATGGAATTGTTTGTCAGATATGCAACAAGATTGGACATACATCAAGGTTTTGTAGAATGAACAATAGAGTTTTTCATCCTAATTCTAACCCCAAAAATCATGCAAGAAGAAATGAAGATGCAAGTAACAGTCAGAAAGGATGTTGTAGTAATTCAGATGAAGTGAAGTTTATCAAAAGCATAGATCAAGGAGACATATTCAACATTGAAGGTAATCAAGAAGGTGAAGTATTGAAAGGTAAGAATGAATCTTTACTTGACCTATCTCAAAGTACTTAATTTATGTAAATTGCAGTAGAATAAGAACTTAGATTCAGTGTAGAAGTAGATATATGATGAACTAAGTCTTGCGTAGTTAATGCAAGGTAGTTTATGATGTTTTAATGCTATGGTTAAGAGTACAAAGAAATATTATGTTTTGCAAGATTGCAAGAAGTTTTAAGTTTTGTAGGTTAGCAGAGACAACTTTTTGAAAAGAAGCAGCAAAAGAATTGAATGCGATGTCAGATCTAAGTAATATTGAATTAATAAAAGGTTATGATGGTATTATTTGGTCATCAAAGTGAATTCAAGTGTCAAGGAGATCAAAGAGCAGTGATTAAAAGCATTTTGCAAGGATTTGGAGAAGAATTTATGTTGAATCTATGCAAGCCCTAAAATAGAAAAATTACGGTATTATACTTGACAAATCTTTGAATCAGTAAAGGAATTTGAAGAAATCATGGATGTTTTATTAATACACAATGTCAGAGATAAGAATAGACCTAAATTGAAAAGGGAACTAGTAGAACCATTGGAAGAAGACTCTAGGTTTGCATTATCATCCGTACCAGATAGAGTTTTACATTTAGAGAATGTCAGAAGTTATCTTGGATGCAAACTAGAGACAGTGAGTGATAGTGATTTCACAAATGAATATCAGAAGATTTACAATCAGGATATGACACTGAAACAAGGTTTTAAATACTTGGACCATAATAAAATTTTTAAGTATGGATTATAGTGTGAATTTGATAATGAAGAATGCACTAAGATTATCTTGAGAAAAATTCATAATGGAAAGTTTTGGTTAGAGGATAGAGTGATAGATATTACAGCTGATTTGATTCATGAAGTCACTAGATTATCTAAAACTGGAGCTATTCCTTTTAATGAGAAAAACATGAAGAAAATAGTCATTGACAACACAAACTCATCCTATAAAGGTAGAGGAATTGTGATCAGTAAGATCAAATAAGATGATGTGAGATAATTATGTAAGATCCTAACTACTAAGTTTTGTGCAAATTCAATAGAGGATGACATGGTAGCTAGAATGGTACATGCAACTTATCTTATGTGTCTTGACAGGGTACCAATTGATATGTGTGAAATTCTAAGAATTCAATTGTTTGAGAACTTGGAGAAGACCAAGAAAACTAAGTATACACAGTTTAGGTTCTCATCCCTAATCACATATATGTTCTTTCATCTTTTGAGGAGATTTAATTACACCATAGGAAATGACTGGAATGATGGGAAAACTACAATGGAAAGGATTAACCTAGTATACAGAAGACATGTTATTGATAGTGTAAATGAGAGTGCAGTACTTGTTATTAAGACATTTCAGAATATTGTGTCTAGTAGATCAAGAATCCCTAAGTCTCTTGTTGGAAAATATAAAGATGATAAATTTTTTATGGTGGATACTAACTTTACCTATATTGAAGCAGTAGAGCCTAGAATAGAGTTCATAGACCCTCTTGGCTATGAGATATCTGAGGTAGAGAATAAAGAGTATGTTAGTAGACTACTTAAGTGAAAGTTGGACACTTAGTGTAATAGGTTTGGAACATTTGAGGAGAACTTCAACTCCACAAAGATTCTAATTGAAGAGATGCAGTCTAAGAAGAGAGTTGAGAGAACTATTAAGAAAATCCTAAAAGATACAAGAATGAAAAAGAGAGTTTTTGGTAGCAAAGTAGATAGCAACAACAATCAGAGAGAGTGGACAAAATGAAGTTTTGTCTATCCCTCCTTTATCATCAATTGTAGTGCAATAGGAAGAACCACAAGTAAAGGTGAAAGTGGAAGCACTTGAGAAGGACATAGGAGAAAAGATGTCTACTAGATCTACTTCCTCCACACCTAGCAAAAGAGTTAAGGAAAGTGCTACTAGACCAGGAAAGAGACGTAAAAATCTAGTGCAACCAGTTACAAGAAAGATTGTAGAAGTTAAAGATGATGTCACTACTAAGAAGAAAGCTTGGAAACCAAAAGTTGAAAAGCTTAATGAGTAGATTATTGAGAATGGTGACTTTGCAAAAATAAACAAATATTATGATCTTTATGATTATATTGATAGAATTAATCTGGAGAATGTAGTTGTGAAGCATATGATTTTGACTAGCAAGAAGTTTGATACTATTCAAGGATAGATACCTGATGATCTATATAACAAACTTCTAAATAGGAAGAAGAGAGCATCAGATGAAGAGACATCTATCAGAGAATAGATTGTGAAGAAGCTTTGTGAAATAAGAGATGAAACTCATTTCAATCAGATCATGAAAGCCCTAAGCACCCATCTAAGAAATAAAAGAACAATTCAGATTATGTGAGGTAGGTATGAAGAAGTAAATTCTGAGATAGAACAAGATATTATCAAGGTTATGGAAGAATATGTTGGAGAATCATCAGTTGCAATAGAGAAAGTAGGTGAGAAAGTACTAGAGGACATTCCCTCTTCTGCAACTATTAATATTGAAGATGAAACAATGAATGTAGAAGGTACAAAAATCACCTTGGATACTGATGAAAATGTATTCAAGAATTTGGAGAACATTGTTCACAATTCAGCCTTTGAAGAACAGGAAGCTACAAAAGAAGAAGAGATGACAGAGACCATAGTTGTAGAACCACCAGTAATAGAGGAACAAATTCCCATTCACACCAAAGAAGATATCAATCTTACTCCTGAGACTAGTGTTGCCCAAAAAATTCCCTGTCATTCATTTTTTTGCTGCAGTTTTTTTTTAGAAAGAAATACTCAAGTGTCGAAAACTCTCTGTGTTTTCTACCTTTTAATGTCGAGAGTCTAATGTGTTTTCTACTCAAGTGCTGAAAACCCAACGTGTTTTTGACCTCCTCTCTACAGGCTCAGGATGTTTCTTCCTTTTGGTCTGAAATCTTAGTGTGTTTTCGACATACGCTCTGAAAGCTTAGTGTTTTTCGGCCTTTGCTCAAAAACCTTTTGTGTTTTCGACCCCTTCTGCACTTTACACTTCTCTAGCATCTATAATTTTTCCCTAAGTGCGCAACTCCGAGAGGTAGGTCCTAGTGCCTAAGGTCGTGCCAGCATAGAGAAGATCCAATAGCTATTGCATGATCGCATGGGATCTTCAGATCCCATGAGATCATATGATAATCATTGATGCGGTGTCAGCAAAGGATTGATAGTCAAGACAAGTGGTAAGTAGTTATTGGGTAGCATCATGTGGTTGGTCACATGATCGCATGGGCTCTTTCGAGCCCATGGGACCATACAACAAATCATTAGCAATTTTGATGGTGGTGGTTCGCAGTCATCAGTTAGCATCATGCAGTTGGTCACATGATTACATGGGCTCTTCCGAGCCCATGCGACCATGCGACAAACCGTCAGTAGTTTCGATGGTGGTGGTTCATAGTTTTGTAGTTAACGTCATGTGGTTGGTCGCATGATTACATGTGGTCTCTTAACCATATGAGATCATGCGACAAGTGGTCTTGCAGGCCTGAGGTCTCTACATTGGTGCAAGTGTGATGAAGATCAATGGTGGTTGTATGATCTCATGGGATCTTCCGATCCCATGTGATCATGCGACAACCATTTGATGGGGATCTACTGAGTTAGGTGGGTCCTATGCCAGGGGTGCTAAGGTGTTTGCTGATGTGGCAATCAGAATGAATAGAGGAGTGACACATGGTAGATCTTGTGGGCCTATGGAATTAGTGTGGCAAACGAAGACAGATTCAAAAGGGAGTCACATGATCGCATGAAGCTTTTCAGGCTCATGTGATCACGCAATCGATTATCTTTTTCAAGTGGTCAGTGGAGGTTGTTGTGGGCCCAGTAGCATGTGGTCAGTTTTAGTTGGGCCACATGGAAAGTTTGACAAGTGTGCTATTTTGCGGAGCCAATTGTCTTGCATGGAAGCGGAGGCAGAATTTTTTAAAAAGGTTGTCGCAAGGTTGCATGAAGCCTTTCGGCCTTATGTGATCATGTGACCATTGCTTTGTCAAGCAGTCGCAATTTTCAAAGGTAGTCACATGATCACATGTGGCTTCCTAGCCTCATGTGATCATGTGACTAGGCTCTTTTCAAAGTGGAGTGGCTTGTTTTTTATGAGCTTTCTTCTGAGGGGGATTTTGCGGGTAGCTAGAATTGATGTCGCCAGTGCAGTTGCTGTTGGAAGATTGTGTAGAGATTTTTTGGGTGTTGTTTTGAGTCCTTTCTAGTATGGGCTCAGATTTTGCGCATTCATGGTAGTATGGGCTTGCAGGGAAGTTGTTGAATCCAGGCTTTTATGTCTGCAGGCATGATCAATTCAGGGATGGACACACAAAGGGAAAAATATCTGATTGGCCATGATATTTACAAAGAATATTTATGATCAGAAGTGACTGGCCTAGGGTTGATTATTATATTGTAAAATCTATGTAGCCATAAAATTTTGATTCCTGCCTGTGTGTAGGGGATGCATATATTCTTTTTTTGGAGCTTGTAGTGCTCAGAATTCGCATTTTGTAAAAAAGGAAAGACTCTTTTCTTGGAAAACTATCTGTAGCATTTCTTCCTACTCTCTAGTTTTCCACATCATGTAAGTTTTCATTGATGAATTCAAATATTGCAAAGCATTCTGTGGCACTCTTGTTGTGCTCATGCCTTCTTGTCTGATTTTGTCTCTTATTGGATTAAAAGTTTATGAATGTTGTCAATAGAAATTAGGGTTCCTAGTCCCTCTTGTTTTCTGTAATTTTGTGTATTTCCTATGTTTGATCTGATTTAGGTGTTTTGTGGGTATACTACATCCCCTAGCATCCTTGTCTCAATCCTACACCTAGTTGTAGAGGAGGACGTCTATTTGCAGGTCATAGGTTGAGTTTTCTGTTCAAGCCTTCCTATGAAATACTTATGCAAACCTATCTAGTGAGTGGTGACTTATTAGACCTGATACCTCCATTAATTTCATCCCTCTTTACTGAGATCCAAACCCTAGTTTCATTGTATCACCTGGTAGGATAGATTTTCTTTCTCTTATTTCCCTTTTATGCACTCCTTCTATCCCTTTCCCTCAAAAGTTTACTTTTCATGTTACAAAGAAAATCAAGGTGATTATCCAAGAGGAACCAAGCTAGAATCTGGAGGTCTCATCTTGGTTAGCAAAGGTCCCACAACCTTGAGATGATTCCCATGTTATACTAGATTATCAAGACTACGAGAGCTTGAGATCAGAGGTGAAAATTTAGTGTATAACAACTAGAAAGAAAAATCAAATTAGATCTATGATTGAGCATTTGGGAAAAGTAGTAGATGATGATGATCAGTTGGAATTGATCACATCCTTGAATAAAAAGATTTGTAAGAATAAGAAAGTGAAGAGTCTTGAAGGGTGTCTGAAGGAACTAATTGAGAAGTTACAAAGTACTGTAACTACACAAATTTCAGAAGTAGACCCTATGGAGAAAGAAAAGAAGGTAATGAGAACCTTTGATAATGAATCCACAAACTTGGCTAATATTGAAAAAGTAAAAGCACAAGCTGATCTATGAGGCTAGAATGATTTTGAACATTAGTTAGAATATCAAAAATGATATCAATACTCTTGATATCTGTATCAAGGATTTGAGGAAGCATTTGGAGACATGCAAATCTTTGTGCATATAGTGTACAAAATTAGAGACTTTGACAGCTAAAGAAGATCAGAAGATAAGAAGATAAAGTTAAAGGAAGTAGAAATTTTGAATGAAACAAACCTTTTGTCTAGTCCCAATGTGAAGGTATGTGATGTTGAGAAGAAAGTTAGGAAATTTTATGATGAAATTAGAGTTGTGCAAGATGAGACAAGAAATTGAGGAGATACACTCTTTTGAGAGAGCATGCTTCTATGAAGTTGAGCATAATTGAAGAGTAGTTGGAAGAATGTCTTTGAGCTAAGACATCTTTTCAGAAGTTTAACTTTGAAAACCTCCAAGCATGTGAAATAGCTTCTTATGGATTGAGTGCACTACTCAATGTGGTAGATTCCATTAAGAAATCATGGGAGAAGGAGATAGAAGCCATGAAGATAGATTTTGTAGATTGTGTTGCAAGCCTACCAGCTTTTCAATAAATGAATTGAGGTATAAATTTTTGTGATACAATTTTGTTATCCTCCCTACCTTATTTTGTCATTGTTGTCAAAGGGGGAGAGATATATAGAAGAAAATTGATAGTATATGATAAGGGTTGTTACTCTTAGGGGGAATACTATATTAGAGACAATAATTTTTTAGGATCTATAAGGATAGTATATATTTTATACTATGGCCACAATTTTGAGCAATTTTGAGATTTTGAGTTGTAGACTTAGCCAATTTTCTCATATGTTGCCACCAATGAAAAAGGGGGAGATTGTTGGCAATTTGGCTGAGTTGATTGGATAGATATTATCATTATGGAAACATATGATCCACATGAGGATTTCACAGGTCAGAGAGCAAGTATGACAAAGCGGATTGCAAATTTGTCTAAGTGTGAGACAATGTTTTACTAGTGAACCTGGACATAGTTTTTGTTTGCGATGTTGACTAGAGTAAGTTCAATGCTTGCACACTTGAACATAGAATCTATGATGTCTATTGATCACCCATCTTAGAGTGCAAGTTAGTACAACATGTATGGAATAAGTTATGATAGTTTTACCAAAGACAGTGTGAAGCTGATAGGACAGAATATGAAGACAAAACTAGTAAAGAGTTAAAGGATTATTTTATTTATTAAAATAATGACTTAACAATATAAAGGGATGACATACTACATTTTAACTCTTGGATAAAGCTATTGGTAGAAATGTAATTATAATTATAAAGTAGAATATACAGTGAACATTTGATGTATAGTAAAGTGATATGATGCGAAGTATATGAAGCATATGTAATAGTGATAGTGAAAGAGCAGCAAAGAGATATTGATGAAAGCAACATAAGGTTATGTACCTTAACCTATTTTATAATCAGTGTATATTGTACAATACTTGTTTGGGTAGTGGGCTCATTTGGTAATCACATTTTGTACTACAACTCTTAACAGGGTTGAGGCTTCTAACAAGGCCTATAGTCCCTTAATTAGGACTGATACACTATATGCTTATAATAGACTCCTAATAGGGTCAACATCCTTAAAAGGATACTTTTGATTAGTGGATCTTTGTGGTTACCATCCCCACTAGGGTTTTCCCTTGGCCAAGGTTTCCTTGAGAACAAATATTGTGTTATGAGTTATTTATTGTTATGCATGTTGTTTAGCTTTTTATGTTATGCATGTATAAAGATAATCTATTATATCCATAATTGGGAAAAAGACAAAGTTTTTAGAATACTAATTCACCCCCCCCCCCTCTCAGTATTCCCTATTTCTAACAAAGAATGTGATTAGAACAAAGTGGATTTTGAGAAATAAGATGAATGAAGATGGTACAGTAGTAAGAAATAAAGAAAGGTTAGTATGCAAGGGATATTCACAAAGAGAAGGCATTGACTATTCAAACACATTTGCACCTATGAGAAGATTAGAAACTATTAAGTTATTTATAACTTATGCTACCATCAAAAACTTCAAAGTATATCAGATGGATGTCAAGTCAGGATTCCTGAATGGAGATTTTAAAGAAGAAGTATACATTGAGCAACCAGAAGGATTCATCTTATCGGATAGACCTGATATGGTATGCATATTGAAGAAGGTCCTCTATGGAATTAAGCAAGCCCCTTGAGCATGGGATGAGATACTAGATGTATATCTAACAAAGATTGGATTCAAGAAAGGAGCAATAGATTGTAATCTATTAATTAGAGAGACATTTGAAGGTCTACTACTTGTAGCTATATTTTTTGATGATATTATCTTTGGAGGTAATGACAAACTTAGTGCTGAATTTTCTAAGGAGATGAAAAATGAAATTGAGATGAGTATTATTGGTCCTATCAAATACTTTTTGGGACTAAATGTGTAGTAGATAGAAAAAGGAATTTTTATTAATTAGTCCAAATATGTGAAAGAGATACTTAAGAAATTCAATATGGATGATTGCAAGCTAGTAGGAATACCTATGATCACTGGATGAAAATTACAAAAGAAGATGACTCACCAGTAGTGGATACAACATTGTACAAGTCTATGATTGGTTAACTCATATATCTTACTCAAACTAGACCTAATATTTCTAATGTAGTTGGCATATTTGGAAGATTTGCAATAGAGCTTAAGTAAAGTCACCTCATGGAAGTAAAGAGAATATTCAAATACTTGCAGAGCACTATAGATTATGGTCTATGGTATCCTAATTCAGAAAATGTTGAGCTTCATGTGTACACTAATGAAGATTGGGTAGGATGTGTTGATGATAGAAAGATTACATCAGGTGGAGCAGTGTTTCTTGGTGATAGACTTGTCACTTGGACAAGAAAGAAACAAAATTATATTTCTCAGTCAACAGCAAAAGCAGAGTATGTTTTAGGAACCTTGAATAGTTATACAATTGTTTGGATGAAGAAGATGATAAAGGATTTTGGAATTCAAATTGATTATCCTATTGTTATTCACTATGATAACACTAGCACTATCAATATGTTAAAGAACCCTGTGATGCATGCAAAGCCAAAGCACATTGAGATCAAGTATCACTTCCTAAGAGAGAAAGTGGTAGAGAAAGAAGTCAAGCTGGACTATGTGAGTACCAAAGACTAGTTGGAAGACATATTTACAAATCCTTTTCCAAAGGATAATTTTGAGTATCTTAGGGAGAAGTTGGGAGTAATTCCCTTCCTTGATTCTACTTAGAAGAAAGAAGGAAAGGCATCAGTCCTTAGGGACTAATGGAAGGTTGACTACTCTAACTTAGGATTAGTACCAACACTTAAAATGAATGGTTCCCTTTTCCATTGATGTCAAAGGGGGAGTAATATACAAAATCATGAAAAATAGAAGTAAAAAGGAGGAGTAATATACTAAGGGGGAGAAATATTTAGTTATGACGGTACTGCAATTGAAGAAATGGAGAATTCATCTTTGGGGGATTTTTTATGAGTAAATGGAGAATTTTATAAAAGAAATGTTCATTTGGGTTGGTGGTGCTTTTTCATTCCACATGTTTCCATCAATGCTAAAGGGGGAGATTGTTAGAGTTTTGCAAGCAGGCTAGTACTGACTGTATGTTTGTCATTGATGATAACATATGTTAAGTAGCATGTGTGGAAGTCTTATGTAGCATTTAGTATACATAGAATGGACATGATATCAGGATGAGATCATGGGCCCAGAGGTTAACTATTAGTATAGACAGTTATATAGTAGCTTGTGTTAGCAGTGTTCCTCACAGAGTAATAGACAGTGTTCTGTGTATGGTTTTTTGTATAGTTATCATGGAGCCTTGCCCACTTGGATATATGTTGAAGACATTTTAGTAAAATTTTAGTCATGGATGCATAGTTTGATATTCAATAGAAGTGAAGTTATGCAGTCAATATTCACTAGTAGTAGTTTCCTGTATTTGTTCAAAAGAGCCGACAAAATTTTTATTGGTTCTAGAGTTGAGCCTATCATTTGGGTATGCACCCTTTGATTTAAGCTTAGAGAAGAGTTATTTATGTTTGGTTAAGAGTGCATGAAGTAATTCATCTTGAGGAGAAAGATCCAGTTGTTTTATTATAGTCGATAGTGTGTAGTGTGTGTCTACAATTATCTTATTGGACAGGTCCCATAATGTTTTGCGTGCTTAGTAGAGCTGATAGAATTATCATTGGAGTTTTTTATGGCTTCTCTAATATGATTTCAAGGTGGTTCTAATATGCCAACTTTATTATATCATTTAGAGGAAAGATATTTATAGGCAGTCATTTGTGATTGTTTGAGTGTGGTTCATAGGTGATTAAGCAGAGTAGAGAAGAGTGTGTGAAGTGTTGAACTATCAGAGGAAGGTCTATGTGACCAAGTAAAGTATTAGTGTTATTCATTGGAACTAATCCAAATAGCAGGTCTAAGAGCAGTTGTGTTGTGTTCAAGTGTTCTTTCATTATGTTTATGCTTTATGTTTAACTATACTTAATTGGATAAAGAATTGAAAGTTGTAGATAATTGATTCACCCCCTCCCCCTCTCAAGTATCTCTTAGGAATATTCCTAATAGAATTTACAAATGGTAGTTGAGTTCTAGAACAAGATTGTTGATGAAAATTTCTAGCTTCTTTTTAGAAAGTAAAGTCCACCAAGATAACTGAGAGGGGTGGGGTGAATCAATTATCTAATAATTATAAATTTTATCAATTTAAATAGCATTTAACCATGTAAGAAATATAATTACCAACCATAGAAAGATATTCATACACAATAACACAATGACACAAGATATGTTGACTAGGGAACCTCTTGATCAAAGAGTAAACCCCGGTTAGAATGATGCCCATAAAAGATGCACTAATATGAATATTCCTTGTAAAAGGATGAACTCTATTAGGAGTCTTATGAAATACATTCAGTACATATGAATCCCTATTAGGAGATTTTGAATTTCTCTTAAAAGATTCTAACCCTGTTAAGAGTTATGGAAGACAGAAGAACCCATTGCCAAAACAAACTTCAATGGCAAGATGACTGAACACACTATCCAAATGATCTCTACATTATTCAAAACAATAATATCAAATATGTTACCTCCTTCCTTACTGTGCCAAACCGCACTCTTTGCTTCACTAGATCTCAATCTCATATCTTCGCATGTCTTCATAAATTTGCTTTCACGACTACATTAGCTCTTTTCTTCACTTCATGCATACATCATCACATCTAACCTATTGGTGTTTCAAAATGGCTTATGCTCTAAGGCTACCAATATACCATCAGATAGATTTTAGGAAAGGTTAATTCCCAAATGTAATAGGATCTTAGGGTAACTGGACCAACTATAGGGACAAGACTGCCCTCTTCACTTCTAGCTCTACAAAACCAAGGTGGGTGCACCTAACCTAGTGAAAACTATAGTTTACACACCAAAGACTAGGTTTGAATAATAGATTGATAGTAAGAAAGTACTAAATGCTAACCGCACATTCACTGACTCTCCATTACTATTGGGTAACACAACCACACAACCAAAGACCTAAAGCTTAGAAAGGTTATTGATTTTAAGATTTGGAATGTAATAACTTCAATCAATGTATGTTAACAAGAGAAATACTCATCTAGGCCAGTGCCTCATCCATTGGGAAAGATTTCTTAGACACAAAGACAAACAAATTTGAGAATATCTAAGAATTCATAGCCATAAATACATTTATCCTAATCTTTAATTCTTATAGGACATCCTTACATAGACAAGGTAAACTCATATCCCATTTAGAGCATTGTTTAATCCAATCCTAGATCAGAACTCAAGAATGAAGATACATACATAAAAACAATATGTAATGAGCTAGAAAACTCAAAGCTTACTTGACTTGACACAAAGGAGAGATAAGAATTAGATATTTATATTAAGTATGATGAATTTATTCTATGTATACAATGAATCAAAAAGACACCCTACTTGCAAACTACATCTTAGACCTACAACTTTCTTCTTTCATTAACAAACACTGAATCAAAAACTATTACAAATGCTTGGGACTAGAAACTTGGGACTGATTTTGAAGTTTGAAATTGGAACCACTTCAAAATCAACCATTCAACATTATATAACCCTGGTTACCTTGGAATCCTAAAGAAGTTAGGATATGACAAGCTATGGATAACTAGGGTAAGGGCTAGGGTTTCCACCCACCAAAACAATTCAAAAGATCAAAATTCAATACATTGGAGGGAAAACCAAGCAACCCTGAGTGATCAGACCTAAAAATTAGTCTTCATTTATGGTAATTCTTCTGGAACTATACTGAAGATCATGAAATTCTATGTAAATCCATCTAATCAGACACCTACAACATGCCTCGAGCAAGAAAACCCATCCCCTCAAGGTACAGAACTCTTTGCAAATAATCATCAAACCCTCTCGACCACACTGCAATAGTTGGCACCACCAAACTAATCAAATCCAACTACTAAAACATTCAATTTTGGTCCTTCCTGTCACTAAAACCCTTTCAAAAATTTGAATTCAAACTACAATGGTTACATCCATGGCACTAGCAGCAAATCAGTGGTCATAATTCAAACTAAGATCAACTTTAAGTCATCACCGTTCGTTCTTGTCTTTCGCGGGCTTTATGACTCAACCATTAATATGACCCTAATCACATTTAGCAAACCAGTGACTAAAGGATTTCACCCATTCATAGAATACTTTATACATTCACCAAATGATTTAGCTACTATGTGAATGCTTGTTCACCAAATCGCCAAAACATTTAGAGCACTGCCACCTTTCTTTGCAAATGAGCGAAGCCTTTGAAAATTTGTCAGGCTGCTAAATATTTTGTCAGAACCTCAAAAAGATTGAGATTCACCCATGGGCCCACTTATAAGAAGATTTATAGTCACCTCATCTTCACATAGAGGCTGAATATTCCATCAAATTATACACCTGTCGTCGATCAAGAATCTTATCCCCATTATGTAGGTCTTCTGACAAGATATGAAATCAATGATTTTTGCATGTTCTGGTGTGTCAAAAAAGACCCTTTAGATCAAACACAGACCACTAATGCTCTACAAGTGTTAGAACCCATTGAACCTCAAAAAACTTGGCCCACTAACAACATGTCCAGTCATTATTATGTGGACCAATGAGAAGACACCAACTACGCACACCTGGTAGGAGGACCTGATGTATTGAAAAGCTACGTCACGAAGCAGAATGAATGGCTGTCACAAGATTGCCAACCTTTGACACAACCCTTGCAGACTTACGCCAACTATAGGATCAAGATGTTGTTAGAGCCGGGCCTAGGAAAGAATGAAGGCCAAAAACATTAGGAAATATTAAAGTGCTAGACTTAGGAAATATATTTTTCTAGGTGCCAAAAACTTAGGGAAAATAAAGACCACCAGGTGAATAAAAATTTAACGCACATGTCTTAATGAGGTTTTAAGTGACCCAAAAAGTAACACAAAATTAGAACAAGGCTAGGGCACACTTAGGTTTTTTGAATGCAACGGCTAGAAATTCAAAATTTTCACCTAGGGTTTTCAAACTAGAGGCAAGGAAAACAAATGTAGAGGCCAGGAAAAGGGGTATGCAGCCATGAAAATTTTTTAGATGCTAATAGTGGCTCATACTTGGGGATGTGTATCTCTTGTAGATACAACAAGCAAGCTAGAATCTCCTGGAAGAGTAGATGAACTCAAAATTTTGACCCAAAAAGAAAAAATAGATGACAAAACAAGGGAAAACCTAAACTATTGCTCATGGAAAAGATACTTCAGGAGAAGTAAAACTTTAGGAATTGTCCATGAATAGGAAATTCCAAAGTACCACTAGTTAAATCCCTTAGGACATAAGAATCTATCCCTCATTTGCTTTCAATAAGATAAGGGCCCAACCAAATTGGATCAAACTTTCCATGCTTCCCCTTATCTTCCAATCTTGCATTCCACATCAGGACAAGGTCATCAACTTCAAAAAAACTTTGAGTAGCCCTCAGTTCTTTCATGTGCATCTCTCCTTACCTCTTCCAACTAGATCAGCTCATCCATTCTTACTCTCATCTCATCATTCAAATCCTCATCATATGCTTGGATAAACTTATACATCTGCAATAGATTATTTTGAGGCAATCTACCATTTATTCCATATACCAAATCAAATGGAGCACAACCTATGGCCTTCTTTATAGTCACCCTGTCAACCCATAGTGCCCACCATAACTTTGAGTCCCAGGCTTTCCTATTCTTTTCCAACACTCTCTTGAGAATCTTAATTAGACTTTTGTTACTGGATTCAGCCTGACCATTTCCTTGTGGATGATATGAGGAAGAAAATGAAATGTGTATCCCATATTACTGACAAAAATCACTAAATTCTTCTAATCTAAAACACATTACATTATCAACCACAATTACCTCTAGGCAACCAAACCTAGTAAGGATGTTCTACATCATAAAATCTGTCACCACTTTGCTAGTAGCCTTTCTAGTAGGGATAGCTTCAACCCACTTGGTAAAATAGTCTGTTGCCACTAGTATGTAGGAATGTCCACCACTAGATTTGTTTGGAATTTCTCCAATAAAATCTATACCCCACTTCTAGAAAGGGGCCTGAATTGCGATAGGTCAGAGCAGAAAATTTCAATTAAACTTCAACTTTCCAGCAAATCTCTGGCATGCATCACATTTTCTTACAAACTTATGTGTATCCTTAAAAACTGTAGGTCACCAAAATCTAGACCTAAGGATCTTGTGAGCTATGGTATTTTCCATATAGTGTCCTCCACAAACACCTTGGTGGATTTCCTTTAACAAAGCTTCAGATCTCTCATGGTCTAGATGCACTTTAGCAATATTCCTTCATTTCTTCTCCACCACAACTTACCATGTATAATGGCATACCTTGCAGATTGAAACTTGATAGTTCTCCTTCTATTTTCATCCATCTTAAGGGGGAGGATCAATTTCTGCAAGTAACCAATAACATCTTTGTACTAGTCACAACAATCCATATCACAAACATATGGCCTTTGTTCTTCTTCTAACACATTTACATGATTTGCAATTAAATTTCTTTGTGCCATTAATTTTGCAAGACCTAAGCCTCTTAGCAACTTTGTAATCTGGATATCAATATTAAATTCTTGGATCCTATTGATCCATCTACATCTTTTCCTTGAAACTTCTTGTTACACCAATATATCCTTAACTGCAGCACTGGGAACATAAGCAACCACCTTAGCTCCCACAAGGTAACATCTAAAAGCTTTGACTACTTTAACTAAGGCATAAGCATGTTTCTCAGTAATATCATATTTCAATTCTACTACTTGTAGGGATTTGCTAAAAAATGATATAGGTTGTTCATATCCATCTAAATTCTTCTACAATAAAACTGCTGCAACCATATGACAAGAAGCAAAAGCAAATATCTGCATGGGCTTACCATAATTAGTTGTCCTCAAAATGGGAGCATCCCTAATGGCCTTTTTGATACTTTTGAAAGATTCATCTGCTTCTTCATTCGATTCAATCTTTGCTTCTTTTTTGAACATTCTAGAGATAGGGATACTGATTTCTGCAAAATTTGTAACAAATCTCCTTAGAAAATTTACCTGCCCAAAGAAAGACTATAATGCTTTAACATTTCTAGGTGGTGAAAGCTTATCTATAGCCATAATACTTTTAGGGTCAATTCTCACTCCATCCTTGGACACAATATGTCTTACGAGCTTTCCTTCCACAACACCAAAGGAACACTTCTTTGGATTCAAAGAAATCCCATACTCCAAGGCCCTAATAAAAATTTTCTCAAGATGTTCACAGTGCTAACTTTCCTTATCTAAATATGCTATGAGGTCATCCTGATATACCAGTAGAAATTTGTTTATGAAGTCTGCAAAGGCCACATCCATAGCTCTCTGAAAAGTAGCTCCTGCATTTGTCAGAGCGAAAGGCATTCTAACATAAACATATGTTCCCCAACGGGTAGTAAATGCAATCTTGAATTGTTCTGATTCCTTGACCATGCCCTAATTATATCTAGAGAAACCATCCATCATGGACATTAAATCTGATCTAGTAACCTTCTGCAGCATATTTTCCATATTAGGCAAACTATAATTTTCCTTCAAAGAATTGACATTCAAGTTCCTAAAATCAACACATAACCTAATGTCACCATTCTTTTTCATGACTGGAACCAAGTTTAACACCCAAGTAGAATGTCTGTTAGGCTTGATGATGCCAGCATCCATCATCCTTTTGAGTTCATCTTGCATTTTTGGTGCCAAGGTAGGATTCATAGGCCTTAATTTTTGCCTAAAAAGTTTAGTGCCTTCCTTCAATGGTATTTCATGCTGGAACAAATCTTGTGTATAGGCTTTCAAATCACCATAAGACCATGCAAAGACATGTCTAAATTTTTTTAGAAGATCAATCAGATTATTCATAGTTCTTTGGGACAAACATTTACCTATATAAACCTTTTTAGGTATTTGACTTGTTCCTAAATTTACTTCCTCCAAATCATTTATCTTATCAACAAATTTAGGAAAACAAGTCCTTTCTTTATCATCAAATGCCCTCTCAAGAGCAACCAATCCCCTTGGGATCCTATTTGATTTTAATTGCAAAACTTCCTTGCCAAGAACATTTTCTTTTCCATTTTGGATGTCAACATAAGTGCTGAAATCCATCTCCTAGCCATGAAAATGAGAATCACGCTACAAAAACCTTACTATATCCTAATCATCAGAAAATAACTACCAATTCTCAACATTGTCTGGGATAGAAGGCCTAGACTTGAACTCGATTTTGGATATCCCTGCAAAAGTAATATCTTCTAGCCTTAATACTATGTTTGCCAATCAGTTAGCCATCCTATTTTGGCTTCTATCCACCCAATCAATACCAAAGGCACTGAAACCTTCAATTTGATCACAAACAACATTTCTATAATGTTTCAGCCTTTGATTCTTTGATCCATACCTTGATCTAATCTAAGAAATTATTAACTCACAGTCACCAATCACCCTAAGATGTTTGATTCCATGTTTTGATGCTTGTCTCAAACCAATCAGTCGGGCCTCATATTCAGCAACATTATTTGTGCAAAGGAACAAGAGAGTGAAAGAAAACTTGAAAGTCTTACCACTTGGCGATATCAATAGCACTCCTGCTCCAGCACCTTCCTTTGTGTTAGAACTCTGAAAAAATTGCATGGCTCTAGCCCTTTTCTTCTGGTCCCTATAGTCATTTTTGTGTCTCTAGCCTTGAAACCCTTGTCAAAATTTCAAAAATCTAGTCGTTGCATGAAAAACCCTTTGTTAAGCCCTCGCCTCATTCTAATTTCATGTTACTTTATTCAGGCCACTAAAGTTCCAAATCTACATGTGCTTATTAGAGACCACTTTACCATGTTCGTGGTTAGATTTTTCATGTGTCAGCGGGGTCCCCTTTAATTTTTCCTATGTCCCTATGCTTTAATCTTTCCTAAGTTCCCAACGCCTAGTGTATTTTAATTTTTCCTAAGTCCAACTATTTTAATACTTCCTAATGTTTCAGCTTTTTTTTTTCCTGGGCCTAGCTCTCTGACATTATCTCCATCTGACAGTGGGCATATCTTCTCATGAGATGTATCAGCGGCTTGCAAACTAAAGATGGCCATTGATTCATTTCCATGATGTAACCCTTTCAATGTAGGTAGGTCCACTACTAGGTAGACTCACGTGGTAGTCTATCATTCATCGAGATATCTTATAAAGCATGGCAGGTATGGTATCTCAATCGGCTAAGTTTCCAAATCGACGGTTGGCATGTAAGCACATAGAATCTTTTGAGCCTTTCAAATTATGCACCATCTGTCCCATCCTCCAGGTGTTTGTGTCAGAGATAAAGGTGGGTCTGAAATAACATGTAAGCACAGTTGGCAGTTTTTGGTTGTTCCATGAGGTAATACGTTGGTAGTTGTCAGTGGGACCTGGTTTCTAGCTTGTCAAAGGATCCTGACATCTGCAGAGAATCATTGACGGGCATAAGTTCTTAAGGAATGTGTCAGACACATGAGATCTTTAGATGACCATCAATTTTACTTTTCCTCAGGCGACTGACGTAGGTGGGTCCTCTGACATTTGGAGCTGACATGAATGATTTTCATTGGAGGAAAGGATGATGATGCAGTGGGACTTTTGCCAAGTGGTACTGAATTTTTTAAATTCTATTAGTCGATGTGGATGATACTATAGTGTGGGGCCTTTGTTAGAGAGACTTGTGATGAGGAAAAAATCAACAGTTGGCATAAGTTCTCATGGAGTGTGTCAGAGCCATGAGATCTTATGCCTGCCATCCATTTTTGAAGGCTTAAAATGGGTGGGTCCTGTGTCAATGATGATCGAGCGACATCAATGAATGACATGATGACAAGTGGCATAAAGAGGGCCTAGGTGGGGTCAAAAGGTTTAGTTGTCTAGATAAACGAGGTTAGCAGTGCTGACAAAGTTCAAAGGATTTGCTCATTCATGAGAAGAATTGGCAGTGTTCTTAAAGGTCTGGTGTTTCAGCGAAGGAAGGTCACGTAATAGCTAAAACATTTTAGCAGAGACATAAAGTGTTTTGCAAATTGTGGAATTCCTTTGGTCACCAGTTCGCTAAATAAAGGACTACGGTTAGTAAGTTTCCTTCATTCGCTTGTTCACGGGGTTAAAATTGGGTTGGTGTTTTCATTGCGCAAATAGGAAATACCTTGTCACATGTTCACTTGAGTTAACCCTGGGCTATCTGATGAGTTAAGGTCATAAGGCCCAGAAAACATGAAGATCTAATAGCCATGACTTAAAGTTGATCGAGGTTTAAATTTTCACCGCCGATTTGCCGCAAGTGCCATGAAGTGACCATTGAAATTCAAATTCAAATTTCTTGAGACATTTCTAGTGATAGAAAGGACTAGTATTAATTATTTGAGAGGTCAGATTTGATTTGTTTGGTGGTGCCAGTAGTTGCAGTGTGGTCGAAGCTACCTTTATCGATTGCAGGGGGGTTTGTACCATGTGGGGATGGATATTTTTGGTGGCTCAAGGCACTTTGTAGTTCTGATCAGATTGGTTTATATGGTGAATTTATGATTTTCTTATACTTCTTAGAGATTTTTCTCATTCACGAAGATCATCCTTGGATTTGATAGACCTGTATTCTATTTTTCCTCTAAGAATTTTGATTTTTATTGTAATTAGGGTTGGTTTAGTTGTTGAAACCCTAACCCTAGCTATCTGAAGCTTGTTGCATCCTAGCCTATTTAGGATTCCAAGGCAGCTAGTGGTATAAATGGTGAAATGTTTTATTTTTTAAGGGTTCCTTCTTCTACAAATTTTGGAGGAGAACTGGTTCCATGAAGGGTCCTTTAACTGTAGATTTTCTCTACTTCTCCACATATAGAGTGTTCTTTCTTCCTTTTTGATTTAGAGAATACAATACATATTCTAATTGATTTATCTTATGTATGAGATTCAATAAATTTCTATTGTTATCATATTATCTCCATTTTAGTTTTGGACTTATCGATTGAAGCATCAAGGGGGTTTCCATCTTTCTATTTGCATTTCCTATATGTCTGCAATAGAGTTGTTTTCGCAGAAGCAACTAGGTCTAGGACTAGTTTTCATGTGTGTATGAACTAGGGTATCAAGGGTATCTCATGTTTGTCTTGTAGTGGATGCTGGTTAATGTATTACTTGTTTATAGGTCTCTTCTAAGGGGAGGGTTAAAATCCTTTGAATGGGTGATAACACATTTAGATACACAAGTGGTTTGATAATGTATGGTCTGATCAATGGTGTATGTTTTGTGTAAGGCATTAGCATATTAGATTGTATTATCTTCTTGTTTCATAGCTCTTTGTTGTAGTGATGTATTTGACTCTGTTGCCCATTGGATAAGGCACCAGTCTATGTGAGACTTAGGGTATCTCAGGAGCCCTTTCACCCAACATAAATTAATCAAATCAAATACCTTTCCCTTTCATGTTGGTAGTAGTAATAGGAGGTCCATTCTAGTCTTTAGATTCATTCTATGCAAGTAGGGCTATTGCATGTGAATTGGCTTCATTGGGGTACAAGATACCTATAAGGGTTTGAAGACTATTCCACAATAATCCATCTGTAGGCCTATTGTTGATCATGAGGTGTCTTGAGTGTGCAGATAAGGCAATATCCACCTAAGTGATGTGGAGCTCAAAGAAGGAGGATGTTATTTATCCTCATCAATTGGACTATTTTCTTGTCAAGCTTGAGTGCCTACCCTAAGAATCAAGCCCATCTATTGATTCAAGTTTGGTCCTGCAAGGAATATCTCCAAAAAAATGGTGACTTTGCTAGGGAGAACAAAAATGAAGCAGTATATCTATTAGGATCTCCGGTTGGGCTTATATTGTAATAATCAAAATCTTTTGTTCACTAGATTGATTTACCCATCCGAGTCCCCAAAAAAATGGTGACTCTATTGGGGAGCCATTGGAAAGAGTCAGATACAAAAATAAAGCATTTGCTAATATCTTCTCAATATGTATTAAGTGGTGGCTCTGAAGTTTCTATTTGATCAGTGTAGTTCCTAATAGACAGTGTGATATCCTAGTGTAGTTTTGTGTTGATTGGAAGAGGTAAAAAGAAAGGTAAAAAAATTTCCTCTTCAATGAGGTGGTGACTCTACAAACAAAGAACCTAATGGAGCTGTATGATAAGCTCTAAATCTACCCTGCCTTCCAGTCAAGAAAGTCTTCTGCTGCAAAACTCTCAGGTATTTCTCAAAGATCTAAAATGTTTCCTTATTAAGTGATCAAGCACTAAGGAAAGGAATAAGGTGTGGAGTATGTAGGAAAGGTTCAGTGACAAAAGAATATTAGTTTCAAGTATAGATTTCCTATCATTAGTCTTGAAGATTTTCAAGTGGATGAGCAAAGCTATAGCTAGTGATGGATGTTCATAGAGTTTCTTTTTCCAGAGGATATGTACTATTTTTTTATGATGGCATACCTAGTTTCCCTAATAAGATCCTTGATGGGATCAGGAGATATTTACCAAAGTATGATAGGGACCAGCATCAGTCAGCAAGGAAACACATTCAATGCTTTGTTGATGTAATGTGTGATTTTGATGTTTTCCATGAAGACCTATGGATGAAATTGTTTGTTCAAACTTTAGAGGGTGAGGCTAGAGATTGGTTCTCTTTTCTACTAGCATGTTCTATCTCATCTTGGAGTGAGATGCATTCAGCCTTCATGGAGCAATTTGGAGAAAGGGTAAGCATATCTGATTCCTATGATAAGTTTTTAAAGATTCATATTGAGAGTGATGAACTTGTCCCTCAATTCAATATCAGATTTGCTAAAGTATTGAATGACATCCCTGAAAATTATAGACCCAATGATCAAGTATGTATGAATGTCTATTTTGATGCATGTGGTAACAAAATGAACTACTTACTGAGGGATAAAGAACCTAGGTCATTATATCAGGCATTTGTAACTGCGATGGACATTGAGAACAATTTGAAATATGGATTGACCAGAGGTCATTTTTCCATGAGTGTGTGCTGGTATAATGAATATGAAAGAAGAAAAGAATATGGTGTTGATACTACAGCTCCAAATCGGTGTATCAACACTCCTACTGTAGTTTGTAATCAAGTTGAAATGTCAAATCAAGATATGTGTATAAATGTTGTTGAGTCTTTTTCTACTAATGAGACATGTGTTCAGGATACTACAATAGTAAGATATATTCTAGACCTTGGTAGAATTGAGTAGTGCGATGGTTTTTTGAGTTATGAATTTGCCACTACAGTCAATTCTTGTAATTTTGATTATGAGCGTGATTTTGCTGGTGTTCCTAGGCATGAGGTTGCTTCTTCTATGTCTCAATATCATACAAATGAAGAGGCTGAAAATTATGTCTCTAATAATGAGTTTGAAGTTGCTGCACAAGATGAGGAATGTGATTCATAGATATATTAGTCACAGTCTAAGGAACATAGTGCTGAAAGTGGTTACTCAAGTTAGAGTGATGAAGGAAGTAATGTTGAGGTGTCTTCATATGAGTCAGATGCAACATGGGAGGAAGAGAGTAATGATGGAATTGAACACTCCTTTATTAGTGAGGGTATGTTTTCATTTTCTAAATCTGAAAATGAAAGTACATCTCAATTTGTACATTGTACAAATCAGTTTGAATATGAGGATATTGAGAATGATTTGTCCTCAAGGTTTGAAGATAAAGAAATGGTAATTCAATGTGATATCAGTGAGGATGAACATGAAGATTTGAGTAAAAGGTTATCTAATGGTCCTGCATGGGATAATGAGGTTACAACATATAATAGAGAGTTTAGGAGTGAGCCATGGTTTTGCTATGATGGTTTTCTTAAACAAGATAATGAAGAAGATATAATTGTGGACACTATATGCTTGGTAGGTGATATTGACTATGAATCTTCATACAGTTCTAATTTTTCTTCATATGCTGAGAGTCTCCATGGAGATGAAATGGGTAGTGAGTTTAAGGTGTTTTCTAATACTTTATATGATGAGGACTATGATGATGATCAGCCCATTTTTCGTCATAATGTGCAACAAGGAGTATTACATGGAATTATCAATCCATTATTTGAAGAACACATGGAGGTCTCAAATGTAGTAGAATTTGATGATGACATGTGTAAGTACAAATATGATTATTCATTTGAACTCCCACTAGCTACACCTAAGGATATGCATAGCCAAGGTATGAATGAAGATTTTTATCAAATAAAGTATGTGGCTTTTGCATTTTAGATTGATGGCATACATGAATTAGTAGAGAGAGAATAGTTTCAATTTGATGATAATATTCATGAGCATGCTAGGTTTTACTTTCATAGTGAGCAAGATGGTGAAAGTGTTTTAAGTTTTTATATGCACTATGAAGGTGAAGATAAAGATTTTGTTTTGCCTAAAGTGTTGATTGAAAGTATTGATATGCCTTGTCAAACAAATGGGAATAAAGTATCTAGTTTACCTCAAGAAGAAAGAAATGAAAACCAAATTTTTGACAGGGGCAAAGATTGGTTCAAGTTTTGAGGTTTTAGGTTTTTTGTAAAAAAAGGTGTGTACACTTTGTATATAGTTTCCCTTCCTATTTTCCCTGGTGTGTTCCCTATGTTTTTTGAGGTCTCTATGCCCTTCTTCTAGTAGGTGGTCTTCATTTCCTAGAGATATAGTTTCTTGCTATGCCTGCAGGAAGCATACATCCCCAGACAGAGCCACTATTAGCACTCTAAAAAAATTTCATGGCTCTAGCCCTTTTCTTCTGGTCCCTTCAGTCATTTTTGTGTCTTTGGCCTTGAAACCCTTGTCAAAATTTCAAAAATCTAGTCGTTGCATGAAAAACCCTTTGTTAAGCCCTCGCCTCATTCTAATTTCATGTTACTTTATTCAGGCCACTAAAGTTCCAAATCTGTATGTGCTTATTAGACACCACTTTACCATGTTCGTGGTTAGATTTTTCATGTGTCAGTGGGGTTGCCTTTAATTTTTTTTGTGTCCCTACACTTTAATCTTTCCTAAGTTCCTAGTGCCCAGTGTATTTTAATTTTTCCTAAGTCTGACTATTTTAATACTTCCTAATGTTTCGGCTTTGTATTTTCCTAGGCCCAGCTCTCTGACACCATCTCCATCCAATAGTGGGCGTATCTTCTCATGAGATGTGTTAGAGGCTTGCAAACTTAAGATGGCAATTGATTCATTTCCATGACATAACCCTTTCAATGTAGGCAAGTCCACTGCCAGGTAGGCTCATGTGGCAGTCTATCATTCCTCGAGATATCCTATAAAGCACAGTGGGCCCGGTATCTCAATCGGCTAAGTTTCTAGATCGACGATTGGCATGTAAGCATGTAGAATCTTTTGAGCCTTCCAGATTATGCACCATTTGTCCAATCCTCTAGGTGTTCATGTCAGAGATAAAGGTGGGTCCGAAATAACATGTAAGCATAGTTGCCAATTTTTGGTTGGTCCATGAGGTAATACATTGGTAGTTGTTAGTGGGACCTAGTTTCCGACTTGTTAGAGGATCCTAACATCTACAAAGAATTGAGGACAAGTGTAAGTTCTTAAGGAATGTGTTAGACACATGAGATCTTCAGATGACCATCAATTTTACTTTTCCTCAAGCGATTGACATAGGTGGGTCCTCTAACATTTGGAGCTGACATGAATGATTTTCATTGGAGGAAAGCATGATGATGTAGTGGGACTTTTGCCAGGTCATGCTGAATTGTTTAAATTCTATTAGTTGACTTGGATGATATTGTAGTGTGGGGTAATTTTCAGAGAGACTTGTGATATGGAAAAAATCTATGGTTGGCGTAAGTTCTCATGGAGTGTGTCAGAGCCATCAGATCTTACACCTGTTGTCCATTTTTGAAGGCTTAAAGTGGGTGGGTCCTGTGTCAGTGATGACCGAGTGGTAGCAATAAATGACATGATGACAAGTGGCATAAAGAGGGCCCAGGTGGGGTCAAAAGGTTTAGCGGTCTGGATAAATGAGGTTAGTGGTGCTAACAAAGTTCAAAGGATTTGCTCATTCATGAGAAGAATTGGTGGTGTTCTAAAAGGTCTGGCATTTCAGTGAAGGAAGGTCACGTAATTGCTAAAAAAATTTAGCAGAGACATAAAGTGTTTTGCGAACTAGGGAATTCCTTCAATCACCAGTTCACTAAATAAAGTATCAGGGTTACTAAGTTTCCTTCATTCACTTGTTTGTGGGGTTAAATTTGGGTTAGTGTTTTCATTGCGTGAACAAGAAATACCTTGTCACATGTTCGCTTGAGTTAACCTTGGGCTATCTGATGAGTTAAGGTCATAAGGCCTGAGAAACATGAAGATTTAACAGCCACAACTTAAAGTTGATCGAGGTTTAAATTTTGACTGCCAATTTGCTGTAGGTGCCATGAAGTGACCATTGAAATTCAAATTTGAATTTCTTGAGACATTTCTAGTGATAGAAAGGACTAGTTTTAATTGTTTGAGAGGTCGGATTTGATTTGTTTGGTGGCACCAGTAGTTGCAGTGTGGTCCAGGCTACCTTGATCAATTACAAGGGGGTTTGTACCATGTGGGGATGGATATTTTTGGTGGCTCAAGGCACTTTGTAGGTATGATCAGATTGGTTTATATGGTGAATTTATGATTTTGCTATACTTCTCAGAGATTTTGCTCATTCACAAAGATCATCCTTGGATTTGACAGACTTGTATTTAGTTTTTCCTCTAAGAATTTTGATTCTTGTTGTAATTAGGGTTGGTGCAGTTGTTGAAACCCTAACCCTAGCTATCTGAAGCTTGTTACATCCTAGCCTATTTAGGATTCCAAGGTAGCTAGTGGTATAAATGGTGAAATGTTTTATTTTGTAAGCATTCCTTCTTCTGCAAATTTTGGAGGAGAACTAGTTCCATGAAGGGTCCTTTTCCTATAGATTTTCTCTACTTCTCCACATATAGAGTGTTCTTTCTTCCTTTTTGGTTCAGAGAATTCAATACATGTTGTAATTTATTTGTCTTATGTATGAGATTCAATATATTTCTACTATTATCAGATTGTCTCCATTTGAGTTTCACACTTATTGATTGAAGCATCAAGGGTGTTTCCATCTTTCTATTTGCATTTCCTATATGTTTGCAATAGAGTTGTGTTCGTAGAAGCAACTATGTCTAGGATTGGTTTTCATGTGTGTATGAACTAGGGTATCAAGGGTATCTCATGTTTGTCTTGCAGTGAATGTTGGTTAATGTATTACTTGTTTATATGTCTCTTCTAATGGGAGGGTTAAAATCCTTTGAATGGGTGATAACACATTTGGATACACAAGTGGTTTGATAATGTATGGTCTGATCAATGGTGTATGTTTGGTGTAAGGCATCAGCATATTAGAGTGTATTGTCTTCTTGTTTCATAGCTCTTTGTTGTAGTGATGTATTTGACTCTACTGCCCATTGGATAAGGCACTAGTCTATGAGAGACTTAGGGTATCTCAGGAGCCCTTCCACCCAACATAAATCAATCAAATCAAATACCTTTCCCTTTCATGTTGGTAGTAGTAATAGGAGGTCCATTCTAGTCTTCAAATTCATTCTATGCAAGTAGGGCTATTGCATGTGAATTGGCATCATTGGGGTACAAGTTACCTATAAGGGTTTGAAGACTATTCCACAATAATCCATCTACAGGCCTATTATTGATCATGAGGTGTCTTGAGTGTGCAAATAAGGCAATACCCACCTAAGTGATGTGGAGCTCACATAAGAAGGAGGATATTCTTTATCCTCATCAATTGGAATATTTTCTTATCAAACTTGATTGCGTACCCTGAGAATCAAGCCCATCTATTGATTCAAGTTTGGTCCTGCAAGGAATAGCTCCAACACTTTGAATTTGCTCCATCAAAAGATAGGGTCCATAAGACATTACCCTCTACCATGTTATTTTCATCATTAGCCAAAAGGATAGGCTTGACCCTTTCTTGCACCTCTCTCTCCTGAACTTGGAAAGAACCAATATCAGTGTCAACAAAACAATTCATATTATCATTTTCATCCTCCTCAATCATATGTGGAGTTCTAGATTCCCTTGAAACTTTCACAATTTCTCCTTCAATGCTAAAAGTGGCAAAAGACAAGTCACATTGAATACTTCCTCCCATAGAAGCACTCCATTTTCTAGGTAATAGCATTCCATACTAAGGAATATCAACTACAAGAACACTCATAGTTAGTTGCTTGTCAGGAAATGTTGCTAATTTATAAGGCAAAGCCTTAATGGTACCAATAACTAGCACTTCTCTTGAGTCCATATCTTGGAATCTCCCATGAGGTGTGTCAACCTTTAGTCCTAGTGACTTCATGATTTCTGCAGGCATGATAGTGTTTGATGCTCCAGAATCAATCATGCAATTTTTCAATAATTTTCCATTTATCATAAGGGACAAGAAAAAAGGATCAACTGTCCCTGATGCCACATCTACCACATTTGCATTTAAAAATATTTGAGGGATCTTAGAGACAATTTCTTCATTTTTACTATCAGTTGTGTCATCTAAAGAAGCCACATGCTTATCACTCCTACTCATTTCTTGGACCTTTATTGAAGAAGCACCACTTACCCAATCCAAGGCCTTAACCTTGTGCTCTTCTATTCTCATCATTTCCAAAAGTGGAACTTTGACAGTTATTTGTGAAAGCAATTTAGTCATATCAATGGGAACATATGTATGGTTGTCCATGACTTCCATTATTTCAGTGGTATCTTTATCCTCCTTTTGGACAGTCAAGTCAGATTTACCCTTTTGCACAAATTCATCTTCCCTCTAAGGTATGTGAACAACTACTTCTGATATTTTTATTTTACCCATAGATATTGCTATAGGCTCACCTCTCTTTTCTATTTTGACTTGGCTGACAACACCAACACCCTTTTCCTTTTCCTCAGGTTATTTTGTACTCCTTTCAATATTCTTGATAAACATGCTACTAGGTTTACCAGTTGTGCTTCCAACTGTCCTATTTCTCAAAATGTAATTACTCCTGGCTTGAGTGACCATGTCTACAGTGATTTGTACAATATCCTCATCAGAGGGTCTCCTTAAGGAAACATGTTCCTCACACCTCACTATACCACATCCAAAATCATCAAATTCTTCTTCCTCATCATCAATAGAGTCAACCTCATTTGACGCATGTGATGAAGTCATTGCACAACCACTCTTATCATATTTCTTATCTTGTTCTTGGTTCTCAGATAAATCTAGAGCAATAGCACAATGCTCTGGACTATGAGGAGATTGACAAGCAACACACCATGGGATATCATCATTCATGTTAATAGAATTTCTTTGCAAAGGATCAAGAATCCTATCATCAGACCTATCCCTTTTAACTAGAAAAATGGGCTTGCCATCCTTCCATTGAGTGTTGTATGGGTAATTCTACATTCTTGGTTGCCTACTAAAATTACTTGAAATAGGTCGGTCATTTGTTGCAACCCTATTGTTTCTTTTTTCATCAGGCTTTAGATCCTCTAAAGCACTTAGAATCTGGTTTAGATTATCCTCCTCTTTTGGCTTAAAATTAGCAAACCTTCCCATCTCTTTCTTATTTTTCACTCAAGGCCTACAATCATCTCTTCTCCCTAATTTTCTTGATATTCTTCTATTACTTTATATGTTGATAGCCAACTTTTAAGCCTCCCCAAGACTTCTAGGGTTCTTATCCCTTAAGAGGTAACTCATCTTTTCATCAAAAGCATTCAAGTATGTCACAAGACACACCCTATCATCTAATCTGATAACTTGCAGGAGCCTATGCATAGCCTTTTGGAATCTTATATTAAATTCAAGGACCTCCTCATTCTGATTCTTCTTTATGTTATTGAATTTATTCAAAATAAAACCCTCATTTGTTTTATCTCCATAATGCTCCTTGAAATAGTTCTTAAATTCATTCCAAGATCCTATACTAGCATGGGGCAATCCTCTAAACCAATCCCTAGCATCCTTAGTCAGAGATTGTACAAATAACTTCATTACAACATCATCAGGCTCAACATTATAATCATCTATTAAATCCATAAAAAATTTTAGATGTTCCTCACATGTGATGAAATTGTTCTCAGTGAACTTTGGGAGCTTTTTTCTAATTTCATTACGAATTACATTAGGATAACTAGGAATACCAAAAAAGATAAGTTGTTTGTACCTTTCATGAATAGGAAATCATTGGGGTGGGTCCATTCCTTGAGATGTAGATGTCCTTGTGTTTGAACTAGCAAGAATTTTAGTAGCACTCAAAATGCCATTTGTCTGAGCTACAAGGTTACCATGATTTCCACCTTGTCCCAAAATGGAAGTAGCAACATTTCAAGGTCCCGAGGTATGCTTGAGAAAATCAATCTTTTTTCTTATTTCTACAGTAGTGGCCTCCAATTCTACCTTCTCTAATTCTTTATCTAATATTTCTTTTTCCTTTCTAGCCTTCTCAAGGTCTACATCTAATCTCAACCCTTGCTCTAATGGGTTTTCCACATAAACTTGTTCATTGATTTGAACTCCAAAAACTTTCTATTTGCCTTTATCTCTAGGCCTAGTTATCTCATATGTTCTATGCACAATAGGTTGTCCCTCTACTCTTTCAAGCTCTGGGACAAAATTAATTGCCTCCAAATCTAACAACTGCCTCTTTAGTTGATCAACCCTTATCATGGCTTGTCTTACTCTATCTTCTTTATCTTTCTCTCTTTTCTATTTGATAGAAACTTGTTCTTGGACTCTTTTTTCCAACTCATAGAGCTCTTCAAAGATTTCTTCTGATTTCGGGAGAGTAGTCTTAGATTCATCATCTCCCACTTGAAATTCATCCTCATACTAGTTCAGTCCCAAACCAATAGCCTCTTCATATTCTGAAATATTTTCTTCTTGACCAGGCTTGGTTTGAGTTTCTTGTCTTGTATCCTTTTGAATTTTCCAAGTATGAGAAACATTTCTTTCCTTCTTTCCTCCCCTTTCCTAACTAGGCCTAGAAGCGCTTGGAATACCTTCTTCCACTATGTCTTCAAGATGCTCCCTTCTCCGAGACCTAGTACCTCTGTAACTCATTTTATAAATAATCTACTGACTAGCACTGCTGCAGAGATGTTTGAGTCACCACCCAAAAATATTGGGAATCTTACAATACTATTTCCTCACAAACAAATATCCAAATGAGATTGACAAGACAAGGGATAAGAATAACCCTATTTCTTCTAATGATGACCTACTGGTTATTATAGACTTGTGTGACATTCCCCAGCAGAGTCACCATCTTGTTGGTGTTTCAAAATGGCTTATGCTCTAAGGCTACCAATATACCCTCTGACAGATTTTAGGAGAGGTTAATTCCAAAATGTAATAGGATCTTAGGGTAACTGGACCAACTATAGGGATAAGACTGCCCTCTTCACTTTTGGCTCTGCAAAACCAAGGCAGGTGCACCTAACCCAGTGAAAACTATACTTTGCACACCAAAGACTGGGTTTGAATAATAGATTGATAGTAAGAAAGTACTAAATGCTAACCACACATTCATTGACTCTCCATTACTATTGGGTAACACAACCACACAACCAAAGACCTAAAGCTTAGAAAGGTTATTTATTTTAAGATTTGGAATGTAATAACTTCAATCAATGTATGTTAACTAGAGAAATACTCATCTAGGCTAGTGCCTCATCCATTGGGCAAGATTTCTTAGACACAAAGACACATAGATTTGAGAATACCTAATAATTCATAGCCATAAATACATTTATCCTTATCTTTACTGCTTACAGAACATCCTTACATAGACAAGGGAAAACTCATATCCCATTTAGAGCATTGTTTAATCCAATCCTAGATCAGAACTCAAGAATGAAGATACATACATAAAAACAATATGTAATGAGCTAGAAAACTGAAAGCTTACTTGACTTGACACAAAGGAGAGATAAGAATCAGATATTTATATTAAGTATGATGAATTCCTTCTATGTATACAATGAATCACAAGACACCCTACTTGCAAACTATAGCTTAGACTTGCAACTTTCTTCTTTCATTAACAAACATTGAATCAAAAACTATTACAAACCCTTGGGACCAAAAACTTGGGACTGATTTTGAACTTCTAAACTGGAACCCCTTCATAATCAACCATTCAACATTATATAACCCTAGTTACCTTGGAATCCTAAACAAGTTAGGATGCAACAAGATATGGATAACCAGGGTAAGGGTAGGGTTTCCACCCACCAAAACAATTCAAAAGATCATAATTCAATACATTGGAGGGAAAACCAAGGAACCCAGAGTGATCAGACCTAGAAATCAGTCTTCATTTATGGTAATTCTTTTGGAATTGTATTGAAGATCATGAAATTCTATGTAAATCCATCTAATCAAACACCTACAACATGCCTTGAGCAAGAGAACCCATCTCCTCATGGTACAAAACTCTCTACAAATAATCATCAAACCCTCTGGACTACACTGTAATAGTCAGCACCAAACTAATCAAATTTGGCCACTAAAACATTCAATTTTGGTCCTTCCTATCACTAAAACCCTTTCAAAAATTTGAATTCAAACTACAACGGTAACATCCATGGTGCTAGTAGCAAATCGGTGGTCATAATTCAAACTGAGATCAACTTTAAGTCCTGACCATTCGATCTTGTCTTTCATGGGCTTTATGACTCAACCTTTAATATGACCCTAGTCACATTTAGAGAACCAACAACTAAAGGATTTTGCCCATTTGTAGAATACTTTATACCTTTGCCAAATGATTTAGCTACTTTGTGAATGCTTGTTTGCCAAATCACCAAAACATTTAGAGCACTGCCACCTTTCTTCACAAATGAGAAAAGCCTTTGAAAATTTGTCAAGCTGCTAAATATTTTGTCAGAACCTCCAAAAGACCAAGATTCAACCATGGGCTTGCTTATAAGAAGATCGACAGTTGCCTCATCTTTGCATAGAGCTAGAAGATTCCATTATATTATACATCCATCATCGATCAAGAATCTTATCCCTATTCTGTAGGTCTTCTGACAGGATATGAAATCAACATTTGTCGCATGTTCTGGTGTGTCAAAAAAAACCCTTCAGATCAAATGCCAATCATCAATGCTTTGCAAGCGTCAGAACCCACTGAACCTCCAAAAACCTAGCCCCACTAACAACATGTCCAGTCATTATTATGTGGACCATTGAGAAGATGCCAACTATGCACACCAGGCAGGAGGACCCGCTGTATTGAAAAGCTACATGATGAAGCAGAATGAATGGCTATCGTAAGATCACCAGCCTCTGACACAACCCTTGCAGACTTATGCCAACCATAGGATCAAGATGTTGTTAGAGCCTAGCCCAGGAAAGAATGAAGGCCAAAAGTATTAGGAAATATTAAAGTGCTAGACTTAGGAAATATATTTCACTGAGCGCCGGAAACTTAGGGAAACTAAAGACCATTAGGTGAATAAAAATTTAACGCACGTGTCTTTATGAGGTTTTAAGTGACCCAAAAA
This sequence comes from Chamaecyparis obtusa, assembly GCA_027943335.1. Classification (NCBI taxonomy): domain Eukaryota; kingdom Viridiplantae; phylum Streptophyta; class Pinopsida; order Cupressales; family Cupressaceae; genus Chamaecyparis; species Chamaecyparis obtusa. The sequence goes on from BSBK01003171.1 coordinate 215,394, forward strand.
GTAACATGAAATCAGAACAAGGATAGGGCACACTTAGGTTTTTTGAATCCAATGGCTAGAAATTCAAAATTTTCACCTAGGGTTTTCAAACTAGAGACAAGGAAAACAGATGCACAGGCCAGGAAAAAGGGTAGCCAGCCATGAAAATTTTACAAGTGCTAACATAACCATTACCACCATCTTACAATAAGGAAAAAAATTCCTTCCTTTATAGCACACTCAAGTAATTACAAATGAGTCGGCATACAATTACAAAATAGAAGTTTCCACATGCTACATCAAAATTACACAAAACTGTCAGCTTCCAACTACAATAATTATCCATTTGTGTGACCTCAAAGTTTGTGCTATCATCCATATCACTATGAATATGTCTTCAACTTCCCTTTAACTGTGCAAAACTAGATTCTATCCTGATTAGGAGATATCATCTGATTTCCACAAACTACTACTCAAGAACACTACCTGAATACTACTTCCACCAAAATGCTCATAACTTCTATGAAGAAATGAATTAGTATCTACACTCTTAACCATAAACATATAACATATCAAAGAGTATATCCTCAATATCACATAGCTCCAACTACAATATCCCACATACACTAATCAAAACACTATCTGCTTCTCTGCAAGTCTCTGGTAGATCACTATGTTGACATCAATGACAATCATAGTCATGAATGCAACAACAACTGCTATAGAGTGACTACCAAACATTTAGAATTCATTCTTAACAATCTCCCCAATTGGTATTGATGGAAACATAGATGAAAAAACATCCTGTCCAAAAGAAAGATAAGGCTCATATATCACTGGACGGATGCAATCAACTACATCAATTCTCAAATGTAGGCTGGGCATAACCCCAAGCATATCTCTTAGATACTCAAATGTATCCTTAGGAAAAGGCTTTTTAAATATGTCTACTATCTGCTCCTTTGTACTTATGTACTCATGTCTGACTTCTTTCTCAACAACTTTCTCTCTTACAACATGATACTTAATCTCTATATGTTTTGTCTTAGAATGTAATACAGGGTTCTTAGACATACTAACCATGTTGGTGTTGCCACAATGTATGACAATAGGTTCAACAAACTTTATTCCAGTATCCTTCAGTATTTGCTTCATCCAAATTATCTAGTTACAATTGTTTGTTGCTGCTACATATTCTGCTTCTATTGTGCTCTATGAGATACAATTCTACTTCTTGCTTAGCTAGGAAATCAATCTTCCTCCAAGGAAAAATGCTCCACCACTGGTGCTTTTCTTATCATCAACACTACCTCCCCAATTAGCATTTGTATATGCACATAGGTTAAAATCATCAGATTTTTCATACCACAATCCATAGTCCATTGTGCCTCTTAAATATCTTAGTATCCTCTTTACTGCTGCATAATGTGATTCTCTAGGTTCAGCTTGAAATCTTGCAACAATTCCAACTAAATGTGTTATATTAGGTCTTGTATGAGTCAAGTACTACAATCATCCAATCATAGATCTTTATTTCTTATGTTCAACTACAAGAGTCTCATCTATGCTCGATAACTTATGTCTAGATACCATAGGTGTTCCAACTGGTTTACAGTTCTCCATTCCAAATATTTTCAACAAGTCATTCAGGTACTTTGTCTGACTTACAAATATACCATCATTGTTTTGTGTTATCTATAATCCCAAAAAGTATTTCATTTCACCAATCATACTCATTTCAAATCTAATCTTTATTTCATTAACAAATTTATCACTAACTTCATCTTCTCCTCCAAAAATAATGTCATCAACAAAAATAACTATAATCAACAAACCATTTTCAATTTCTTTTGTGTACAGATTGCTATCAGCTATTTCTTTTGTAAATTCCAACTTTAACAAATACTTGTCCAATCTTGCATACCAAGTTCTAGGTGCTTTTTTTAGTCCATATAAGGCTTTCTTCAATTTATATACCATGTCTCCTTCTTGAATCAAAGGAAAACCTTTAGAATTCTCAATGTAGACTTCTTCTTCCAATTCTCTATTTAGAAATGCTGACCTCACATCCATATGATTTATTTTAAACTTCTTATAAGCTGCATAGGCCAAAAAAATTCTTACTGCTTCAATTCTTGCAACACGTGCAAAGGTTTCTTCATAGTCAATTCTTTCTTCTTGTGAGTATCCCTTACATACCAATCTTTCTTTATTTGTTACTACTTATCCTTGATCATTCATCTTGTTTCTGAATACCCATTTAGTTCCAATAAAATTCTTGTCTTTACGTCTAGGGACCAATTCCCATATCTTGTTCTTTTCAATCTGATCAAGTTCTTCTTTCATAGCATTAATCCAAATTTCACCTTCACAAGCTTCACTAGTAGTTTTAGGTTCAATTTCAAAAATCAAACATAACTGTTCTTGTACTTTATTTTGAGTTAGAACTCCTCTTTTGATGCTTCCAATAATTTTTCCAATAGGATGGTTTCTTGACAAACTCTTGCTAGGTGTCACTGTCTTAGATCTCACTTTAGGTGTAGGTTCTTCAATGACTTCACTGTGGCTTTTATTCAACAAATCACTATCAGTCTCATAAAATAATTCCATAGATCCAGTGTTAGGTTTAGGGTGAGCTTCTTCATCTGATTCATAATCAAGCATTCTTTCCTGAATTTTGAACTTTTCATCAACTTTAACATTTGTGCTCTCAACAATAGTGTTAGTTATTTTATTGTAACATTTATAGGCTTTTCTTTTCAATGAATATCCAAGAAATATACCTTCATCACTTCTAGGATCAAACTTTCCAATATAATCATCTCTTTTTATATAACATTTTCTTCCAAAAATTCTAAAATACTTAACTGAGGGTGCATGTCCAAAGCATAAATCATAGGGTGTCTTGTTTGTGTCTGCTCTGATTTGTACTCTATTCATTGTATACACTACTATGTTCACTGCTTCTCTTTAGAATATCTTCACCAAATCATTCTCAAATAATATAGCTCTTGCTGCTTCAATCACTGATCTATTTATTCTTTCTACAATACCATTTTGTTCAGGTGTTCTAAGGGTTGAAAACTATCTCTTAATGCCATTTTCTTTAAAAAAGGTCTTAAACTCTCTAGAAGTAAATTCTCAATGTCTATCAGATCTTGAAAATTTAATATTCTTTCTAGATTCACTCTCAAATTTATTCTTAATGATCTTAAACTTATCAAATGCTTCAGACTTTTCTTTAAGAAATGAAATCCACATCATTCTTGTAAAATCATCAACAAGAATCATAAAATATCTTTCTCCATAAAATCCTCTAGTCCTGGCAGGACCGCTCAAATCTATATGAACAATCTCTAGCTTTTCCGTAGATGTAAACTTCTTACTAGGAAAAGAACTTCTCTTATGTTTAGCCATCACACATTCTTTGCAAATTATGTTAGTAGGCTTCATAATTTTAGGCAAATCCCTTACTGCAAGTGTAGTACTTACTTTCACAATGTTGTCAAAGTTTATATGACAAAAACTTCTATGTCATAACAAACTGACATCAATTTTAGTAATCAAACATGTCATCTCAATAGGCTTCAACTGAAATACATTACCTCTGGTTCTAGATCCAGTTCCAATCAGATTTCCATCTTTATCCTTAATCACACAAGTTTTCTCAGTAAACCAAACTTGATATCCCTTATCAAATAACTATCCAATACTTAAAAGATTATGTTTGAATCCATCCACAAAATAAATGTCATCAGTTTTAGTCTTTCCATCAAGAGTAATAGATCCTATACCTTTGATCAAGCAAGGTGCATTGTTTCCAACTCTTACAACTCCTCCATCATAATCGTTAAACTTTATGAACTTTTTCATGTCTCCAGTCATATGATGTGAACAACCACTATCTATAATCCAATTAGCTTTCTTTTCAACTTGGGAAACTGAGGCTTTTTCTTCCTTAACATTAGTTTTAGGATTCTCTTCTTTAATGGCTACAAATCCTATGTCATCATTATTCTCAGTATCACTTTCACTTAGAGTTCTCTCTATACTAGCTTCAAGATCTTCATCATTAGCATAATAACATTCCTTAAATCTTCTAGGTTTGAAATTGTTTCTATACTTTTTAACTCTCTTAGGACACTTAGATGCAAAATGACCATATTCTTGACAAGTCCAACATTTAAAAATTTTCTTACCATCTGGTTCTCTCTTCACAAGCAAGGCAATACCTTCTTCAATCTTCTTGTCTTCTTCATTTCTAGATCTATATCTACCAACATAATCTCTGCTTACACTGATTCTTCTTGAAAAAGTAGGGCAAACACTAAGAGCACTAAATGTTGTCTCCATTCTAGGTAAGTCTCCTAATAACCTCAAGTTCATCTTTGTTGCTTCCAATCTTCCAAGAAGGGTCTCTCTTATAAAGTTTGTAGTACAAGGTATAACTTGTTTGATCATTTGTGTTGTCTGCTTAAATACAGGAGTCAATGTCCTCATAATTTTCCATATCACTTTACTATCTATCTTTGTTCCTCCATAAGATTTTATGCCTGCAATAATTTTTGACATTCTACCAATATAGTTTCTAACAGATTCATCTTCCAATATTATTATATTTTCAAATGCACATATCCAATTATGTAATCTAACTCTTTTTGCATGTTCATCACCTTAAAAAGTAGAGTGTAAAGCATTCCAAATTTCATGATATTTTTTCAAACATTTTACCGAACTATAGTCATTCTCCGGAAGGGCTATCAAAAGTGCTTCTCTTGCAAGTATGTTACACATGAATAGATCTCTCTCATTGGTAGTACATGTTTCAATATTATCTTCTTCAATGATAGTCTTATCATTCTTTTTAATCAACCTATAACATGGTCCTAAAAATAGTAGGTGTGTCTTCATCTTTCCTTTCTAGCTGTCAAAATTTACTCCATCAAACTTAGGGCTTTCTTTTCCGAAATACGCCATGGATCTCCTTAAGTTGTTAAACTTCTTTTTCAAGGACTTGTCGCTCTGATAGCAATTTTTAGAAAGTAAAGTCCACCAAGATAACTGAGAGGGGGGGGGGGTGAATCAGCTATCTAATAATTATAACTTTTATCAATTTTAATAATGTTTAACCAGGTAAGCAATATAATTACCAACCATAGAAATATATTCATACACAATAACACAATGACACAAGATATGTTGACTAGGGAACCTCTTGATCAAAGAGTAAACCCAAGTGGGAATGATGCCTACAAAAGATGCACTAGTATTAATATTCCTTGTGAAAGGATGGACTCTATTAGGAGTCTTATGAAATACATTTAGTACATATGAATCCCTATTAGGAGATTTTGAATCTCTGTTAAAAGATTCTAACCTTGTTAAGAGTTATGGAAGACAGAAGGACCCACCACCCAAACATATTCAATGGCAAGATTACTGAACACACTATCCAACTAATCTCTAGATTATTCAATAGAATAATATCAAATATTTTACCTCCTTCCTTACTGTGCCAAACCACACTCTCTTCTTCACCAGCTCTCAATCTCAAATCTTCGCATGTCTTCCTTCACAAATTTTCTTTCACAACTGCTTTAGCTCTTTTCTTCACTTCATGCATACATCATCAAATCTAACCATTACCACCATCTTACAATAATGAAAAACATTCCTTCCTTTATACCACACTCAAGTAATTAAAAATGATTTGGCATACAATTACAAAATAAATGTTTCCACATGCTACATCAAAATTACACAAAACTGTCAGCTTCCAACTAAAATAATTCTCCACTCATGTGACCTCAAAGTTTGCACTATCATCCATGTCACTATGAATGTGTCTTAAACTTCCCTTTAATTGGACAAAACTAGATTCCATCTTGATTAGGAAATATCATCCGATTTTCACAAATTGCTACTCATGAACACTGCCTGAATATTGCTTCCACCAAAATGCTCATAACTTCTATGAATAAATGAATTACTATCTGCACTCTTAACCATAAACATATAACATATCAAGGAGTATATCATCAAAATTTCATAGTTCCAACTACAATATCCCATTTGCGCTAAACCAAACACTATCTTCTACTTGGCAAGTCTTTGGTAGATAACTGTGTTGACATCAATGACAATCATAGTCATGAATGCAACAACAACTACTACAGAATGGCTGCCAAACATTTAGCATTCATTCCTAACACTTCTTAGTTTTTGGAATGGGTGTAGCATATAGGGAAAACTTCTTCCCCCATCATTTGAGAAAAGTTAGGAATGGTTCTCCTGAGTTCCATTTCAGATTGCAGATGTTGATCATAGTGACTGGATGTTGGATGTTGTAGGAGTATTTTTAATAGAATAGTTTTATTAACTCCTCAAAAGTTTTGATAGTAGGGGGAATTTTTGAGAACCAATAAATAGCTGACCCTCCCAAAGATCAAGGGAAAAGATGCATTAGGTAGGTTGGTTCATGCATGAACTCCATAGATTGAGTACAAAATTTTCTAACATGATCTTGAGGATCATATTTTCCATCATACTTATCGTATTTAGGTATTTCCACTTGTTTAGGGAATGGTAGCATGTACAAGTCTTTATCAAATGGAAAAGGGCATAGATCCTCCATGGAGAACTCCTTAGGTTCCTTTTCTTTTTCAAGTTTGTTAAGTTTGACTTGCATGGCATGCATCTGTTTCATCATAGTGGTGATTGGAGTTTCTTCCTCATGCGTAATGATATCTTCAACATTAAAGTTGGGAGGAAGTTTAGCCCCTTAATGAGCTAACTATAGGAAGTATGTTTCTCTATCTTCCTTCAAAAAATGCCTCATCATTTTCTTGAAGTCATCATCATTTTGATATTGAGCAATTTCAAAAGGTTTGGGTTCTTGATCTGAACCATGTTGTGATTGATGTCCTTGGGAACTATGGTTTGTCCCTCCTTGAGACATGTTAGGAGTTTTAGGACTCCCTAGGGTAGATTGATGTGGAGTTTGTTGATCACCTTCGTGGGTTAATGGAGGGGGGTATGTAACCAATTTTTAATCGAAGATTGTTGAGACTGTCATCTTTGTAAAGACCTGAATTATAGAGTTTCTCAAAGGTTGGACCCACATGAGTAGACAAAGGTAAGGTATTGGGTGCTTCTCTATATTTCTTGTGTGAGGAAGCTCTAGTTTCCACCATTAACCTTGGATGAAGAAAAAGAGAAAGATGAAGACACTGAAGATTGACTTGATTCAAGAAGATCGAATGATGCAACCTTGTCAAGATTGGATTGATTAAAGATTAGATTAGATGTAAATGAAGGATATTGTGCCCTAGTAGTATGGGTAGATGCCTAAAGATGGTGGACATGAGCTCACAACACTTAGTTTTTTTGTATGAAGACTAAATTTAAAGATAATTTTGAAAAAGATGAAAAAGACTCAAATCGATAAATCAAAAGGCTAAATCAGACTTAAGAGACCACTTTAGGTAAATGATCGAATTCTTTCTAGTTTCTTCTCTATTCTTGACATAATGAATATTTTGACAGAATCTGGAAATAGGCTGCAAAAACTAGATTCCTGACAAATTTTGAAGGCTTCTGACAACTTTGAATTTAGCTTTGATATGAGTTTTGAAATTTCAGGATGACTTTTGACACTAGAAAGGATTTTTTCTTCAGATTTGCAATTTTTCAGTTTTCAGTTTTAGATTGTTTGTAAGATATCCTCTGTTCAAGTTTGCAGATCTATGTAATAGTTTGGGATTGCTCATTTCCAAAGGACCAAATAGACAACAAACATACAGAACAACAAGCAAAGGGAAGCAAGCAATCATCTCAAAACAATGAACAAGGACAAAAGCAACCTTGCGCATGAACAAGAAATAGTGACTTATTGTGCTAATCCCTAAGAATTCTATTTGTGTATGTTCTCAAAAGTTTTTCAATAATGCACATAGTCCTAGAAAATGAAAAATTGGCCTGGCTAGGGTTTGTAGTAATGGTATGACTCGGAAAATTTTATGATCTCAAGAGGGTGAAATCCAATCCAAGCGCACCGGGGTTTTGACACAGTCCAAGAATTTAATCAATCAGGAGCTGCTAGGGAGATCTGACAACCCAACAAGAGACCACACTTGTGGAGATTTCTTCCACAAAGACATTTATATAGCGGTTGTTGCTAGCATGGAAAAAATAGTTATTACCACTTGAGGTTCCATCCACGTGGCTGACCTAATAAAGGGAATGTCCACTATGGCTAACCCTCTCTAAAGGTGACTCAAAAAAGATACCACATGGCGACTTGGTCCAGATCCAAGGATTTGAGTTTTTAATACTACCCAAAAATAGAGTAGAGCATAATCCTATAGCCTTTTCACTTTTACCCAAACACAGTAGATAGATTAATCCGACATGCTAAGACTAAAATTATCTCACCAAGATTTGTGATGTCAACAACTATGTCTATCAATCTCTCCGGAGAGAGAACGTATCAATCAAAAGATGAGGACCAAACCTAGTAGAATGTGAGACAATCACAATATCCTCCCTATCTACAAGGTGATCTATCATCAAGAAGATCTTTGCATGCATGAACAAGCGAATGATGCCCAATCTCTCAAATTCATCCACAAAAAGAAAATCTATGTTCGTTTTATAGCCCAAAATTGAAGTGTAAATTATGAAAGTTGTAAAGGCACTCAAGATTGACACAAGAGAGTTCATTTTATATCAAAATCAAAGTGTTATTAGATTGAACAGAATACCTAATTTCCTTGCAATGCACTTAGTATATTTTTACCTATTTTAGCAATTTTTGAGCATTTGTCTTCTATCTTTTACACCCACATGATGTACCTGCACCTACACCTGCAAACCACTGTTATGAAAAAATTACCTATTCTTGTACATGAAACCCACTATTATAAAAATCCATCAAAAAAGAAACACAACTTCTCAACCCCACGTGGTAGAAAATTAGGTTAGTGAAAGATAATATGTCATTTGATAATCAAAAAACTTGATGTCATGAAAAATCAGATTTTGACTAGTCTACACTAAATCAATCATAACATTTGCAAATCAAAACAAAATTAATTCAAACTAATGGAAAATGAAAGATAACTCAAATACCTTTCCAAAAATGTAAATTTAGGATATGTATCATGTCATATGTGCATGTACCAATAAAAACATCAGTCGAATTTTATAAAATCAGGTTCTAACTAGTTTGCACTAAAATGATCATAACTTTTTCAAATCAAAATGAAATTAATCCAAACCAATGGAAAATGAAATCTAACTCAAATACCCTTCCAAAAATATAAATTTTGGATCTGTATCATGTCATATCTGCATGTACCAATAAAAATACCAGTCAAATTTTTGGAAAAACAACCTAGAAATTTATCACAAAATTCATAAAAATTAACCTTGTGGTCATGGGTTTGAGAAAAATGATAGAAATTTGATAGAATAGAATAGATTGGAAAACCATTTTAGGGCCCCATAGTGGGTGCCAAAAATGTGTGTGTGAAAATTGTACCTAGCTGCAAACACAACACTTTAGTAAAATATTAGAGGTTAGAAAAATTGAAATCTGCAAATAAAAAACTAAGCTAACCTGATGATTTACTGCCTTCTAGTAGGTGTGAGTATGGTATTCTTAGATTAGACCAAGATCAGTGACAATGCAACACCTAAACAAAGGATTTGAAATGATGAAAGCAATAAAATATGAATGCAAATTAATCTTCTTTTTTTTGGATTTTTTATGTAATTAGATGAAAAACTTGATATGAAACTAATCTAGAATGAATTGAAATGATAAGAAATTAATCTAACAATGCTATGAAGATGAATGCAAAAGTATGAAAAAGCTATGAAAAACTATGAAATGATCTCACAAAATTGTCTGTCGCAAAAGCTCTATTCTTTAGTTGTAAATTCGCCAGAGTAATTGTGCAAATTTGAGAGATATATTATGAAGAGTTGAGCTTTGATTTTATAGAAATCCAGGGCTTGATGATGCATAAGAAAAGCCATAAATCACTCTTGATAAACTTAGGTTGATTTTTGAGACAACAAGAAATTAGAAACAAATTAACTCACAAAATCATGCAAAATCATGCAAAAATAGCTTTTAACTCAAAATAGAGTTTTAGATCAATTTCCAACTCACAATCACATGTTGAGTTTAAATTTAAAATTGGTTGTTAATATCTAGTTACCTTATTTTCTGATTGTGCATGATTTACTATGAATTAATTTAATAAATAAAGTGATTTATTTTCCACTTAACTGATTTTTTTGAATTAAAACAATTAATTTATGGGTTAATCAATTATTAAATTAAACTTTATTCTAATTAAATCATTAAATTTGATAGCTTTGATTTTAAATCAATTAAATAAATATTCAATTGATTTTTTGTAGGAATTTTGATTTATTGTCAAAATAAAAACAATATCAATTAGGAATAAATGCAATTAAATCTAATTAAATAATTAAGTGGCAGAATTAAATTAATTAATTAAATATGCATCATATTAAATTAATCAACTTTAGGATAAATAATGATATTTATCACCAAATAATATTCAATTAAAGATAAGTATTATAAATTAGGAATATTCAAGGAATATAGCCCGATGCAGAATTAAGATAAAATCAATTAGGATTTTGAGGTGCAGATGTGCCTTAGGTTAGGACTTTGATGTTTGTTTTGATCAAAATGTTGATGTAAGAGGTTAATGAACCTATAGCTCATTTTTGGGGTATTACAGTAATTCAGCAACCTTCCGCTTCAGAGTCTCAAAACTTTTATCAGCTCCATGCATCTACTTGAATTCCCTTTTATCTCCTCTCAAAGTCTTAGTCATAACATTAAAAATAGAATTGAAATTCCTTATGAACTTTCAGTAAAAACTTTCCAAACAATGAAATGATCTTACCTCACTAGCATTCACAGGTGTAGGCCAATTCAAAATAGCTTTAACCTTTTCAGGATCCATCTTCAAACCACCAGCTGAAATTACAAGTCCCAAATACATAATCTCCACTTTCATGAATGAACACTCTTTCAAATTTATTAGCAACTTTTCTTCTTTCAGTCTCTGCAAAACTTGTCTAACATGTAACAAATTTTCTTCTCTAGTCTTACTAAATATCATAATATCATCAAGATATACAATCACAAACTTTCCCAATAATTTCTTCAAAACTTCATTCATTAGCCTCATAAAAGTACTCAGTGCATTAGTTAAACCAAAAGGCATAACCAACCACTCATACAAACCTTCTTTTGTCTTGAAAGTAGTCTTCCATTCATCACCTTCTCTGATTCTAATCTAATCATACTCACTTTTCAAATCAATTTTGGTGAAATACTTTGCTCCAGTCAAAGTGTCCATTATGTCATCCATTCTCAGTATAGGAAACCTATACTTCATTGTTATCTTATTGATTTCTCTGGAATCAGTACACATTCTCCATTCTCCATTCTTTTTAGGTGCCAATATAGTAGGTACTACACAAGTACTCAAACTTTCTTTAATCAAACCTTTCTCCAACAACTCTTGAATCTATCGGTTCAATTCCTGATTCTCGGTAGGTGTTAACTGATGAGGTGCCTTGTTCGGTAAACTAGCTCCAAAAATTAGATCTGTGTAATGATCAATGCTTGTTTTTGGTGGCAAACCATTAGGTACATTATCAAAAATGATTTCACTATACTCGGTGAGTAACTTATCAATATCCTCAGGGACATTCTCCTCTATTTTCTTACTCATTTTGTTAGGAATCATAGCAAAACGTACATCATTTTTTTTCAAAGAGTTAACAAATTTTCTTCCTTCCATCAAGAAAACTTTCACAAATGTGAAAACATTACTAACAGGTTCTTCCATCAAAGGTAGCAAGATTTTTTTTCTTCCATAAGATACAATAGTATACTTATGCAATCTCCCATCATATATAGCATGTCTATCATATTGCCAAGGTCTACCCAACAAAATATGACAACAATCCATAGACATGATATCACATAACACCTTATCATAGTACTTTCTAATCTTCAAATTCACATAGGATTGTTCACTTACCAAGAGTGTATGCTCATCTTTGATCCATGAAATTTGATAGGGCTTTAGATGTTCCAACCCTTTCAATTGCAATTTTGTGACCATCTCCTCAAATATAGAATTCTTTGAGCTACCACTGTCAATGATTACCTTCCAAACTTTGTCAGAAACTCTACATCTGGTCTTGAACAAACTCTTCCATATCAGATCTTCCTTTCTAATTTCATTCCATAGTTCTCTCCTTACCATCAAGTTATTTTCTTTCTTAGGTTCATTCGGTGACTCTTCTTGCACCAAATCATTTCTACTAGTAACAACCTTCTTACTAGCATGTGTACATTCAAAAGATTTATGTCCTCCACAATTGTAACAAGTTTCTCAGAAACTTCCTCTGTTAGAACCACCTCAGTAGTTACTACCTATATCTCTATATGAACTTTCACCTTTCCACTCAGTCTTGCCTTTATCTAGATTTGTCTTTTCAAGTTTAGATCTACCATTTTCACCATTGGATCTACCTCTTCCTCTACGGAATCTACCACCTTGACCTCTTTTATTTTTCTCATGTCTTTTGTTCAATTTCTCCTTGGATTTCAATGCAAATTGATAAGCCTCTTCAATTTTCTCCAACTTGACCAAAATAATTTCTCTTGGATGGAAACTCTCAAACCATTCAGGTATCTACCAATTCTTTCCACATCATCTTCATCATGTCTAGATCTGATATATAATCTATATAATTCCTTAGTATACTATTTTACCGAGCTATCTTTCTACCTTAAACTTTACATTCATCAAACTAGGTTAATCTGATAATCACAGGGTAAAAAATTTCCTTTCAATTTATTCACCATCTTATTCCATACCTTCATTTTTTCTTTGCCTTTCCTCTTCCTATCCAGCTGCAAATGTTCCCACCATAAGGATACATGACTTTTCAACTTTGCACTTGCAATCTTCACTTTCTTGTCTTCAGGAATGTTTTCATACTCAAAATAATTTTCCATCCCAGTGATCCAGTCCACCAATTCATCAAAATCTAGCTTTCCACCATACTGATCAAGAGGATTGAAATGTGGTGTAGACTTCAGACTTGTCAAAGCCTTCAAAAATATTTCTTCACCTTGATCCATAACAAGTGCAGGTTCTACATTCGCCTATTCTTCATCAATTTCATCATCACTAACATCTTCAAGATGTATGCCTCTTCTATGGGATATTTGAATAGCTTCTAATCTAGCAGCAATCTGCCTTAGCATATCTACTGATCTTGGATCTGCATCTCACCTCCCACAAACCATCTTGACAACCCTCTGTAATTGAAAGTCAGATTGCAATCTGCTACCCCTCAACAATCAACTAGAGCTTCTCAAGAGGAACCTACAGACCTAGATCTATAGACCTAGATCAAGATCTAACCACATTCTTAATCCACCTGATGGAAGGGCATGGTCAAGAGGGGCCAAATGATGGCACACCCTAATGATCTAGCCTACTCAAGAACACATGGAAGCAACAACACACAATAGTGAGAGAGAGAGAATGTAGGATCTTTGATTATTTTTCATCAAATAAAATCATACATGTCAGGCTGTAAGGCTTTCCCAATTAGGGATAGATTTTACAATGAATTAAAAAATTCCTAAAACATATGAGGATCTCTCAAAAATATTGATTCTAATCTCTTCTATCTTCTATAAAAAACTGACTACCTAAACTACAACCAAACAACTACATTTATACAAGAGTCTACCTAACTGATTCAACCTTCAAATCCATAATCAATGGAAGTAATGGTCAGATCTGGGACCACGTGCTTCCCAATGATTGATTCTAACATTAAATTCATGACCCAACATAAATGCATAAGTTTTCGTTAACAAAAACAAAAAGAAACTACTTGGTAGGCAAGGATGACCAAGCAACAAACAAGCATTGTCGAGCGCTAGAGAAACAACTAACCACTGAGGAGATAACCGACCATCCTCAGTAACCAAAGGAAACTAAGAAACTAATGACCAACTTAGTTAAAGTAGGAAACCAAGCAACATAGACAAACTCCAAAATGTTTTTGGTGACATAGGATTGCTAAGGACCCAAGATTCTCCTGCATCAGTTCAAGAGTATAAAGAGGAGTTCTATTGAATCCTCAGTAGAATAGGCCATGTGAAAGATGATAAGGAGAAAGTTTCCCATTATCTTAATAGGTTGAGGTTGAGAATTCATGAGGAGTTGAATTTGGTTTGAATAAATAGTATTGAAGAGGCATACCATTTTTTCCTAAAAGTAGAGGAAAAGCTGAACAAGAAGTTTGAGAGTAGACAAAATGGAAGATGTCATGGTGGAAGATCTGGTAGATGGTCATATGGAGGCCAAAATGAAGATTCGAAAAAGAAAGATGTGGCCAGTAGTAGTAAAAATCAAAGAGGAAACAATTCCAATCATTTCCATGATCAGAATAATAGAGATCATAGAGGAAGAGGAAGAGGACAATGTTCAAGAATAGGAGGCTTCTGTGGAACATGTTTTCACTATGAAGAAGGTCATAAGGCATTTGAATGTCCTCAACACCAAGGAAGGATAGATAGGAGAACTGAAGGCTAGGCTAGAGTTGCACATGAAGATGAAGATATTAGATTATCACATTTTGAAGATGTTGAAGAGGAGAAATGCTAATTAATAGAAGAGTCCTACTAAGTGGTGAGAATGAACTTGAGCGAAGGAGGAGCCTATTTCACACTAGGTGCAAGAGTGAAGATAAGTGTTGTGATGTGATTATTCATAGTGGAAGCACTTCCAATTTGGTGTTAGAAGAGATGGTAAAAAATTTGAAGCTCAAAAGATAGAAACACCCACATCCATATCAGATTTCCTGGGTATAGGATGACCATAAGGTTATGGTCAATGAATAGTTCCTAGTGAAGTACAAGAATGGTGGATACCATGATGAGGTACTATGTGAGATCATACCTATGGATGCATGTCATATGTTGTTGGGTAGACCATGGAAGTTTGGTAGGCATGTTGTACATGATGGTTATGTGAATACCTATTCCCTAACGAAGGATAGAGTGCAACATAAGCTAAAGCCATTGAAGGACACAAAAGAAAAGGTATGTGGTAATGCAAGGATAACTTTTGTTGATGGAAGAAAATTCCTAGAGGGTATGAGGCATGATCATATGTGTTTTTCTTTAATTCTAAAAGATGGTAAAGAGGAAGTAGAAGATGTACCTATAGAAGCTGCAAATCTATTGAATGAGTTTCAGGATATTGTATCTAATAATGTTCTGAATGGATTGCCACTAGTAAGGAAGATCAGTCATCAGATGGACTTGATTCCAGGAGCCAGTTTTCCAAACAAAGGAAGCACATAAAATGACACTAGTAGAAAGTGAAGAGTTGAATAGACAAGTACATGAGTTGTTATAGAAGGGGTTGATTCAGGAGAGCTTGAGTCCATGTGTTGTACCAGCAGTATTAGCACCAAAAAGATTGGAGAATGCAGGATGTGTATAGATTATAGAGCAATAAACAATATCACAATCAATTATAGGTTTCCATTGCCATGAATAGATGATATTATGCACTATTTGAGTGGAGCTGTTTATTTTTCAAAGATAGATTTGAAGAGTGGATCTCATCAGATTTGAATCAGAGATGGAGATTAATGGAAGATTTCTTTCAAGACAAAGGAAGGACCATATGAGTGGTTAGTCATGCCTTTTGGGATAACCAATGCACCAAACACTTTCATGAATGAATTTCTGGGTATGTTAGTCATTGTTTACCTAAATGATATTTTGATCTTTAGTAAGACATTAGAGGAGCATATGATGCATATTCGTATTGTGTTTGAGAAGTTAAGGGAAGAGAAATTATTGATTAATTTTAAGAAGTGTAGTTTTGTGAAGAAGGAATTAGTGTATCTGAGATTTTTAGTTTCAGCAGAAGGTCTAAAAATGGACCTCGAGAAAGTGTAGGCTATCCTTGAATGGCCTACTCCATGGAGTGTTACTGATGTTAGATCTTTTAATGGTTTGGATAGCTTTTACAAAAAGTTTAGCAGTATTTGTTGACCCTTGACTGAAATAATGAGAGGGGATAGGAAAGAGTTTAAGCAGACTAATAGGGAAGATAAGAGTTTTAAACTATTGAAACAAAAAGTTACAGAACAACCCATTTTAGCACTTCTAGATTTTAATAAGGTGTTTCAAGTAGACTGTGATGCTAGTGGTAGTGCAATAGGAGCTATTATGAGCCAAGAAGGTAAACTTGTTGCTTATTTCAATGAGAAGTTAAATGATGCCAAGAGAAAATATTATATTTATGATCAGGAATTTTATGCTATAGTTCAAGCATTGAAGAAGTGGAGACACTATCTTCTTCCTAAAGAGTTTGTTTTGTATACTAATCATCAAGCTTTGCAATATTTGAATAGTCAAGGAAAGTTGAATCAAAGACATTTGAAATGGGTTGAGTTTTTGCAGAGTTATACATTTTTTTTGAAACACGGGAGTAGAAAGTCTAACAGGTTGTAGATGCACTAAGTAGAAGACAAATTTTGCTGACAGAGATGCAGATTGAGGTGGTTGGGTTCAAGGAACTCAAGAGTTTATATCTAGAGGATCCTAATTTTGGTCAAGCTTGGAAAGCTTGTAAAGAAACTTTTACTCTAGACAGAACGAAGTGGTTGGATTTCATCATCAAGGATAGTATGTTATTCAGAGGGAGTTAGTTGTGCATTCCATGAAGTTCTATGAGGGAAAATCTCATCAAGGAGAAGCATAGCGAAGGATTGGTTGGAAATTTTGGGCATAATAAAGCCCTTGCTTTGGTTAGTGAAAATTATTAATAGCAATAATGATAGCAAGATTCAAGAAGATTATACATATTTGCAGAGTATGTCAGATGGAAAAGGGAGTAAAGTAGAATACAAGGTTGTATCAGCCATTACCTGTACTAGGGAAGCCTTGGGAGGATATCAGTATGGAGTTTGTTCTTGGTTTACCAAGGACTCAGTGGGGACATGATTCAATTTTTGTGGTGGTTGAAATATTTTCAAATATGACACATTTCATTCCCTACAAGAAGACTAATGATGTAGTTCATATGGCCGAATTGTTTTTAGAGAAGTAGCGAGACTACATGGTTTGCCAAAGAGTATAGTTTCAAATCGGGACACTAAGTTTTTTGGATATTTTTGGTACACATTATGGAAGAAGTTAAAGATAGATTTGAAGTTTAGTTCATCACATCATCCATAGACAGATGGATAGATAGAGGTGGTCAATTGGATTTTGGAGAATTTTCTAAGATGTTTGGATGGAGATAAGCCAAAAGGATGGGATTTGATTTTACCATAGGTGGAATTTGCATATAATAATTCTATCAACATGAGCACTAGTAAATCACCATTCTAGATTGTATATGGAAGTAGTCCCAAAAATGCATCTAAGTTGAGAAAGATAGATAAAGAAGAAATAAGTAGTCCTGAAGTTGACGATTTTGCAGAACATTTGAAGAACATCCATGAGGAGGTGAAAAAAACATTACCAAGATGAATGTGTAGTGTTGGTACTATGAAAAATCCATATAATTTTTTGTCCATAATCAAAGAATTTTCCTAAGCCAAAGTTCAGTGCTTCAAAGAACGGTTTAAAGACCTAGATCCAAGTGCATGCAAAGATAGGCCTAATGAATTTCATGGCATGGTGCTTAGGATAGGTGTTTCTTGCATTTCATTTGGCATATACAGCTGGTCACAACTTTCAAAATTCAGTTCCGACAAGTTTTGAGGGTACCCATTTGGAGGCCAGTGTTCAAATCTGCACTTTGCATCCTATTCGGTTTTTACTAAAGGGCCTACTTTGGAGGCTTGCATCTGATGCTTGGTTGATGGTCATGAAAAAAAGAATGTTGTTTCATGTTGTACACATGAGAGAGAAGTACCACACCAATTTTCAACCCCCCATGTGCTCGTTCGACATGTTTTTTGGAGCCATTTTGTTTGCAATTTCTAAGTTTCTCTGAGAGTGCACAATTCAATTTTGTGAGTGACTCACTTTGGGGTCTTGCCATTTGCACTCGGTTCAAGGTCAAACATAATTAATGATTGTTTCATAATTTTGACATGGAAGTTATGTTCCCTAATAAGTTTTAGATCATGAAGAATCTATTTGACCCATTTCCTCAGACAGTTCCAGATGCAACTTCTACTATTTTACTGCTTTTAAGTTCGGGATGTTTTAAGTGGCAGACTTTGGCATTTATTTCTAGATGATTGGTTTATCTTTATGAAATTTCAATTGTAGCCTTATTTTCTATGCATAACAAAGATCATATATCCAGGGTTTCAGACTATGAAAATTTGGTTTGATAAGATTGCCAGGTCAGACAAAATGCTTTCAATAATGATGAAAAGTGTGGATAGCATAACTTTGTAAAGTAGCCATTTTCGGAAATTCATAGCTTTTTGCCAGATGCTCGTCTCGAGTTGAGGGTTTTTTTTTGTTTTGATCCTTGCATATGAAATTTCTTCCAGATTCAATGGCGTGCTCTCAACTCATTGTTTCATAGTTTTAATTCATCTCTTTCCGGGGTAGTCAACAATGTTTTCAGTTTGCGTTCTACTGACAATTCTGAACGGGCATTTTCAACTTTTAAAATCTCTCACCTCATTCATTTTTAGGTGTATCCATTTGACAGGGTTGCTTTTTGTACTACAAGGTTTGTACTCACCAACTTTCAGCTTCTAGGGATAAGTTTTCATTAGTGTTTTAATGGCGCAACTGGAGGTGTTTTATTAAGAATTGGTGACTGGTGAAGTAATTAAAATTAAAGCTTTTTGAGTATCCAGTTATCCGGATCAGATCTGGTTGCAAGTGCCAGTTGTTTTAGACCATTTTCAAGGCTGCTCCTTTGAATTCAAAACAAATTTAGGCCAGACCCACTTGGGGTCCAACCTGCCTCATTAAAAAAAAAGGAGATAATTTTATCGATTGTGCTAGGCAGGCCATCTATATTTTGCACTATCAATTGCTCCGAGGATGAATATATCAAGTTTTTGGGGAAAGCATATGAGAAATGATTGAATGTTAAAAATTGTTGAGTTTAATATCTGTGAAGTGTGGGTAAACAAAAATGAAAGTAATTAGCCTTCCAAAAACAATTTTTTGAAGATAAAAAAGGGAAAACTTCATCACCGTAATAAAGAAAATTTATCTCAAAGGAAGTGATGGGAAGGTATTTTCTCATTCAAATATTTTCTACTTAATAATTGACATTATTAATAGGGACCTCACAAAGAAAACATACAGTTTTAATTGAAGAAGAACCGAGTATTCTATGCATGATTTCATAGGTTGTGTACTCACATTTCTGAGCCTAAAATAATAAAGACTAGGCATGCACTTGGTAGGGGACTAAGTACACCATTCATTGGCTATGTGTATCTTCTAGTGTGAAGCACATGAGGGTTGAGGGAGAAATGAAACAAGCAGACCAGGCATCATATACCAGGTTTGAAGACAAAACAAGAAGATGAGAGGATTTGTGTAAGCATCCCTATGAGCAACATGTATGGCTTCTATTTGATCCATTTTACTCGCTACACATGGATCTTCCATGATTAATTAATGGAGTGTTTCTTGTTAATAAAAGATAGGCTATGTAAATATCCAAGAGGGGGTTGTTTGTAGCACAAGAGAAAGAAATGGGAGTCTTACATGAGTCTTCATTTGATATGTTGTTTGCAGCACCAAAGGAATGGAAATGGGAGCTTGTGTGAGGCTTCCCATAAGCTACATAAACCCCATTTGATGTGATGTTTGCAGCACGTTGAGCATAGGAGATAGATAAAAACAAAGGTGCTTCTCTTAGGCAAAGGGAAGAATGTAGACCTCAAGGAGGGTGTGAGATTGTTGCTCACAGGCTCAGAGAGATAATGAACCAAGGCTCATGCGTAGGTATGGGAGGGTTGTGCAAAATGAAATAATCCCACATGTAAAAAAAACATTGCCATAGTGTATGGTAAAGGAAGAAAGAGAGAGAGGCATTTGAGGACAAGCCATGCAGATTTGGTAGGCCCAACTGGGCATGCACCACAATAAATTTTGAATTAAATACTATTATAAACAAAGGGAACTTAGTCCCACATTGATGCCATTGAGGAAGAAAAATGAGTTTATAAGAAACAACACACAATAGGAAGATGTCTCAAGTGGATGCCTAGTTGGAGGGCCCTCTCATGCATGCACAAGAATCAAGGTGTATAGTTGGTGCTTAGTTGGCAAGTGATGTGGATGGATGACTTAGCAGTGGGTCCCATGCAGCTAAGGTAATTTTGACGAAATGTGAAATTATAGATCTGACACCTTAGGATGTGTGCCATGAGATTGACGGTGCTTGCTATTCTGGAAGGATGAAGATGCACAAGAGTTAACTTGGTGCTTGATCGACATGTCGACACGTGTCATCCGACGAGGTGGAAGCTAAGATTGCAGGTTGATGTTCAGTTAGCGGTACAAGTGAATCAGAGTGTGACAAGTGGCAAAGGGTTGTACACATATCCAACTTGGTGATGATGTGGCTGATCGGACTAGTTAGGTGGTGCCACGTGCCACATGGGGTCCACCTCAAAATTTAAGGTCTGCACAAATATTTCAATTCGAATTTGTAAAGTCAGCACTATAAAAAAAAATAAAAAAATTAAATGATGTTGTCTACTCACGAAAAATGATGTGGAGGACTCATTTTTTACCCAAATATGGACATATTATATGTTTTCAGAATCAGCACGAAATGAACTTTCCAATGGTGGTATTTATTTTTAGTTTTGATAAAGTTGGTGAGAGCAATAATGGATTGTGTAATCCTAAGTCAAATTTGGGTAAAGATGCAAATATTTTGTAAAGGGATATGTTCTTGAATGTAAATGAAATTAGATTTGTTTGAGATATTTTTTGTTAGTCATAGGGTTGAATGTGTTGCCCTAAAATGGTCCTAAGCTTGTTACAATCCTATATATGGATTTCCAAGACCATTTTCAGTGGTTGTTGGTTTTCTTGTTCATAAGGTTACATCTTGAACCTTCAGTCAAGGAGTAGGACATGTTTAGTCCATTTTGTATCAGAATAAAGTAGAAAGTTGCAGATCATTTGCATATTGTGTCAAATGGCTTTGAATCTTCAATCAAGGTGTATACATAGGCTTAGGTCCACATTTTAATTCAAGTTTTCAATTCCATTTCTCTCTATCTGTGTCAAGTTTTATGGGTTTTTGTTGATGTTTTGTAGCTTTAGTCGAATAAACACTATGAGTCAATACTAGTGAAGATATATATATATATATATATATATATATATATATATATATATATATATATATATATATATATATATATATATATATATATATATATATATATATATATATATATATATATATATATATATATATATATATATATATATAATATCTCTTGAGTATTCTATATATATATATATATATATATATATATATATATATATATATATATATATATATATATATATATATATATAATAATTGTCATTATATTAATTACATATTAATGAATAGACATGTCTCATAAAGGGACATGTCTCTTCTTGGCTCATTCTCAATATAAATACAAGAGATTGTTGCATTTGAAAATACATAATATGAGATAGTGCTATTACATTTGCAATGATCCTAAAACCTTAACATGGTATCAGAGCCAAGTTGCAAATGTAAGAGAGTAGTTTGTTAATGGTGAATGTGTGACTGTCTCAGAAAATTACAGTCTCAGTACGAGGACCATATATCACAAATGCACTATTGGATTTTGCTAAATTTCAGCTATGTTCATGGAAACCAAATTTTGAAGAATCTCACCGAAGCGATTGGAAAGAAAGTGGTTTGGTTCAAAAGTTATGACCGAATGTGTATAGGTCTATGCAGATTTCTGAACAAAGAGAGTTCTTTGATTAAAAGCTACAAACACTTTTTATAGTGAAAATAAGAAAAGATTCATTACATTAATCAAGAGATAAGAATTCCATGTTGATTAAGGTTCATAAATTTTTTATGTAGTTATTAATTCATACTATAACATTGGGATAGCAAATCTTGTATGCTTTTATCATTAATATTTCTTTGGGATAATTTAGTTTTATGAACTATTTGTAATCTCTCATTGACATACCTTCATGACAGAAGCACAAGCTAATTGCATTCAAGGGAGAAAGAACTTGATGCTTGCAAATGAATTGATGATTGAGAATAGATGCAAAGGGAGTTTGACATTTCAAAAGAGGTTAACAAGTTGATAAACTTGAGCTTCAGAGGGAGTAGATGGTTCAGTCAACTTGTGATAATCTTGATCATATTAATTGAGAGGGAGTTCACTATTGAAGGTGAAACACTTCTGAGGTAAAATTTATATAATTGATTATTATACTAATGAATCATGAATATTTTTAATGGGCCTGCCCCCTATGTAAATCATGAGGAAGTGACGACTTCTAAATGATTATCACTTGTTTTGCAGAAGTTATTGGAAGGTGACGATCTTAAAATAACTTAAATCATGATATACATTATTTATAATGTTGAAACAGATCATGATGAATTAATGCAACAACTAAGTGTTAGATGTCATTAAGTTGACGGTCTATGAGTTGTTTGCATAAATATATCTTGTAAAGCAACAACTAAGTGTTAGATGTCATTAAATTGACGGTCTATAAGTTGCTTGTATAGATACATCTTGTAAAGCAACAACTAAGTGTTAGATGTCATTAAATTGACGGTCTATAAGTTGTTTGCATAGATATATCTTGTAAATCAACAACTAAGTGTTAGATGTCATTGACGGTCTATGAGTTGTTTGTATAGATATATGATAGGTATTTGGTGAATATCATGTGTTGATATTCTGTAGGCCAGTACCTTATTGAGTACTTGGTGAATATCATATGTTGATGTTCTGATAGGCCAATACTCAGAGTATTTGGTGAATGTCATGTGTTGACATTCGGATAGGCCAATACTCAAGAGCTTGTGGATAGAATTGCCAATGGAGGCAATCCACCTGAGAACTTGTGGATAGAATCACCGATGGAGGCAATCCACATATTGAGACTATGTTCCTACTGATTACATCTTGAGGATGATGCCTTTATTTCTTACATCATATGATTCATGTTGTCAAGTGTCTTAAGTGTTGACATTGGATTGATTTATCCTCCCTAGCTAAGAGGGAGTGTTGATGTTTTGTAGCTTTAGTCGAATAAACACTATGAGTCAATACTAGTGAAGATATATATATATATATATATATATATATATATATATATATATATATATATATATATATATATGTATATATATATATATATATATATATGTATATATATATATATATATATGTATATATATATATATATATGTATATATATATATATATATATATATATATGTATATATATATATATGTATATATATGTATATATATATATATATATATGTATATATATATATATATGTATATATATATATACACACACTTAAATTTATATTATATATATAAATATCATTATTATGTAAATATTAGAGAAATTAATATAATACTCAAGATATATATATATATATATATATATATATATATATATATATATATATATATATATATATATATATATATATATATATATATATATATATATATAATAATTGTGATTATATTAATTACATATTAATGAATAGACATGTCTCTTCTTGGCTCATTCTCAATATAAATACAAGAGATTGTTGCATTTGAAAAATACATAATATGAGATAGTGCTATTACATTTGCAATGATCCTAAAACCTTAACAGTTTTGAATGTTCTGATTCTTTGTATGGAGTTTATTTATGTATGTGTTATGTGTCTTTAGTTCTAGTTGTAATCAGATTAAAATATGCTCTAGATGATACACAAGTTCATAGGGTTTGCACAGGGACTTTTGTGAGTAGTATGGTTCTAGGTATTTGTATTTATGACTTAGATCTGTGGTGAAGTAATAGTAATCAGTTTCTATATTATGCGGTGTATTAGATGATTTTCCCAATGGATAAGGCACTGATCTGGAACAAGTAAACTTTATGCTAATGTATGTCTAGTTGGGATGTGTTGTATTCTGCAAAAGTTAAATCAAATCCTTTCTATCCTTTCTATCCTTTCAATTTTATATATTTAGGGGTCAGTTATTTCATAGCAATGGAGCTTCAATGAATGACTAGTTAAGATTTAGTACTTTCTTCCTATTATCTACTTTGTTCAATCCAGTCTCAGTGTTGTAAAGAAGTGTTCTATTATACTGGATTAGGTGCACCCACCTTGGTTCCGTAGAGACAAAACTGAAGAGGGAAGTCTTGTCCCTATAGTTGTTCCAGTTACCAAAACATTTCTCACATTTGGAACTAACCCCTCCTTAATATCAGTCTTAGGTATATTGGTATCTCATGGAGTGTAAAATCCTATCCAGGAACCAACAAAATGGCAACTCTACTAGAGAGATCATAATTATGAGTAAATAATGTAGGTGCCAAGTTGAGTTGGACTCCTAACCTGATTATTTCAATCAGTTGATATCTCTAGCATTATAAATTAGTTATAAATAATGTGGGTATGAGTAGAGCTTGACTCCTAGTTGGCTTATTTATTTATCTAGTGGTTTCCATTAATATAAGAGTCAGTTTTAAAAGTTCAAATCATCTCACCCAATTGTGAGTGGTGACTCTTAGATCCTCCGTTTGATCAATGCATAAAAATTTGATGTATTTTCAGTCTTGATAAATAGTTCCTATACCCTGTTGAAGTTTGTTGTGTTGATGGAAAAATATACAGAAAGATTTTTCAGTGGTTAGGGTGTTTGTCTTCTCCAAGGAGGTGGCAACTTTACAAAGTTTTCAGCAAAGTAAGCTTCAGATTCAGAGGCTTTCCATTCAGCAAGTTGAGTTTCATCTTCAACACTTCCAGGTATTTTTTATCTTTATGTGTATTTCCATAAGATCAGTTCTAAGGTATTTTGTTCCCTATCAAGTGTTTCAGCACTAGTAAGTGTAATCACCCAAAAATGGTCATCTAGACTATTAGCCCCTTGCTAGCATTATTTGCTAAAATCATCAAATTGCTTATTCTTTGTCAAATCCTAATTCTATCATTTATTCGATTATTTTCTATGGGTTAACCATTTTATCCTAATGTCTTTATTTATTTAATAGGAATTCCCTCCCCTTTTAATAAATAAAAAGCCCCCACTTTTCCTCTTATCTTAAGTTGCACAAATAAAGCATTATTCTTATTTTATAAAAATAAGAAAAAACCATTTTGTCTCACATGGGGCACAAAAGTCAACACTTATTTCTCATTGGAGGAAACTTGTGCACATGAATTTCTCCTCTTTCAAGCTCCACCCTTGATTAAATCTTTTGCCTCTTAATCTCCATGGTCCAATCCCTTTCAATTCCTATAAAAGGAGAGCTCTCTTCTCATTCTAGGATCCATCTTTTGAATACTAACCTTATACTGCAGGATTGCTTGGAGACTTTGGAGCTTTTGAAGATAGTCTTGCATTCATCTTTCATTTCTTGCATCTTAGTTTCATTTTTATGCTTTCCTATATTAGCTCCATTTCTATGCTCTAGATTGGCTCACATAGATTAATTAGCTTGGATTGTAACACTTGCATCTTTCTTTTCATAGCTTAGCTTGCATTCTCATTTCTAGCATAGTTGCATTTCATTCTCATATTGATTCTTGAAGATATTGGCATCCTTGCCCTTATCTCCATTGAATCTCTCATTGCATGGTTTACTAGCAAGGTCACAAGGTTAAATAGCTCTAGCTGAGAGCACACTTAATATCCTTGCACTCCATGCCTAGGGAGCTCTAGGTCACTTTTCAAGGTTTCCCATTCATGGATTCCCTTGGACGTAATGGCTTAGAGAAGTGGACATCTTAGTGTGTACATTTTTGGGACCCACCATGGGGCAAAATAGCTCTGTTTTGTCTTTCTTTTCTTGCATTTTTGCTGCAGGTTTCGACTGTTTTTAATTTTTTTTACGATTTTTGTACGCTGTCCGTACTTTTGTGCATCACTATTATGGAATCTTGCACGAGGTTACTCACCATATCATGTGAATTTTTTCTAGTACTAGCACTTCTTCGTGCGACAAAGGTGTTTTATCATGCGGGCATGTGTTTTGTCTTGCGTGAGCTCTTGTACTTTCTAATGTGAGCCTTTGTATGTTCTCGCATGGGCTTGTGCTTTCTTGCACATGGTTCGGTACTTTCTCACGCAGCCCTCAGTACTGTCTCACACAAAATTTCATGACAGACAGAGACCAAAATTCTAGATTTGTTAGTTTTGCTTGCTGTTTTCAATTTTCCTACTTTTTTGAAAATTTGACACCCATTTTTGAGAAATTTTTACATACAGTATCAAAAATTTAAGCGTGATATATTTTTGGAAAGCTTTTTCCAAGCCTAATCCAACCATGTTGGTTTCATTTTCAAATTTTGTCATTTGATCAACTATTTTACTTGCAGATTATCTGATTTTTGATGTGCTAACCATTGTGGGGCTAACAAGTTGTGCTTGTAGGTGCTCTCATTGCTTGAAATATTTTTTCAAAAGAATGCATGTCAAAGATCCAAATGCTAAAGGGCTACTAACAATTTTTGCAGGGATGCCCAAAGCACAAAAACCAAGTTCTTGTTTCATTGCTTTCTTTTCAATGTGGCATTTACTAGTTTCATTTCACAGGAACATAATATTTTGTTGTAGGTGTTAGGGTTTTTTCTCATCTTAGGATAGATTCTTGTATGATCCCATTTTAAAATTATAACTTCAACTTTAAGAGAGACTAGAAAAAGACCTAATTGCTAAGGATTGGATAAGATCCTTCTTCATTTTTGAGTTCCACACACAGTCAGGCAGGTATTACCTTGATAAATGACTATAAATATAGTTTTGAAAGGTGGACACTGATTTTGCTACCTTGATATAGCCCTACTGAACTATTTTGAGAAAAATTGGTAAATAGTGATCATTAAAGTGATACAAAGTTTCAACAAGAAACTATGATTTGAAACGACAACATAAATCAATGGTACAAGGACTTTCATCTTTCTTCCTTTTGAGGAGGGATAACCTTTATGATTCTCTCTTTTTAGAATCAGTAGAATAAAAGATTGAATCCTAGAAACAACCTTAATCAATCATATTCAAGAAAATTTTAAACATCAAAACAACAAGTTATAGAAGATTTTCAAATTGTTTTAACTTTTGGGTTGAAAGATAGAATGTAAAGTTGAAACAAACAATCTGGACCAGTGCCTTATCTATTGGGCAAAAGAAATCTAAACATATACCTGCAAAAGAAGTTCAAGAATAATACATTAACATGCCTTGCATATTATACAATTTCAAATAGATAACCTTACAAACCATTCTTTTAACCTAATATCATTATCATCAAATTTCCACAAATATAATTACTCCTAGGAACAAATTATGAGGAATTTTAATTCTTTCCTTGAAAGAAACTCATAAATATGTGTCACACCAGATACATTTTAAATGCCTAAAACATAAAACATACAAGAGTAAGCATACAAGATAGAAAGACAAGAACAATATAAGGCAGAAATTGCATTGTATTAATATTGAAATCAAATTTACGGTAATATATTCAAACTTCTTTAATCAAAGAAACCAGACATAAAATTTCAAAGAGCTGTCTCAGAGCAACAAGTTTTTTTTTTTTTTGTTCTATATTTCTCTGCCCTCTTTTACAAAAGACCTTTTAAAACTATATATACAAGATCTAACCATCTTGGAATTCCCCTAAAAAGATGCAAATGCAACAAGCTTCAGATGGTCAAAACCCTAACAATAAAGCATAAAAAACAAAATGTAGTACAATTGGGTGGTGGAAAGGCAAAGAATCCTTGACTTGTAGTATCCTCCACTGTAGTTGTTGACACTTCTACTTAAAAGCATTAATAACACCTGCAGTAGCCATAAAGAAAGTTGGCGACCGCCAATTTTAGCTAACCCTCACCAATCTTCAAGAAAATTGATGACCTCTGTGCTCAAAATATGTGTCAACATCATGATGCCTTTTAATCATCTAGAAGATCAAGGTCTACTGCAGTGGACTTCAGTGTTTTAGGCTTTGTTGCTTCATCCCACGCAGTTACTTTATCTTCTGAAGGCCATGGGAAATTTTGTACTATCTACAATTATGCCTTTTGCCTCTCCCATCTAGCATCCATTATTATCCTGACATCTGTCAAGAATTTAGAAAATTCTACTTCTGCTTTTACTGCATCATCCAAAAAATTGTTAAATTTATTCATATCTACCCCACTGCCTACTTTGACAAAATTCTCCCCTTTAGGCAATTTGAGATCAAAATCTGATCTCCATTGATCTGCGGTCTTCAAAGTACCATTGTCATCCTTTATCTTAGGAATGAATTTATTAGCCTCTTCTTCCAAAAATGTTAATTTTGTTTCTACCAACTTGGCTTTTCCTTTGAATAATGGGAGAAGAGTCTTTATTCTATTTATCTCTTCCCCTACCTACAGTACTTCCTCAAGTATATCTGGCCTAAAAGGTTGTACCGCTGCTAACTTCTCAAAAAGTGGAGTCCTTACTGACCAAATTACATAAAAAGAATTCAAAATTGAGATGCAATTATTTATTTCTACTTGTATCTTTGGCAACTTGAGATAGGCAGCATAAATTGTCTCAACCTTCTCTTTTAACTTCAAAATCCTATACTGCAGAATTTCTACCAATGTTTGTACAATTGCTTTATTTTTAATTTCTTCAATTCCCTCTGAAGAAGCAATACCTTCTTCACGTACTACCTATACTTCTTTCTCAATTATAACCTCTTTTGGAGGAGGTGGAGGTGCAGCTTCCATATTTATTATTTTAAAATTTAGTTTATCAACTAATTTTTCAAATTCTTTCTCCTTTATTATGTGCAACTCCCTATCTTTGACCAAAGCAGTGTAATCATCATATAGCTTCTGATGTCTTTCTGATAGTTGCTTTGTCTTGTCTTCATTTAATTTGGCAAAATTGGTCAAAATTTGGGAAATATCTAAGTCCCCTATATTTTGGATAGACCAAATCATCTTATCCCCATCCATCTACTCTTTTATATTCAAAATTGATGGCTTTTTGTCCTTGGGGTAGAGGCTCCACATGGCTAATGCCTTATTCTTTGGGCTATATCCAAACCCTTGTATCAAATCTCCCACTTCCTTTTCTGAAGTCAGGGTAATATCCTCCTGTCTCCTTATTTGATCAATAATAAATGCAGAAGCCAAATCCCATCTAGGTAGTAACAACATATTACTAGCTTTTACTAACCTCCTGGCCTTTTTAGGGGTTATCTCTTCATTCTCTGGATCATAATCATTTATTGCTTCCAAGGCCTTAGTGGGAATCTAGCCATCTTCTCCAATTTGCACTGTGGAGGCTACTTGTCGATGCTTGTGCCAAAGGAGGAAGTCTTTGAATTGACTACTCTTGATGAATTCATCATCTTTTAGAAAGTCCTCCTATTGCTGGATTATATCATCTATGCACATAGCAAGAGGAAATTCTACTTCTTCAACTATCTCTTTCTATTTCTTCTTTTCCTTCCTGACCCTTTTTCTAATTGCATGGTCATAAGTTGTTTGGCTAGGGATGACAACAGCAACCATATCTCTTTTTTCAGCAAGCTTTACCTGTGATGACTGTCCTACCATTAATTTCTACCTTTTGGTAGGTGGTTCTACCTCATTATGAGAGCCAGGAACCTCTGTCAGATTAACTATCTCATTTTAATCCCCTCTTTCTTTAGGGGCATTAGGGGGAAGTTCTTGGGCAGGGTAACTATGAATAAAATACCCCACTTCACTATCTTCTTCATATTATGATGAGGAGTGCTTCTTCTTCTTTTTTAATTTTTCTAACTTATCCTTAATCAGTTGTTCCCCTTGCTCCATCAGAATGTTTTAATTCTTCATCATCATCTCTAATCTCTGGAGCTATGGAAAATTGGGGTAAAATACCCCAAAATTGACATCTTTTCTTCTCTTGGATTTCTCTAGTTGGAATAATTGATCCAACTACCAAGACCTTGTTGTAGCCTCATCCTCATCAAGAATATTTCTAACTACATCCTCTTCATAGGACTCATCATGAGTTTTATTAAGAGGGATGGTAGGAGTGTAATATCTCCTAGCAGTAGCCAAAAATCCCTCAGGATCAACAAATCTAGGATGTGCAACAGGCATCTTAAACTGTAACAAATATGTACTAACCTTTTCAAAAGACCCTTTTCCAATTGTTAAATTGGCTAATTTGAAATGCTGAGGGGTGAATGTACCCTTCCTATATGGGACTAGATGCTCTTTATCTACAAGCATGAGTTTCCAGATGAACTCAAGGGCTACAATCCAAGGCAGAACATTATTAGGCAAAATGTCAGGTGGTTGTGGGCATCCATAGACCCTTATCAATGTATACCCTTCTCTCAAATAGAAGTCACCCCAATTTTGATCATGATTATCTTTCCACTTATCTACATATTCCATGGGTCTAAGAAGTTGGAAGGTTTTGATAGGAATTCTTGAAGAATTCACACCCAAATGGAAAAGAATAGCATCTACTATTATATTCTAAAAAATACAAAAATCACTCTTAGGGGTCGTTGGACTCTAGAAATCTAACCAGGACTATACAAGGTTAGGCTGGCCATTCCATTGAAATTTAGGTCTTAGGTACTGCAGATTAAACATATTTACATTATGGTAGAAGATAAGATGCATCAGCATGGAGTAGTGCAAAAATTTGGGAGGGTATTCTTTCTTTCTTATCATTTCTAAACCCTCATGCATCTTCTGAATATAGTACCCAATGTAATCATACCCATGACTAGTGTGGCATGACTGGGAATCCATTACTAAGATCAAAATTTCAGGGGAAATCCTATCTTTAGGAGCATGAACACCCAAAACTCTACATAACCCATATGCAATATATTTCATGTAGAATTTTAGATCCTTTAATGCATAGGGGAGGCCTCCTACCATGGGTGCAATATAATTTCTATTTCCCTCAGGGACATGGGAATGAATAGCAGTTGCAACACCCCCAGACTCCCTCACATATCTATTTGCCAGAGACTGGAGGTTAATCTCTATGGCCATAGGGACATCTATCCCAAAAATCCTCATGAACGCACCTCTATCTAGGGTTATCAAAGAAGAACCATCTATCTTTCTAATTGTCTTAGAGAGGGGTTCATATTGTTCAACCAAGGAGACAAGAAGATCAATGTCAAAATATACATTAGGGACAATTATCTTTGCAAACTCTAAAGTCCATGGGTTTGACACAGGGATGGGCCTATCTTGATTCTTCTAGAAGTAGTAAAACAAATTCATGGCCGGTATGTCATGAGTCTTAGCATCCCCACATTGTAAATAAACATTAGAGAAGATATCATCACTAATCTTCTTATTATGGGTAGAACTAGGTAATAATTAAATGAATTCATCAGAAAAACTAACATTTTGCTGTGCGGTTGCCCTACTGGTTGATGGGGTGCTGATTGTAGACTGAATCATGATGATTGCTGCTGAAACTTCCAGCCCGCTCTGTAAATTTTGGTCTTCCGTAAGCTCTGTGATTGCCAAAAGCTCTGGTTGCTGAAATGCTCTTTAGTCTAGAAATGCTCTACTCTCTGATTGCTCAAATGCTTGGTAGAAATGAGAGAATGACCAACTTTTGAGTTTTAATGGTGAAGAATTGATTACAGCTTGGATTCCTACAACAATGTCACTTCTGTAATTAAGACTACGTGTTCCACAACTTAATGACTCAGCCGTCATCGAGAGGTGACATGTTTTTAAATTTTATCTTCTAGTGACCTAGTGACTAAAAGAAATTTGAAGTCTTGTAATAAATTTGGTGGCTTTCTAAATATTCTGAGATTCAGTGACTATAGTACTCTTTCTAGTCACGGGAATGTATTTCCTCATTTTGAGATTAAGTGACTAAGCCATCATCACATAATTTTCTATTTGAGATCTGGCGACTATAGTATCTCAGAGTCACCAGATGTTTTATATTTCTTAATTCTTTTATAGCAATCACGTGACTGAGCCTTACCTTCTATTAATTTACTTCTCTTAGTGATGACATGACTATAATTTTCTAATTCACCAAATAAAATTTTTTCTATCTGAGATCTGGCAACTAAGCTTAGTTCATCTTTCAATATTTTGGCTATGTGAGATTACGCGACTATAGTTTCTACAAGTCACGAGAAGATTATTTCCTTTTGAGTTTCATTCAGTGATCACCCGACCGGAGTAGACCTTTGGTGAATTGGTGACTAAAGGAAGTCTCCTGATCGCTGAATAACTCATTCCCTTTTCTGAGATTAAATGTGAGCCACATGATCTTCATCTAATGGCAGTTGCTAGGTCTCAGGAAGAAATAGTGACATCATAGTTTTTCTAGCGACTAAAGGATAACCGTTAGATGGGAAGTTTATTAAGAAGATCAAACGATAGTCACTAGATCCTTTTAATCTTTGTAGCTTGTTGACTTTTCTTCTAAGATCTGGTGACTAAAGGAAATGCCATTTTGATTTTTCTTCTGGAGAATCAGTGACTATAGTGGAACTCATAGTCGCTAGATGTTCTATCTTCTTAATCTTTTATCTTGAGATGACCCGACTAAAGAAACTTCAAATTCAAAGATCTGGCGACTATAGTCTGTCAACTTAATAAATCAAGTCGCTAGATCCACGTAAAGCATCTGGAGATTGTGTGACTAATGTTCACCGCTAGGTCTCAGGAAGATAAAGAATATGCTTCTTTTACTCGGTGACTTAGAGACTGGAGGATTTCTTATGGTCGGGAGATAAAGAGAAGTATGCTAAGATTATCATGTGACCTAGCGACCAAGGTAAACATCAAAGTGCACATGCTTTTTAGAAAGTTTAAGTGACTTCGAAAATGTAACGAAGAAATAGAAAGTCACTTAGAAAACCTAGGGTTTTTACAATACAACGGCTAGTTCTAGGACTTTAAACCCTAACTTCTTTCTCTTTTGATACAAAGAAACAATAAACGCTAATATTGTTGGAAAACATTTTGTGCAGAGGGTTTATTATGATCAAAAGATGACAAATTTCTTCAAAATTTTGGGGAAAAGATCAGAGTTGGGAAAAGGCACCAACATTGGCTCTAACTAAGGATATTTGAATGTAAGTTCAACTAAGAACTACAGATCTCTGGGACACAGACCAAAAGCAAGTGACCTATTTACAAGAAGAATAGGCAAAAGGGAAGCAGACATATATGCAGAGATTTACAAGAAATTTACATAGAAACAAAAGCCTTAACTGAAAAAAGGCTTCAAAAATTGCCCATGCACTAGCAATTCAAAAACTTCTCCATCCATATTAGTTAGAAGATATGAGTCTTTAACAAAATTTTGATAGACAACAAGAGGACCAAGCCATAGAGACTCAAACTTCTTGTGCTTTCCTTTATCTTCTGCCCTAGCATTCCATTGAAGAACCAAATCATCTACTTGAAACTTCCTTATAGTGGTTCTTTTATCAAACAGGTACTTCATTTTTTGCTACAATTTAATGTTATTTTTATTGCTTTCTCTTCTCATCTCATCTAGCTGAGTCAATTGCATAATCCTGTCTCTCATGGGGTCAGATATTTCTAATTCTTCTTCTTGGACAAAATTATATATAGGGAGTAAATTATTAATAAGGAGCCTAGATTGCAAACCATAGACTAATTCAAAAGGAGATCTTCTTGTAGCTCTCTTTACTGTTATCATGTTTGCCCACAGGGCTAGTTTCAACTTTGAGTGCCAGGCTCTCTTATTCTTTTCTAATGTTTTCTTTAGAATCTTCAGAATGCTCTTGTTACTGGATTCTACTTGGCCATTTGCCTGGGGATGATATGGGGTTGAATAGGACATCATGATCCCATACTTATTACAGAAATTTGTGACCTCTTCTGACCTAAAACACATGGCATTATCCATCACCAAAGTAGCAAGGACACCAAATCTGGTCAAGATATTTTCCAATAAGAATCCAATGACCACCTTACTTGTTTCTCTCTTAGTAGGAACAACCTCTATCCACTTTGTGAAATAATTTATAGCAACAAGTATGTGACTATGTCCTCCACTAGATTTCTCAGGGAATTCACCAATAAAATCAATTCCCCACATTGTAAAAGGCCTATCTACATTTACTGGGTTTAATGACAAGGCCCCAGAAAATTTCAACTTGCTAGAGAATTTTTTACAACTTTCACATTTCCTTACAGATAAGTGAGCATCTTTGAACAAGGTAGGCCAAAAATAGCTAGCCCTTAAGACTTTGTGAGCTGTAGTCTTAGCAGAAAAATGCCCACCACAAACCCCATTATGCATTTCTCTTAGTACTTCCTTTGCTTGATGCTTATCCAAACAAAGCAACAAGACTCCATCTCTACTCTTCCAGTATAAGTCACCCTGTACTAATGCATACTTTTGTGCTTGTAATTTCAAGGTTCTCCTCTGATTATCAGAGAGATGATCAGGGCACCTAGCATTTTTTAGAAAGTAGACAATGTATGAATAAAATGGCTGTCTTTCAATGCTTGTGACTGTTTGGTCCAAAGACAATTCATTGTTAACTTGGAGCAGGTCCATGTTTTCTTCTATCATTAACTTAGCTAACCCCAACCCCTCACTAGTTTGGTAATCTAGATCTCTAAATTGAACTCCTGTATTCTTGTGATCCACTTACATCTTTTACCAGTGACTTTAGTTTGGGTCAACATATCTTTTACTACTGCATGAGGAACATAAGCAATAATTTTAGCACATACCAAATATGGCCAGAAAGATTTTACTACTTTTACCAAAGCATATGCCTGTTTCTCCATCATTTCATAATTAAGCTCAGCAGCTTGCAATGACTTGCTGAAGAAGGAAATGGGGTGCTCATAATTGTCATCATCCTTTTGCAACAACATAGCAGCAATTGTGTGAAATGAAGCAAAAGAGAAAAGAGAAAAGGGTTTGCTATAATTAGGTGATTTTAGGACTGGTGCTTGTTGAACCACCTCTTTGATCTTATTAAATGCCTACTAGGCTTCCTCAATCCACTGAAATTTTGCATCCCTTTTAAGAAATTTAACTATGGGCTTAACAATTTCGGCAAAGTTAGCAATAAATCTCCTAACAAAATTGATCTTTCCTAAGAAAGATTGTACACCTTTTATATTTTTAGGAGCTAAGACCTTTTGTATTTCCTATACCCTTTCTAGGTCAATCCTAATCCCATCTTTAGACACAATATGACCCAACAATCTTCCCTCCTTCACAGCAAAGTTGCACTTTTTTGGATTCAAGGATACTCCATATTCTAAGGCTTTATTAAAAACCTTTTCAAGATGATAACAATGGTCTTCTGCAAGCTTGGAAAAAGTTGTCATATCATCTTGATATACAGCCATAAACAAATCAATGAAGTCCTTAAATGCAGCATCCATAGCCCTCTGGAATGTTGCCCCAACATTTCTTAATCCAAATGGCATTCTAACATATACATAAGTTCCCCAAGGAGTTGTAAAAGTAGTTTTAAATTGTTCTGACTCCTTGACCAAG
Organism: Chamaecyparis obtusa; assembly: GCA_027943335.1. Taxonomy (NCBI): domain Eukaryota; kingdom Viridiplantae; phylum Streptophyta; class Pinopsida; order Cupressales; family Cupressaceae; genus Chamaecyparis; species Chamaecyparis obtusa. The sequence goes on from BSBK01003171.1 coordinate 251,208, forward strand.
ACTTGGTTATATCCTAAGAATCCATCCATCATTGACAATAATTCACAACCAGTGACTTTATGCAGCATTGCTTCCATATTAGGTAGTGAGTAATTGTCTTTCAAGGATGCCACATTCAAATTTCTGAAGTCTACACATAGTCTTATGTCTCCATTATTTTTTCTAACTAGGGCTAGATTTGAAACCTAAGTTGAGTGCCTTATAGGTTGAATTATTCCCGCATCACTCAACTTAGTAAGTTCTTGTTGCATTTTGGGGGCTAACAAAGGATTGATTGGTCTCTGCTTTTGCCTAAATGGTCTAACATCTCCATTCAAAGGAATCTCATGCTGAAATAAGTCTTGTCTATAAGCCTTAAGGTCATCATAAGACCATGCAAAAACATGTTTGTATCTTCTCAACAATTTTATCAAATTGGACCTAATATGAGGTTGCAATCCTTTCCCAATATAGACCTTTTGCAAAGCATTATGTGATCCTAAGTTTATTTCCTCCAAGTCATCAATTTCAAAGGTACTAGCCTTCACCATGTGTTCATCTTGATTAGTATATAATGCTTTCAATTCTATTAGACCTTTTGGTATATGGTTTGTATTTAGTTGGATAACCTAATTTCCTAAAATCATATCTTTCCCATTTTCTTGTTCTAACAAATTATTGCAATCAATAAGTTGACCCTCATATGAACCAAGGCATTGAATAAACTTCAAAATGTCATGATCATCTTCAAAAACTTGCCAATTATAAATATTATCTGGAATGACAGGCCTACTTTTTATTTCAACTATTGAGATACCACTCAAAGTTAAATCATTTTTCCTTAAAACAACATTTGCTAAAAAATCAGCCATTATGTTCCTAGCCCTCTTAACCCAAGTAATATTAAAGGCATCAAACAATTCTATTTGATCCCAAATAGAATGCTTATACATTTTCAATTTATCATTTTTTACTGCGTATTTGGATCTAACTTGGACTACTACAAGTTCTGAATCACCAAAAACACTCAAGCATTTGATTCCATGTCTTAAAGCAATATCAATCCCTAAAGATAATGCCTCATATTCCGCAGTGTTATTGGTACATTGAAAGGTTAATAAGAAAGAGTATTTGAATGTGGTACTTGATGGTGAAATGAATAGAATTATAGCACCAGATCCTTCTTTTGAACATGCTCCATCGAAATACATCTTCCATAGCCCGCCTTGTTGTCCTTTCAACTCTGCAATCAATGGGTCAACCTCCTTAATTGTTTGAGGAATTTCCTCAATTTTGATGTTTTCCATATCAACACTTACACAACAATTGAGTTGATCATCATTGATCTCAATCATGTGAGGAGTCCTAGGTTCTCTAAAGATTTTAACACTGTCGCCGTCCATATTAAAGGTGGCATATGACAAATCACACTGAAGGCTACCTCCCATCTGAGCACTCCATTTTCTTGACAATAACATGCCATACTATGGTGGAATTTCCACCACCAAAACACTCATAGTAAGCAACTTACTAGGATAGGCCTGCAATCTGTAAGGCAATGCTTTAATAGTACCAATAACTGGTACTTCTCTAGAATCCATAGCTTGACACCTTCCATGGGGTGTATCTACTTATAGGCCTAATGATTTCATGATTTCCATTTGCATGACAGTATTAGAAGCTCCAGAGTCTATCATACAATTTTTGAGATGTTTATCATTTACAATTAAGGTAAAACAGAAAGGGTTAATTGTTCCAGGCATAGTATTCACAACATTTGTGTCCAAATAAATTTGTGGTATCTCTGAAACAATTTCTCCATTATGTCTGGTGCTTATATCATCAAAAATTTTAGCATGTTCCTTTCTTTCAATATTTTGGGTATCCACAAAAGTGGCACCACTTACCCAATTTAAAGCCTTTTCTTTATGTTCTTCTATTCTCATCATTTCCAACAGAGGAACCTTAACTGTGATTTGTGACAATAACTTACTCATGTCAATTGGAGTGTACCTTGAATCTATAACATCTTGCTTGATGGAAATGGTCTCTCTATTTTCTTTAGGCATAAGTAGATTGGTGCCTTCTTTGTGTTGCATCTTTACTTCTTTTTGTTTTGCAGGGACTGCCTCTTCATTAGGCTTGGCCTTTACCTTATATGCAATAGTGGGCTTAGAAAAGGTGACATTTTTATTTACCCTATATTTATTTACAATCTCAGTGGCATTGGACTTGTCTTGCATTTTCTTATCATCCTTTTCAGTGCTTTTAATAAAAAGACCAGCAGGTTTACTAGTTGGATTTCCCACTACCCTATTCATAAGATTGTAATTGCTCTTGGCTTGAGTTACTATATCAGCTATTATTTGAGCTATCTCTTTATCAGATGGTCTTCTCAAAATAATAGACTCACCACTCTCTGTAGTGTTACATTGGATATTATCACAACAACAATCTTCTTCATCAGAAAAAACTTGTTGATGATAGAACTCATTCCTAACTTGAGATCCTTGTACATCTTGGCTCTCATCTTCTTCTATAGAATCTATATCATCACAAATATAAGAACATTTCATGCCACATGCTTCTTCATCATAAAAATCTTCCTTACTAACTTCTTGTTCTTCTTTTGCGGAAATATTTTGAGTGACAAAACAATAATGAGGATCATGAGGTGATTGGCAAGCAACACACCAAGGAACCTCATCAGTCATGTTTACTAAATTTTTGTGTAGTGGGTTAGGAGTTCTATCACTCAACTTATCTTTTCTTTCTGGCAATATTGGCTTGCCATCTTTCCATTGAGTGTTGTATGGATAGTTTTGCATTTTAGGGATTTTATTGAAGTTGTTGAAGGTGGGTCTATCATTTGGAGGATTTCTATTATTTCTATTTTCTCTTGGCTTCAAATCCTTGAGGGCCCTTAAGATTTGTTTCAAATGGTCATCCTCCCTTGGTTTAGTATTGTCAGTCCTTGTTTGTTCCTTCTTTTCTGAGAATATTGGTTTGTATTCTTCTCTTCTTCCTAACTTCCCTGATATTCTCCTATTACTCTCAATATTAATGGATAATTTGTAAGCTTCAACAAGGTTTCTAGGGTTCTTGTCTCTTAGTAGGTACCCCATTTTTAAATCAAAAGCATTTAAATATGTAACCAAAAATTTTTCATCATCTAACCTGATAATTTGCATGAGCTTGTGCATAGCCTTTTGAAATCTGACATTGAATTCAACAACACCCTCATTCTAATTTTTTTTGATATTGTTGAATTCATTTAGCATGAAACCCTCATTTGTTTTGTCACCATACTGCTCTTTGAAACAATGCCTAAATTGATCCCAAGAACCAATACTTCCATGAGGTAATGCTCTAAACCAATCCCTTACATCTTCTGTGAGAGATTACATAAATAATTTCATTATCACATCAGCTGGTTCTATATTATAGTCGTCAATGATGTCCAAAAAATGCTTGAGGTGCTCTTCACAAGTGATTGCATTACTGCCAGTAAATTTAGGGAGTTTCTTTCTAATTTCTTCAGGAATGGGATTAGGATAGCTAGGGATACTAGTGAAAACCAATTGTTTACATCTCTCATGTATAATCCCTGAGTTAGGAAAACCAGCACCCTACGATGTGGATGCATTAGTATTTGTGGCAGAACCATTGAAACCTCCTAGTGGGGGAACACCAGTTGTCTGATTGGTTAAATTTTCAGTATCTACTCCTTGTGTTATATTTGAATTGCCAAAGTTGGTAGGCCCTGCAGACCTTCTGAGAAAATCTATTTTCTTTTTTATTTCTAATGATGCAGCTTCTAAATCTACCTTTTCAAGTTGTTTGGCTAACAACTCTCATTCTCTTTTAGCCTTCTCTAGGTCTGCTTCTAATCTCAAAGCCTAGACTATATCTTCCTTAGGGTTTACAGGCTCATTGAGTGAAATGCCTTTCTCTTTTTGTTTCCCTTTATCTTTGGGAATTTTTGCTTCAAAAGTTCTTTGAGCAATAGGCTGCTTACTTGTATCTTCAGGAATAGGCACATAATTTATAGCTTCTAAGTCAGCAACTGTCTTCTTAACTAGTCAGCTCTTAGCATAGCTTTCCTGAATCTCTCTTCCTTTTCCTTTTCTCTTTTGTGCCTGATGGCAGCTTGTTCCTGAATCCTCCTTTCCAATTCATACACTTCCTCAAATACTTCCTCAGAATCAGGTAGAGTTATTTCTAATTCAATCTATTGTGCTTGAGGGTCTTCCTACTACTCCTGAGACTCATGAAGGCCCTGGAGCAATGAAGAACCAAGGGTGAAAGGAGGAAGAAAGTCCTGACCACTTGTACTTTTACTTCTAGACCTTCCTTCTCTCCCATGCTACCCATTAGGATTCACCCTCCTATTCTAGAGTATTCTTTCACCCTCTTTCTCTGTAGGGGACTAATAATCCTCATACTAGTTAGGTCCTAAATCAATTTCCTCCTCATATTCTGAGGCATTTCCTTCTTCACTAGGAGGAGGAATATTGTGTCATCTAGGGTTCCCTCTCTATCTCCAAGTCATAGACATATCATTGGTATCTTTGTCTTTCTTACCCTAGTTTTTTCTAGATGTAGTAGGAAGCCCACCGTGCAAACTTTCCTCAGGGTGTTCCCTACTATAAGATCTTGTATTTTTGAAACTCATAACTTATATTTTATAAAGTACTAGTTGTAGAGATGCTTAGAGTCACCACCCACAATATGTGAGATAATTTGAAACCTTAGAAAGACTGACTCTTATACTCTTTTAATGAAGTCCACTAGATAAATGATAAGCTGGCCAAGAGTCTAAACTCAACTCATACCCGCATTACGTATAATGATTTATAACACTAGAGATATCGACTGATTAAAAATAGGCAGGTCAGGACTCTAGCGCAACTTGAAACCTATGCTATTTACTTTTGGTTTCAATCTCTATTCCCCAGTGGAATCACCAATTTATTAGGGTTTTTTCTCATCTTAGGATAGATTCTTGTATGATCCCATTTTAAAATTATAACTTCAACTTTAAGATAGACTAGAAAAAGACCTAATTGCTAAGGATTGGATAAGATCCTTCTTCATTTTTGAGTTCCACACACACTCAGGCAGGTATTACCTTGATAAATGACTGTAAATACAGTTTTGAAAGGTGGACAGTGATTTTGCTGCCTTGATATAGCCCTACTAAACTATTTTGAGAAAAAATTGTAAATAATGATCATTAAAGTGATACAAAGTTTCAACAAGAAATATGATTTGAAACGACAACATAAATCAATGGTACAAGGACTTTCATCCTTCTTCCTTTTGAGGAGGGATAACCTTTATGATTCTCTCTTTTTAGAATCAGTAGAATAAAAGATTGAATCCTAGAAACAACCTTAATCAATCATATTCAAGAAAATTTTAAACATCAAAATAACAAGTTATAGAAGATTTTCAAATTGTTTTAACTTTTCGGTTGAAAGATAGAATGTAAAGTTGAAACAGATAATCTGGACCAGTGCCTTATCTATTGGGCAAAAGAAATCTAAACATATACCTACAAAAGAAGTTCAAGAATAATGCATTAACATGCCTTGCATATTATACAATTTCAAACAAATTGCCTTACAAACCATTCTTTTAACCTAATATCATTATCATCAAATTTCAACAAATATAATTACTCCTACGAACAAATTATGAGGAATTTTAATTCTTTCCTTGAAAGAAACTCATAAATCTGTGTCACACCAGATACATTTTAAATGCCTAACACATAAAACATACAAGAGTAAGCATATGAGATAGAAAGACAAAAACAATATAAGGTAGAAATTACATTGTATTCATATTGAAATCAAATTTATAGTAATATATTCAAACTTCTATAATCAAAGAAAGCAGACATAAAATTTCAAAGATCTGTCTCAGAGCAACTAGTTTTGTTTTTTTTGTTCTATACTTCTCTGCCCTCTTTTACAAAAGACCTTTTAAAACTATATATACAAGGTCTGACCATCTTAGAATTCCCCTAAAAAGATGGGAATGCAACAAGCTTCAGATGGTCAAAACCCTAACCCTAAAGCATAAAAAACAAAATGCAGTACTATTGGGTGGTGGAAAGGCAAAGAATCCTTGACTTGTAGTATCCTCTGCTATTATTGTTGACACTTCTACTCAAAAGCATTAATAACACCTATAGTAGCCATAAAGAAAGTTGGTGACTGCCAATTTCAGCTAACCCTCACCAATCTTCAAGAAAATTGATGACCCCTACGCTCAAAATATGTGTCAACATCAGGATGCCTTTTAATCATCTAGAAGATCAAGGTCTACTGCAGTGGACTTAAGTGTTTTAGGCTTTTTTGCTTCATCCCATGCAGTTACTTTATCTTCTGAAGGCCATGGGAAATTTTGTACTATTTGCAATTGTGCCTTTTGCCTCTCCCATCTAGCATCCATTATTATCCTAACATCTGTCAAGAATTTAGAAAATTCTACTTCTGCCTTTACTGCATCATCCAAAAAATTGTTAAATTTATTCATATCTACCCCACCGCCTACTTTGACAAAATTCTCCACTTTAGGCAATTTGAGATCAAAATCTAATCTCCATTGATCTGCGATCTTCAAAGTACCATTGTCATCATTTATCTTAGGAATGAATTTATTAGCCTCTTCTTCCAAAAATGTTAATTTTGTTTCTACCAACCTAGCTTTTCCTTTGAATAATGGGAGAAGAGTATTTATTCTATTTATCTCTTCCCTTACCTGTAGTACTTCCTTAGGTATATCTGACCTAAAAGGTTGTAGCACTACTAAATTCTCAAAAAATGGAGTCCTTACTGACCAAATTACATAAAAAGAATTCAAAATTGAGATGCAATTATTTATTTCTACTTGCATCTCTGGCAACTTGAGATAGGCAACATAAATTGTCTCAACCTTCTCTTTTAACTTCAAAATCCTATACTGCAGAATTTCTACCAATGTTTGTACAATTGCTTTATTTTTAATTTCTTCAATTTCCTCTGAAGAAGAAATACCTTCTTCATGTACTACGTATACTTCTTTCTCAATTACAACCTCTTTTGGAGGAGGTGGAGGTTCAACTTCCATATTTATTATTTTAAAATTTAGTTTACCAACTAATTTTTCAAATTCTTTCTCCTTTATTATGTGCAACTCCCTATCTTTGACCAAAGTAGTGTAATCATCATATAGATTTTGATGTTTTTCTGATACTTGCTTGGTCTTTTCTTCATTTAATTTGGCAAAATTGGTCAAAATTTGGGAAATATCTAAGTCCCCTATATTTTGGATAGACCAAATCATCTTATCCCAATCCATCTACTCTTTTATATTCAAAATTGATGGCTTTTTGTCCTTGGGGTAGAGGCTCCACATGGCTAATGCCTTATTCTTTGGGCTATATCCGAACCCTTTTATCAAATCTCCCACTTGCTTTTCTGAAGTCAGGGTAATATCCTCCTGTCTCCTTATTTGATCAATAATAAATGCAGAGGCCAAACCCCATCCAGGTACTAACAACATATTACTAGCTTTTACTAACCTCCTAGCCTCTTTAGGAGTTATCTCTTCATTCTTTGGATCATGATCCTTTATTGCTTCCAAGGCCTTAGAGGGAATCTAGCCATCTTCTCCAATTTGCACTGTGGAGGCTACTTGTCGCTGCTTGTGCCAAAGGAGGAAGTCTTTGAATTCACCACTCTTGATGAATTCATCATCTTTTAGAAAGTCCTCCTATTGCTGGATTCTCTCATCTATGCACATAGCAAGAGGAAATTCTACTTCCTCAACTATCTCTTTCTATTTCTTCTTTTCCTCCCTGACCCTTTTTCTAATTTCATGGTCATAAGTTGTTTGGCCAGGGATGACAGTAGCAACCATATCTCTTTTCTCAGTAGGCTTTACCTGTGATGACTCTCCTACCATTAATTTCTACCTTTTGGTAGGTGGTTCTACCTCATTATAAGAGTCAAGAACCTCTGTCAGATCAACTATCTCATTTTCATCCCCTCTTTCTTTAAGGGTATCAGGGGGAAGTTCTTGGGCAGGGTAACTATGAATAGAATACCCCCCTTCACTATCTTCTTCATATTCTAATGAGGAGTGCTTCTTCTTCTTCTTTTTTTAATTTTTCTAACTTATCCTCAATCAGTTGTTCCCCTTGCTCCATCAGAATGTTTTAATTCTTCATCATCATCTCTAATATCTGGAGATATGGCAAATTAGAGTAAAATCCTAAAAAATTGACATCTTTTCTTCTCATGGATTTCTCTAGTTGGAATAATTGATCCAACTACCAAGACCTTGTCTTAGCCTCATCCTCATCAAGAATATTTCTAACTATGTCCTCTTCATAGGACTCATCATGAGTTTTATTAAGAGGGATGGTAGGAGTGTAATATCTCCTAGTAGCAGCCAAAAATCCCTCAGGATCAACAAATCTAGGATGTGCAGTAGGCATCTTAAACTATAACAAATATGTATTAACCTTTTCAAAAGCCCCTTTTCCAATTGTTAAATTAGCTAATTTGAAATTCCTAGGGGTGAATGTACCCTTCCTATATGGGACTAGATGCTATTTATCTACAAGCATGAGTTGCCAAATGAACTCAAGCACTGCAATCCTAGGGGGAACATTATTAGTAAGAATGTGGGGTGGTTGTGGGCATCCATAGACCCTTATCAATGTATACCCTTCTCTCAAATAGAAGTCACCCCAATTGTGATCATTATTATCTTTCCAATTATCTACATATTCCATGGGTCTAAGAAGTTGCAAGGTTTTGATAGGAATTCTTGAAGAATTCACACCCAAATGGAAAAGAATAGCATCTACTATTATATTCTCAAAATTACAAAAATCATGCTTAGGGGCCGTTGGACTCCAGACTTCTAACTAGGATAGTACAGGGTTAGGCAGGCCATTCCATTGAAATTTAGGTCTTAGGTACTGCAGATTAAACATATTTACATTATGGTAGAAGATAAGATGCATCAGCATGGAGTAGTGCAAAAATTTGGGAGGGTATTCTTTCTTTCTTATCATTTCTAAACCCTCATGCATCTTATGAATACAGTACCCAATGTAATCATACCCATGACTAGTGTGGCATGATTGGGAATCTATTACTAACATCAAAATTTTAGGGGAAATCCTCCCCTTAGGAGCATGAACACCCAAAACTCTACATAACCCATATGCAATATATCTCATGTAGAATTTTAGATCCTTTAATGCATAGGGGAGGCCTCCTGCCATGGGTGGAATATAATTTCTATTTCCCTCAAGTACATGGGACTGAATAGGAGTTGCAAGACCCCCAGACTCCCTCACATATCTATTTCCTAGAGATTGTAGGTTAATATTTATGGCCATAGGGACATCTGTCCCAAAAGTCCTGATGAACGCACCTCTGTCTAGAGTTATCAAAGAAGAACCATCTATCTTTCTAATTGTCTTAGAGAGGGGTTCATATCATTCAGCCAAGGAGATAGGAAGATTAATGTCAAAAAATATATCAGGGACAATCATCTTTGCAAACCCTAAAGTCCACAGGTTTGACAAAGGGATGGGCCTATCTTGATTCTTCTAGAAGTAGTAAAATAGGTTCATGGCCAGTATGTCATGAGTCTTAGCATCCCCACATTGTAAATAAATATCAGAGAAGTTATCATCACTAATCTTCCTGTTCTGGGTAGAACCAGGCAGTAATTCAATGAATTCGTAAAAAAAATTAACCTTTTGCTATGTGGTTGCCCTATTGGTTAATGGGGTGCTGACTGTAGCCTGAATCATTATGATTGTTATTGAAACTTCCTGCTCACTCTATAAATTCTAGTCTTCTGTAAGCTCTGTGATTGCCAAAATCTCTGGTTTCTCAAATGCTCTTTGCTTTAGAAATGCTCTACTCTCTGATTGCTCAAATGCTTGGTAGAAATGAGAGAATGACCAAATTTTGAGTTTTAATGGTGAAGAATTGATTACATCTTGGATTCCTACAACAATGTCACTTCTGTAATTAATAATAGGTGCTCCACAACTTAATGTCTCAGTTGTCATCGAGAGGTGACATGTTTTTAAATTTCATCTTTTGACGACCTAGCGATTGAAGGAAATTTCAAGTCTCGTAATAAATCTGGTGCCTTTCTAAATATTCAGAGATTCAGGGACTATAGTACTCTGTCTAGTGATAGGAATGTATTTCCTCATTCTGAGATTAAGTGACTAAGCCATCATCACATAATTTTCTATTTGAGATCTAGCGACTATAGTATCTTAGAGTCGCTAGATGTTTTATATTTCTTAATTCTTTTCTAGCGATCATGCGACTGAGCCTTACCTTCTATTAATTTACTTCTCTTAGCGATCATGCAACTATAGTTTTCTAAGTCACCAAATAAAATTTCTTCTATCTGAGATCTGGCGACTAAGCTTAATTCATCTTTCAATATTTTGGCTATCTGAGATTACGCAACTATAGTTTCTCCAAGTCACGAGAAGATTATTTCCTTTTAAGTTTCATTCAATGATCAACTAACCAAAGTAGACATCAGGTGAATTGGTGACTAAAGGAAGTCTCTTGATCATTGAATAACTCTTTCCCTTTTTTGAGATTAAATGTGAGCCACATGATCTTCATCTAACTACAGTCACTAGGTCTTAGAAAGAAATAGTGACATCACAATTTTTCTTGCGATGAAAGGATAATCATTAGATGGGAAGTTTATTAAGAAGATCGAATGGTAGTCGCTAGATCCTTTTAATCTTTGTATCTTGTTGACTTTTCTTTCGAGATCTGGTGACTAAAGGAAATGCCTTTTGATTTTTCTTCTGAAGAATCAGTGACTATAGTGGAACTCGTAGTCACTAGATGTTCTATCTTCTTAATCTTTTATCTTGAGATGACCTGACTAAAGCAACTTCAGATTCTGAGATCTGGCGACTATAGTCTGTCAACTTAATAACTCAAGTCGCTAGATCTAATTAAAGCATCTAGAGATTGCACGACTAACATTCATCGCTAAGTCTCATGAAGATAAAGAATATTCTTCTTTTACTTGGTGACTTGGAGACTGGAGGATTTCGCATGGTCAGAAGATAAAGAGAATTATGCTAAGATTATCATGTGACTTGGAAACCAAGGTAAACATCAAAGTGCACATGCTTTTTAGAAATTTTAAGTGACTTCAAAAAGGTAACGAAGAAATAGAAAGTCACTTAGAAAACCTAGGGTTTTTAAAATATAACAGCTAGTTCTAGGACTTTAAATCCTAACTTCTTTCTCTTTTGATACAAAGAAACAATAAACCCTAATATTGTTGCAAAAAAATTTGTGCAGAGGGTTTATTATGATCAAAAGATGACAAATTTCTTCAAAATTTTGGGGAAAAGATCAGAGTTGGGAAAAGGCACCAACAGTAGGAATCTTTGGGTGGTAGAAGAAGTATGCTCTTCACCCTTGTGGTGAACTAGAAAATCTTGACCCATCTTTAGATTTTGAAAGCAAGAGGGTAATTGAATCTTTTGCTTGGTGTGTTTGGGAGAAAAATTTGAGATAGGGGAGTATGCTCTTCACCCTTGTGGTGAAACAAAAACCTTGAACCTCATAAGTTGATCCACTCTTTGTTTAGCTTTTTTAAAATCTTTTATCAAACCTGCTCTTGAGCAATCAAGAGGAATGACCCAATTGGGGACAAGCCTTTTGCCAGCTATTCCAACCCACTATAAACTCAAGGCTATCAAGGACACAAAACCTTGGTAGATGTAGTGCTTGTCTTCGCTTGATGTGAGTATTTGTGGGATTGTGACCATGAGGAAAGTATTGAGCAAGAATGCTTAGGGTAGTCTTGAGGCTGTGAGGTCTGTTACTTGCCACAAGGTAAGGAGTTCCTTTGGGGAGCAAGAGGGGTACTATAAAGGGAATCCCTTACTAAGAACCATAGATAGAAGCTACCCAATTTTGGTGCTTAACATCTTAGTGCAAGGATTGATCCTAGTGGAATAACCCAGATCACCCCAAGACTACTCACCATCTATGTTCCTTTGTTTGTGCCATTGGCACTTCCATGAAAAAGATAACATCTATTGTGGGTAACCACTTTGTGTGAGGTGATGGGACATCAAGTGTGGGCCAATTTGTTAAGCATTAAGCCTTTGTCCTTCTAGGTAGTAAGCGCTTGAAGAGTTCTCACTGTGATCTACCAATGCAAATGTTCTCGAACATAAAACATCATAGTAGTGCTCATAGAATTTTTCATTTTGATATCACAATTGCTTGTCTTGGCAAGGTTGCTTTTGCCCTTGCACAAGTGTTTTTATGACATGTTTGATCACCTACTATTTACAAACTTGTCTATTTCTTGATATTATCATGCTTGAAACCAAAAAATTGTACTTGCAACCTCCAACATTGACCAAATTGCTTTCAAAATTGAGTTTTTCATGTTCACTAGTCAAGAGTCATATGATACTAAAATATCATCACATATCCTCAACCAAGAGTCCTGAGTTATTCTGTTGTCCTGCTACTATTGCAATTTGGAGTTGTTAAACTTGAATTTTAACCTATCATGGAGTATCTTTTCCTGGTCTTACCTGAAGCTAGTTTGTTAGCTACATGATTAGGTTTGTTCTAGATTGAAAAAAATGAGCTAAAACTATTGGGTTTGAGTCTAACAAATGCTACTCTTGATCACTTGTCTAAACATAGTTACCTCTCTAGCTACTTGCTAATCGAGCTTCTTGCTCACATCTCAGCTCATGTCAATTGACTGCTATAAGTTCTTGAGCACTTTGACTAGCCATCTCTATTGTTCTATCTCGACAAGTGATCATTATTGTATTTTTCTTCTCTCAACATCTAAGAAACTTTATCTCATTCTATTGGTTGAAAAACTTTCTTTTTCATGCTGGTTACAACTCAGTCTTAATTTGAACAAGGGAGTCACCCTTCATTCAATTATACATAGTTACCTTCTCCCACTAGATTCTCATGATTTCCTATTAGCAATGCTAGTTCTAGTTCTAAGGATTCTAAGGCTACCTCATGGTACAAAGGAGGCTTCCTCTTTTCTGCATTTAAGTCCTCCAAAAAGGTAGATAGTGTCTCACTCACTCTCACTAAACAAGAAAAATTCCACGGTTTGCAAGATCACTTTGAGCACAAGGACAACCAGACACACTTAGACAAAGAGCATAGTAAGAACATAATGGATGCTACTAGGTGCATGGCTATGAGAGGAACGTCTCACGAGCAACTTGAGACTAGTGGTTATGAGCATAGACCACTTTTTGATGCTAATGGCAATTATGGCCTTTGATGAGTTGGCTATGTGCTTCACCCAACATTATTCATACAACATCCAATAGCCTATCACCATGATAGATCTAAGTGATCTAAGACAAAATCAAGGTGAGCCATTTGCCACTTACTTGCAACATTGGAGGTCATTCTATTCTCAATATCCCTACCCACTACCCGAGAGGGAATAGATTGACATCTTCGTCAACACTCTAGTGCTTGAGTTGTATTATGATCTAAGGAAACAACTTTTCTCCTCTTTCAACGACATGATTGAAAGTGCATATCAGATCAAGGATGTGGCCATAAGAAAGGGGGATATTGTTATTAATAAAGATACCAGAGGTAATGGCAAGGCTAAGAACAAAACTTGGAACATAAATAAGTACGTTGTCATTGATGGGGTTGTAGATGTCCCAAAAGCTAAAGAGCCTACTTTCAATCTCTCTAATGCTATCTATGTAGAAAAACAACAAGAAGCTACCAATGCTCAAAATGCTCCTAAACCTCAGTATGTAGACAAGCCAAAGAAGCAATACCAATGATGGGTCTACACCAAGTTGGCTGAACCATACGACGTGAGACTTAAGACTTTGGTGGCCAACAATTATCTTATGCTTCCTACCAATCCTTGTCCCTACGATCCACTAGTTAAGCCTAATTGGTGGATGGTGGACCATTACTCCCACTATCACAGAAACAAGGGACACAAGACTAACAATTTTTTCATGCTTAAAGATGCTATACAAGATCTCATAGATGGAGGCACAATTATCACAAATGGCTTAGTTAAATATTCTGATCACCAGGCTTTCAAAGACCCTCTACCTGAGTATGACAAGGGGGAGTCCTCTAAAGTGAATAAGATGAATCATGATGCTAAGATCAACTACACATATACTTCTGATATGATTGTGATCAACATGGTAGAGCCCATTGAGAGTGTTCTTATCATGAGATCTCAAGATGATAATGATGCTAATCATGGTAGGCCAAAGTTGGTCTTACAAACACTGGATGGTTCATCTTCCCAAAGTGAGACATTGAATGTTGTTACTAGGGGGAAAGCCAAAATTGTCCTTAAAATTGCACTTGATCCAAAGAAAACCTCTTCTTTTAAACTAGTGGCTCCTTTAGTCCTGTCTAGCTATGATCTTGTACACCAGTTGCAATGGACACCTGCCCAAATATCTATTTTTGAGTTGCTTGAGTTATCACATTTGCATAGAGAGATCCTTGAGAAAGCTTTGCCTATAGCAAATGTCCCCAATGACATTGACCCAGATCGGTTCCAGGCTATGGTCAACCATATCTCATCTCCCCATTACCTCTCTTTTTCTACAGAAGATGACACATCTCTTTGCCATCCTCATAATCTTTCTCTACACATCGAAGTTCAAGTCTACCATACCTAAGTCCACTGAGTCTTGATAGACAATGGTGCAGGGTTAAATATTGTTTCTTTCAATGTGGTGCAACAACTGGGATTGTCATAATTTGTTGTAGATCCTAAGTGGAAAATTACTATAAAAGCATACGATGAAGTGGAAAGATATTCTAAGGGTATTTCCACGTTGCCTATCTAAGAGGGCCCTTTCATGAAAGATATTAGGTTCCAAGTGTTGGACATCCCACTTGCATATAACATTCTTTTGGGTCATCCTTGGATCCATGACATGCAAGCTGTCCCTTCCACTTACCACCAGTGCATCAAATTTTCATACAATGGCACTAAAGTTGTGATTCCTGGAGACCATACTATTGTTATCAATACTCTTGCTATGGTTGAAATGTTTGTTCCTCAAAAAAAACCTTCTAATGATCCTAGTGCATCTGTGATTGAGGCTAAACAAACATTAAAGATGATGAGTATTGGTATGGGAGAATACACACTGGATTCCCTTGTTGCTCTACGTACTTCTCCTAGATAATATGGTAGACCTTCTAACAAGCTAAAGCCTTCCACTTCTACCATGATAGTCTTTGATACCTTTGTTCCTTTATCTATACCCTTAGAGGTAGAAAGAGAAGAACAAGCTATTAGGGAATGGATCTATAGAGAAGAAGAGGGTAGTACAACAATTGCTACTCCTATTTCCCCTAAGCGCTATGGTAAAGGCTATAAATTTTTGCAGCAAATGGGCTATCAAGGTCAAGGACCTATAAACAATAATGGACATGCCCTCATTGAGCCTTTGAGTCACACCAATGGCTGACCCTCTAAAGATACAATAGGTCTATGATATGGTGCCGAAAATGACCTCCCTGATTGTTCTAGAAATGTTCCCATAATTATTGATTCAGACAAAGATATAGATGAGTCACCACTCACACTATGGGTCAAATGGGAGACAATCTCCCTTCTACTTCAATCCTTTGGGGAGAAGAGTGCATACCTGATGAGGACACAGCTGGAGCCTCTATGTTTAGCAACTATGTGCCTAATGAATCATTGAGCTTTGACAGACAATGTCACAACATTGCGTGACTACTAGAAAGAGGAGATCTCACACATGATGACATGGGTACCTCTACTTCTTGGCATCCTAAGCCTTCTTGGTGCAAACATCCTAGCAGAAGCTCAACAACAAATTCCAATGAGTAGGAATGGGACACTCTTTCAGAGGGATCTTCCATAATGGATATAGATGTTGATGTGGTTCATACTTATAGTGACCAACCTGACATAGTTGCTGAGTCTCATATTGGGTTTGATGAGTTTGATCCCTATATTGCTTTAGTGGACCATGCTGGTCCTTCTATGACAAATATAGATCTTGACAATTTTGGAGCCTACCCTATAGGCTCAACCTCTCTCGTCACCATAGATGACACCTATTGCATAAATTCTCTTGAACTTGTCACTCTACTTTGCTTCATACATTCAGATCTCAATGTCATTAAACCTATTATCTCTTCCACCAGTGAACCAGCAAGACAAATGACTAAATCAAATCTCAAAAGACAAAAGCAATGGTTTGATGGTGAAAACCACATTGTGGTGGTATATGAACCTAAAAATAGTATCAATAAAGAACAATTTTCCACATTCTTTCAAGGGAAAAAGATTAACTCTACATGGACATATTCGGACATGCTTGGTTTGAACACTGAGCTTATCATTACTCCAAGGGTTACACCTATCAAGAAAAAGCTCATAAAGATGCATCCCCATGTGGCATTACTGGTTAAGACTAAACATGCAAAGCATAGATCTGAGAACAAGGCTACTTTGGCATCCATTTTGTAATTGGAAGAGTATGAATCATGCTTTGAGTTCCTGGTGGAAGAATTGCCTAATCTCACCTACAATTCCCCTACTAAATCATCCTACTATGCCACCATTTTTTCACATCTCCTAGATAAAGTTATCCCTAAAAATCTACCGTGCCATGAGAAGCGCCACCTCCTCCACAATGCCTTACACTTTACCCTCATCTCTAGTAACTTGTATGGGAAGAGTCTAGATGGAACTCTCCTTAAGTGTCTCGAAATAGATGAGTCAAACAAAGTGCTAGCTAAATTCCATGATGGCATATGTGGATCACTCTTTAACGATCTTGCGCTAACTCAAAAATTCCTTAAGGATGGTTGCTATTTGTCAAACTGGTTGGGGCCTTATATCATCATAGCAGTAGCATTTGGGCCCATAGCCTATCAGTTATCTACATCAGAGGAAGTAGAGCTTACCGAGCCTATCAATGTTCTACATTTGAAGAAGTTCTATGCCTAAGGTTCTTGAGCTCTTTGTACATATCTTTATTGATCCTAAAAAAAATTCAAAAAAATTCATATATGATGCTGAAAAAATCCTAAAAAGCATAAAAGGTACTGAAAAAATGAGCATCCTAGTGAAAACCTAGCAATAGGTGCTTTGATGTCTCACCAAAAAAATCAAAAATTTATTATTAAAAAAAAAAAAAAAAAAAAAAAAGTGCCTTGGTGAAAACCTGGAAACAGGCGCCTTGGTAGCAAAAATACAAAAAAATTATAGGGTAAGTGCACAAAGATGGGGGACCAAAAAGTTGCCACTTTTCTTTTTGGCCCCCCATCACACATAGTGTGCATGCACTGAAGGGCGTGCACCCTATAGGGTGCATGCCCTATGGCTTGGGTTGCCCAAGCCTTAGGCTTGGGAAATTCAAATCCTTTACAAAGTGCACACGCCCTAAAGCATGCACGCCCTATAGGGCATGCACCCTATGTAAAATATCAAAAATTTACATAGGTGGTGCACCAAATAGGGTGTGCACCTTATAGGACGTACGCCCTATAGGGCATGTGCCCTATGTAAGAAACAAATTTATATAGTGAGAGAGAGAGGGGGAGTAATTTATACAAAGAGGGGGGGTAATTTATAGAAATATAACATTTAAGTATAAGTTTGATAATTTTAATTTCTTATACTTTAAGTTATATTTGTATAAATTATAACATATAATGCTTTCAGGATGTTTGGGATAGGTTCCAACTTCATAGGAGTTAACATGCAGATTCTAGATTTGAAAAATTTTAGACTTAGCCAAATTTCAGGATTCAGCAAGCCTTCAACAGCGTTACCTCCCAAAATCCATCATGGATTTATAAGGTCAAACTGAAGCTAGCAAAAGGATTCCCAAAGGGTTTTAAGTCATTTTATCACAAATCACTCAATTTCGACCCCATCTCTATGGTAGACTTAGATTAGCTCTCACCCAAATCTCTCTCTCTCTCTCTCTCTCTCTCTCTCTCTCTCTCTCTCTCACACACACACACACACACACACACACACACACACACACACAAACACACCAAAAAACATCACCCTCTCCTCTCTCTCTCTCTCCTCACCCTCTCTCTCCCCCTTATCTACTCTCTCTCTCTCTCACATCATCATATCTCTACCCCTTATCTACTCTCTCTCTCTCTCCCTCTCTCTCCCTTATCTGTCTCTCTATCCAGAGTGAGAAAGTGAGAGAGAGAGAGAGAGATAAGGGAGAGAGAGAGAGAGTGGATAAGGAAGAGAGAGAGGGTGATGTTAGAAGAGAGAGAGAGAGAGAGTGCTAAGCTAAGTCTTTCATAGAGATGGTGTCAAAACCAAGTGATTTGTGATAAAATGAGTTAAAACCCTTTGGGAATCATTTTTCCAGCTTTAGTTTGACCTTAGAAATCCATGATGGATTGTGGCAGGTAACCCTACTGAAGCCTTGCTGAATTTTGAAATTTGGCTAAGTCTATAATTTTTCAAATCTAGAATCTGCATGTGAACTCCTATGAAGCTGGAACCTATCCCAAACATCTTGAAAGCATTATATTTTATAATTTATACAAATATAACTTAAAGTATAAAAAATTAAAATTATCAAACTTATACTTAAATGTTATATTTGTATAAATTAACCCCCCCTCTCTTTGTATAAATTAACTCCCCCTCTTTCTCTCACTATATAAATTTGTATCTTACATAGGGCACATGCCCTATTTGGCGCACGCCCTATGTAAATTTTTTATTTTTTACATAGGGTGCACATCCTATAGGGAATGCGCACTTTGTAAAGTATTTGAATTTACCAATCCTAAGGCTTAGATTTTCCTTGGAGATCCAACCCAAAGGCTTGGATGATTGAAATAGGCTTGAGACATGTTTTTCAATAGACATACAAAAAAATGACATCTTTTTTTGTGTGCTCCTCCTCAGGTTTACTCGTGGCTCAAGAATGTAAAAATTAGACAACGTGATATTGTAGATCTCTCTGTTAGCTATCTAAGCATATAATTTATTTTGAATTCTGATTATGTTAAGTTTTCCAACTCTAATTTCTTTTGTGTGTATGTCTATTTTTTGTAAAAAACCAACATTCAGTATTTTGCGCATAGATTTTGGCTTGTTCATCAAATTTTACAATAAGTTACATTTTTAGAAACTAGACTCCATTCTACACACTTTAAAAAAAAGAAAATTTAATTTTCAATTAGTTTCAAATGATTTCCAGGGGGTGCACATAGAAATTTCATGTTTTTAGGATGTGTGCACTTCGTAAATTCATAAAAAATTATACGTTCATCAAAAAATTACCAAAAAAATCTGAGATAAACTATGTGGTGTTAGCTAACTTCTCATCGGAGTGATTAAAAAATTTCAAAAAAAAAGTTAACATTTTATGGGGAGCACACCAGATGCTATGTTATGTTTTTGGATGAAAAATAGGACCACTTTTTTTGCTCCCCCTTTTTGAGGGCCTTAATCTACACCATTTTCAAAATAAGTTAATAGTTTAGGAACTAGATTCAGAGTATTACAACTCTTGTTTTTGTTGCATCTTAAAATTTTGAGTCTATCTTCAATTTCTTGTTGAAGTTTAGAGTTTGCTGATTTCAGGAAAAAAGTGGCAACTTATACCCCCTTTTTGGTCCCCCATCTTTGTGCACTTACCCTATAAAAAGTCCTGAAAAAAATCTATCAAATGGTGAAAACCTAGAAATAGGCACTACTTGAGACCCTTGTACCTATGTCTATCAATCTTGTGTGGTGCTCCTTGGCTCCACTTCTCGCTTTACCTCTCCTAGCCTGGAATTGACTCTTGTCTTAGTCTAGGGGGCATATGTTGTTCTAGCTTAACTTGGGTCTCTTTGTGCATCCGGATTTCTTGGGCAACTTGGTTCCAACGGTGTTTTTCAACACCTCCCCAACTGAATTTTTCAACACTTTCCTAGCGTCAATTTTTTTTCAACACTTATCAGATACCTTACCCACAATCTAGCATGATACGATATTTCTCATTGGCAGATGTGATACTCAAAGTTTGACTCTATGACCAACACACACGCACTTAAACACTTGACTTGCTGAGATTTGCTTGACTTATTTTCTTTGTGTGCTGTCTTTGATGATTTCTTTGCTGAGTGTTCTCCTAAATAGTTTTCAATGATACTGAGCTAGAAGACTGGGGGCACGAGGACATGTTTTATTTCTTTTTCTGCTAGTTGGTATATTTTGTTGATCCTACTTGTCATGAGCATTCGTGCTTGTTCCACTTGACACTGAGGACCTACAATGTATTATCCTTGACTACTTTTCACAAGTGCATACTTATAGTCATCTTGACTTTCCTTGTGTCTTGATGTGAGTATAATCTTGCCATATTAAACTTAGGAAATCTCACTGCACTAGCCATCTTGACTCATATGTCTTTGATGCCTAGGTGGGATTCCCACATATCTATCTGATATAGATCATATTTAGATTCACATAGTCATACTAGTGTTTATTGTATGATCTTGTGACACTACCAATAAAGCTTGATGATGAATATTAGAGTCTAATGGCTTTGTAACCTTGCAAGTAAACCACTTTTCATAGTAGCTTGCATTTGTAGGTTCATATTAGTTAGTTTTGCATCTTGCATATGGAGAGACCTCTTCTTTTTCATCTTTCATGGACTTGTCAGTCAACTGCGATCACCTTTCCTTTTCTCAATCATCTCTTTCACTTCTTGTCTTTCATATCACATCATTTTCTATTCATTTCAGGATTGAAACCAAAACATGAATTCACCTTAATAGTCTAAATCACATTTCTCCTTCTTCTGTGCAGTTGGCTGACCGTTTGAGGCCTAATCCTTTGATCTTGATTGGGGCATCTTTGTTTTTTCATCCCCATCTCTCTCACCCTTCTATTCTTTCATTGATTTCATTCATCTCTCTCTGAGGTCTTCGCTGGGGCATATCTTCAATGATTGATGGTTATTCTTTTATCTTTCATCTTCGATTACAATTTCTAGTGATTTGATCATGTTGCTCTTGCTTCTGCCTTCCCTCTACCTAATTTCAATTTTGATCTCGAGGGGAAAGACACATCATATCCTATCAGCTATTCTCCAGAGCATATGCTTGACCATTCCATTTTCTCTGATTGATCTATCTTTGCTCTTGACATGTTAGTTCTCATCTCAAATTTTGATACTGTCCATCTCTTTCCTAAGTGTTTAGTATTGTCGCTACCATGCTGACCATGCAGGATTTTCTATCTCTCTGCACTTCATACTTTGGAGTCAGATCTCTATCTATTTCCTTCTTGGCTAATCTATTCTTTGATGTAATGTGTTCCCAAATCAATCACACATTAGTCAAAGAGGGGAAAATGTAATCACCTAAAAATGGTCATCTAGACTATTAGCCCCTTGCTAGCATTATTTGCTAAAATCATCAAATTGCTTATTCTTGATCAAATCCTAGTTCTATCATTTATTTGATTATTTTCTATGGGTTAACCATTTTATCCTAAAGTCTTTATTTATTTAAAAGGAATTCCCTCCCCTTTTAATAAATAAAAAACCCCCACTTTTCCTCTTATCCTAAGTTGCACAAATAAAGCATTATTCTTAGTTTATAAAAATAAGAAAAGGCCTTTTTGTCTCACATGGGGCACAAAAGTCAACACTTATTTCTCATTGGAGGAAACTTGTGCACATGGATTGCTCCTCTTTCAAGCTCCACCCTTGATTAAATCATTTGCCTGTTAATCTCCATGGTCCATTCCTTTTCAATTCCTATAAAAAGAGAGGTCTCTTCTCATTCTAGGATCCATCTTTTGAATACTAACCTTATGCTGCAAGATTTCTTGGAGACATTCTTGCATTCATATTTCATTTCTTGCATCTTAGTTTCATATTTATGCTTTCCTAGATTAGCTTCATTTCTATGCTCTAGATTAGCTCACATAGATTAATTATCATGGATTGTAACACTTGCATCTTTCTTTTCGTAGCTTAGCTTGCATTCTCATTTCTAGCATAGTTGCATTTAATTCTCATATTGATTCTTGAGGATATTGGCATCCTTTCCCTTATCTCCATTTAATCTCCCATTGCATGGTTTATGAGAAAGGTCATAGGCTTAAATAGCTCTAGCTGAGAGGACACTTAATATCCTTGCACTCCATGCCTAGGGAGCTCTAGGTCGATTTTCAAGTTTTCCCATTCATAGATTCCCTTGGAAGTAATGGCTTAGAGAAGTGCACATCTTAGTGTGTACAGTAAGAAGGGATGAATGACATAGATAGTTTCATGTTCTCATGATTGAGTATCTTATCCTAAAACTTTAAATTTACTATCATAGAGGTTTAAATATTTTGGTATACCTCTTGTGAAGATAGAACAAGATGAACGGTTCCCATCTTGTTTCAAATCAAATAAATAATCAACAAATAGGCCAACTTAAAAGTTTTTGTTTCATCAGGATGGGTAAAGCTTTAAGTTGTGATCATATTCATGGATCCCCAAATTCTTTTTCTAGTGAGCTCATTGATCTAATCCTGATCTTTGATGATCAATATGAATCAACACTTAAACATGTCCTAGAATTCTTTAGATTTGTCATAAAATATCATATTTATAATGAAGATGTTAGCATGATGTTTTTTGGGAGATCCCTCAAAGGGGTTGTAGCTGATTGGTACTTGAGTTTACCCCCAAAATGCATCTCCTCATTGATTGATTTCAAATGTTTGTTCTTAGAAGAGTTTTTTGATGGTGATGAATGGAATGGGTTACTAAAGGATCATCAGTGTGAAAATAATACAAACAATATTCCAGAACAACTCATCTTTAATGCTGAAATTTTTTCTCAGAATGATAAAGATATGTCAGAAGAATTTTCAAATTGCAGTAGTGATAAAAAATCAGAATCATCATATACAAAGTCTTCTATTGATGCAAAGATGTCTGAATTTGAAATTCAAAATTTTTCAAGTAAAGATTTTGATAAAGATATTGAGGATGAATTGCTTCAAGACTTATGTGAACTAGTTCTGAAAAACCAGTACAACATTTTTCATAATTTCAAGATTCACAGTGATTATGATTATGTACTGAGTAAAGATGTATGTTCTTATGGTAATAAGAATGATGAAGATTCTGACATAAATTGTGCAAGGTTTTTTTATCATAAAGAGGCAATGCATATAGATGAGTTAAGTTCTCATTCTCTTAGCAGTAATGAGATCTCTAATTTGTTGACAATTGAATATAGTAAGTGTACACATCCATGTAGTCAGAAAATGTTAGGCCCTGCTGATTTTTGTTTTGATACTGAAAATGTTGCAGAGGATTTATATGATTGTGAATCCTTTGATGAGAATGATCAGCGTATGAGTTCTTGTGATGATCATGGACTGCTTGTGGATACAAAACCAGATTATGTGGATATAACAAAAAGGTTTCCTTGTGAGTAGATTTATGTGAATAAAAATGATGATGATGTTCCTTCTTGTGCTAATGATACTGGTTATGAAGCTAATAGTGATTTTAGTGGATGTCAAGATGTTGAAGAAGAGTCTATGGTTAATAGTGTTTCCATTAAGTTTGTAGATCATTGTTTTTATCAACATAAGAGAATAGTCTTCTTGTCTCAGTATAAGAGATATTTGTGCAAACAACAAAGAGAAGATTATGATGTAGATGAAAGTTCCTATAATAATGGCTTTGCACAAGATAATGGGAGCCAATAATTTGCAGCCCCTTTTATAAACAAAGAAGAAGTTTTCAGCATCAAACAAGAAGCCAAAGAAAATAAAAATGAAATCCAGTGCACACTAAGTAGTGAGGAAATCTTTGACCTCTTAGAAGCTGATTTTCAGAGGTATGCTCTTACATTTGACTTTACACTTTCATGCCCGAAGGATATATGTTTTGACACTAATAATGAGGCATGTGTTCAAAATGATGAAAACAATGATTCATGTTTACATGGAACCCCCTCATATGAAAAGCTTGTAGAAGAAATGATTGAAGACCATGACACTATGTTGTCCTATCATAAAGACATTAATGATGAACAAGTTTCTTGTTCAGTTTATTTTCTTTCTTTTGATGAGTATGACATTGATTGTGAAAATGTTGAGGACAGTAAGTTTATGGATAAAAATGATGGTATTGATCAGTCATCCTTGTGTCACAATGATTATGAAGAAAGTTTGCATTTGGTTCATGATTCAGATTGTGAGTACATCCTAGAGGAACCAAGTCACTGAATGGCTGAAGTATCCTATACAGATAAAACTAAGGATCCTTTTCATTTTTAGCTGGGTGATTTTTTAGTAATGCGTCATGGTCATTATAGCTTATCTTTTGATGCATTACTAGATAGACCTTATATTTTCAGTCCTCAACAAGAAGAGATAAAGGATTTTCCATATTTTCTGGAATATGAACATGAGGTTGGTTGTGACAGGAAGAGTTTGGGTTATGGAAAGTACGTGATTACCTTTCAGCTCAAATTCATTCATATATGTTGGCAGCATGTTTGTCAGAAGTTTTTTAAGCGACTAGTCTCATTTATGGATGAAAATCATATGTTTGACAGAGGTAAGAAGTGGTTCCAATTTTGAGGCTTTGAACCTTTGCAAGTAATGTATATATTGCACAATTGCTTTCTTTTAGTTGTGTGGTGTGTTTCTTTCAGTAAGTTTCCATATTTTTTGAGAGAGAAAAAGAAGTCAATTTTCATTTTTGAGTGGTCTACTGTGCCAAAGATTCCTGAATTCTCTGCATGTCTACAAGGGGCATGCAGCCCCAACTAGAGCCACTATTGGTACTTTGAAAAATCCATATAAGTTTTTGTCCATAATTAGAGAATTTTCCTAAGCCAAAGTTCAGTGCTTCAAAGAACAATTTAAAGACCTAGGTCCAAGTGCATGCAAAGATAGGCCTGATGAATTTCATGGCATGGTGCTTAGGATAGGTGTTTCTTGCATTTCATTTGGCATATACAGTTGGTCACAACTTTCAGAATTCAGTTCCGACAAGTTTTGAGGGTACCCATTTGGAGGCTAGTGTTCAAATCTGCACTTTGCATCCTATTCGGTTTTTACTAAAGGGCCTACTTTGGAGGCTTGCATATAATGCTTGGTTGATGGTCATGACAAAAGGAATGTTGTGTCATGTTGTAGGCATGAGAGAGAAGTAAAATGTCAATTTTCAACCCCCCATGTGCTCGTTTGACATGTTTTCTGGAGCCATTCTATTTGAAATTTCTAAGTCTCTTAGAGTGCACAGTTCAATTTTGTGAGTGGCTCACTTTAGGGTTCTTCCATTTGCACCTAGTTTGAGGTCAAACATAATTGATGATTGTTTCATAATGTAGACATGAAAGTGATGTTCCTTGATAAGTTTTGGATCATGATGAATCCATTTGACCCATTTTCTTAGATAGTTCCAGATGCAACTTCTACTGTTTTACTGCTTTTCAGTTCAGGATATTTTAAGTAGCCGGCTTTGGCATTTATATCTGGATGATTGGTTTATCTTTAAGAAATTTTGATTGTAGCCTTCATTTCTATGCATAAAAAAGATCATATATCCAAGGTTTCAGACTATAAAAATATCTTTTGATCAGATTGCCAGGTCAGACAAAATGCTTTCAATAATGACGAAAAGTGCGAATAGCATAAATTTGTAAAGTAGCCATTTTCAGAAATTCGTAGCTTTTTGCTAGATGCTCATCTCCAATTGAGGGTTATTTTGTTTTGATCCTTGCATATGAAATTTCTTCCAGATTCAATGACGTCCCCTCAACTCATCGTTTCATAGTTTTAATTCATCTCTTTCTGGGGTAGTCGACAGTGTTTTTAGTTTGGGTTCAGCTAACAATTTTGAACGGGCGTTTTCAAGTTTTAAAATCTCTTGCCTCATTCATTTATAGGTGAAGCCATTTGACAAGGTTGTTTTTTATACTACAAGGTTTGTACTTGCCAACTTTCAACTTCCAATGATAAGTTTTCATTAGTGTTTTAATGGCGTGACTAGAGGTGTTTTATTAAGAATTAGCAACTGGCAAAGTAATTAAAATTAAAGCTTTTTGAGTATCCAATTATTCAGATCGGATCCAGTTGCAAGTGTCAGTTGTTTTAGATCATTTTCAAGGCTGGTCATTTGAATTCAAAAAAATTTTAGGCTAGACCTGCTTGGGGTCCAACTTACCTCATTAAAAAAAAAGGAGATAATTTTATTGATTGTCCCAAGTAGGCCATCTATATTTTGCACTATCAATTGCTCCGAGGATGAATATGTCAAGTTTTTGGGGAAAGCATATGTGAAATGATTGAATGTTAAAAATTATTGAGTTTAATATCTATGAAGTGTGGGTAAACAGAACTGAAAGTAATTAGCCTTCCAAGAACAAATTTTTGAAGATAAAAAAGGGAAAACTTCATCACCATAATAAAGAAAATTTATCTCAAAGGAAGTGATGGGAAGGTGTTTTCTCATTCAAAGATTTTCTACTTAATAATTGATATTATTAATAGGGACCTCACAAAGCAAACATACTGTTTTAATTGAAGAAGAACCAAGTATATTGTGCATGATTTCATAGGCTGTGTACTCAGATTTTTGAGCCTAAAATAATAAAGACCAGGCATGCACTTGGCAGAGGACTGAGCACATCATTCATTGGTTGTGTGCACCTTTTAGTGTGGAGCACATGAGGGTTGAGGGAGAAATGAAACATGCAGACCAGGCATCGTATACCAAGCTTGAAGACAAAACAAGAAGATGAGAGGATTTGCATAATCATCCCTATGAGCAGCATGTATGGCTTCTATTTGATCAATTTTGCAGGCTACACATGGATCTACCATGATTAATTAATGGAGTGCTACTTGTTAATAAAAGATAGGCTACATGAATATCCAAGAGGGGGTTGTTTGTAGCATAGGAGAAAGAAATGGGACTCTTACATGAGCCTCCATTTGATATGTTGTTTGCAGCACCAAAGGAATGGAAATGGGAGCTTAAGTGAGGCTTCCCATAAACTACATAAACCCCATTTGATGTGTTTTTTTGCAGCATGTTGAGCATAGGAGATAGTTAAAAACAAAGGTGCTTCTCTTAGGCAAAGGGAAGAATGCTGGCCTCAAGGAGGGCGTGAGATTCTTGCTCGTAGGCTCAGAGAGATAATGAACCAAGGCTCACTCGAGATGTGTGCCATGAGATCGACGGTGCTCACTATTCTAGAAGGATGAAGATGCATGGGACTTAACTTGGTGCTTCATCAACATGTCGATACATGTCATCTGATGAGCTTGTGGGTGAGATTGTAGGTTGACGCCCAGTCAGCACTACAGGTGAATCAGAGTGTGACAAGTGGCAGAGGGTTGTACACATATCCAACTTGGTGATGAGGTGGCTGGTCAAACCAGTTAGGTGGTGCCATGTGGGACATGGGGCCCACCTAAAAATTTGAGGTCTGTACAAATATTTAAATTTGAATTTGTAAAGTCAGTACTATAAAAAATAAAAATAAAAATTTTAAATGATGTTGTTTGGTCACGAAAAATGATGTTCAGAACTCTTTTTTTACCCAAATATGGACATATTATATGTTTTCACAATCGGCGCGAAACGAGCTTTCTAATGGTGGTGTTTATTTTCAATTTTGACAAATTTTGTGAGAGCATTAATGGACTCTGTAATCCAAGATCAAATTTGGGTGAAGATGCAAATATTTTGTAAAGGGATATGTTCTGGAATGTAAATGAAATCAGATTTGTTTGAGATATTTTTTGTTAGTCATAGGGTTGACTTTGTTGCCCTAAAAATGCCCTAAAATGGTCCTAAGCTTGTTGCAATCCTATATATACATTTTCAAGACCATTTTCAGTGGCTGTTGGTTTTCTAGCTGACAAGGTTACATCTTGAACCTTCAGTGAAGGAGTAGAACATGTTCAATCCATTTTGTATCAGAATAAAGTAGAAAGTTGTAGATCATTTGCATACTGTGTCAAGTGGCTTTAAATCTTCAAGCAGGGTGTATACATAGGCTTAAGTCCTCATTTTAATTCAGGTTTTTAGTTCCATTTCTCTCCATCTATGTCAAGTTTTATGGGTTTTGAATGTTCTAATTCTTTGTATGGGTTTTATCTATGCATGTGTTATGTGTCTTTAGTTTTTCTTGTAATTGGATTAAAATATGCTCTAGATGATACACAAGTTTGTAGGGTTTGCACAGGGAGTTTTGTAAGCAGTATGGTTATGGGTATTTGTATTTGTGACTTGGATCTGTGGTGAAGTAATAGTAATCAGTTTCTATATTTTGTTGTGTATTAGATGATTTGCCCAATAAATAAGGCACTGATCTGGAACAAGTAAACTTTTTGTTAATGTATGTCTAGTTGGGATGTGTTGTATTCAACAAAAGTTAAATCAAATCCTTTCTATCCTTTCTATCCTTTCAATTTTACGTATTTAGGCCTCAGTTATTTCATAGCAATGGAGAGTTAATGAATGATTGGTTAACATTTAGTACTTTCATTCTTTTATCTACTTTGTTCAATCTAGTCTCGGTGTTGTAAAGAAGTGTTCTATTATACTGGATTAGGTGGACCCACCTTGCTTCTGCAGAGCCAGAAGTGAAGATGGTAGTCTTGTCCCTATAGTTGGTCCAGTTACCTAAAGATTTCTCACATTTGGAACTAACCCCTTCTTAATATCAGTCTTAGGTATATTGGTATCTCATGGAGTGTAAAATCCTATCCAGGAACCAACATGCAGTATAAGATTAGGGCAGATGAGAAAAGAAGGCATAAAGAATTTTAGGTTGGAGACGAAGTCGTGGTTCATTTGCAGAAGGAGTGATTTCTAGTTGGTACATATAACAATTTTAAAATGAAGAAGTTTGGGTCATGTAAGCTACTGAAGAAGCATGATTCAGAAAATGCCTATGAGGTAGAATTTCCCACTGAGATTAATATTTCACCATTATTTAATATTTCAGATTTGACAAAGTATCATGAAGTGGGTGTTGAAAATTTGATCATAGAAGCATAGTGGAGTATTCCAGCAACTAGTTCAGATACCAAGGAGATTGAGGATATACAAAATAGTCATGTTGGAAGAAGCACAAGGAATAGGACATATGAAGAATATCTGGTCAAATGGAAAGGATGACCTGGTGAAGATTCATCATGGCTGACAAAGGAAGAGTTTAACCATCTTGGTTTTTGTCTTCACACCTGAGTCGTGACAAGGTCACTTCTCAAATTACCTTGGGTGTCTGATGCAGGAGCATCCTGGGTGTAAGAGTAATCTTGCATCACCCAAAAATATTTTTGGTTTCTTTTCAATAAGGGCTATCTTGTGTAGAGCTACTATTTATGGAAACTTACTATTTTTAGTAAGTTGGTCAGATGATCTCAGAATGTTCTGATTTCATAGGTGGAGGTTCATCTTAGTCATATCAGCCTATCAGTTGAGTTTCATTGCCACATCATCTATATTCGTGAAGTTATTGAGGTTTTTGGGTATGAAATCTTTAAGGTCAGTTTTGAAGGCCTTAGAGGCTCTGGATCATGATTAACCCCCAATTGACTGAAGCTTGCACCAGTCAGACACTATAGATTAGATCATGTCATTTCTGAAAAGTGGTTATAATAGAAAAACAGAGCTACGGTTAGAAAGTTATGGCCTTCGAAAGTTGGGCTACCTAAAAACATATTTTGTAATTCTTTTGGAGCCGACCCTAATGTAATAATTGTTAAAATAAAATAATTGTAAGAATAGTTGGCCTTAAGGGCTAAATTTTTGGAACCTTCTCGGGTGGTGGAAATTGGCTATAGAAGAAAGGTCCATAGTGTTGTCTAGGGTAGTTTGGGGTAGATATGGGTAATCATTCGAGGCTTTTTCCTATAGAATATTGTAAAGGAAAATGCTCATGTGGCTTTGCATATTGTAATTCTGAAATTTGTAATTCCACATTTGTGGAGATAATGAGAAGCCCATTTTCTATTCTTGCAAATTGTTGTTGTTTCTATGTTTCTGTTATGTGTGTGTGGTATTAAGGGGAGCACCCTTCATCAATTTGTTGACACATTGGAAAGATAACTTATTGTTTATGTATAATGATATGTGAAGAAGACAAATGATTTGAATCATAAAATAGATGAGGAAATAAATACTGAAAGCATAGGCTTGACTGAGAAAAAAAGTATAAGATTAAGGAACTTAAAGAATAAGCCGAGTGATGGTAGTGTTGACCAAGCACCAGTATAAGCTAAGATAAAACTCTGTCGACCAAGCATTAGTAATGACCGAGTATCAAAAATTGGACTAAGAAAAGACAGTGAGTGTCGAGAAGAATAGTTTAGTGATGATCAAGTTATCTAGTGAAGACCATGTAGAAGAACACAGTGATGACCGAGTGTCAGTATTAAATAGTTTGTGAAGGAATTGAGATTCCCAGCTGACATAGTTGAATTCTTGGAATAGGTAAAGTGTTTTTAAGATAAGGATGAATGACCTAGAGTATTTTATGCATGGTAAATAATTTTTTCACCTTCCTATGAATGGATTCAAGGAGAAGTTTTGAGAAGTATCTAGAAGGTTAGAGGGAGAATGAAATGTTGGAAGGATTCAATGAATCTGAGAAAAACCTAAGATCTACGATGATGATTACGAGAAAAAATATTAAGCTTCCTAATTAAGTAGGTATAAGGATAATCTAGTTGCGGGTTATGCATGAGGTTGATTCTCTTGATTGGCTAATCTAAGCAGAAGGCTGAGAAGAGTTGTGAAGAGTTGTGAAGTGGTGATTTCTTGAAGGGTTTCCAAGAAGTCGAAAGATGGAGATGATAATGAAGGCTAGTTAGAGGATCAACATATGATCTACATTGGATCTATATTTTCAAAATGAGTTGTATTTATCAGATCAAACCTTTTATTACTTTCTCACCATTGTATCATTTGAAATCCTTTAACAAAGGTTGACCTAAGAGTCATTTGTAAATCCTTTAATCAAGGTGACACTATAATGGAATGTTCTTAAAGTACTCTAAAAAGGCCACTCCTAACAAAGTGATTAAATCCTTTAATAGGGTCACACCTAATAGTGTGTATTGTAACATTTAATATGGTTGGCTCCTCACAAAGCTCACTTTAATAGGTTATTTGATATAATATTGTTATCTGAAAATTGGTAGCATGTTACTAGTGGTTTTTCCCAAATTGGGTTTCCATGTTAAATCTTAGTGTCATACTTGTGTGAATGTTATTTGACGTGTTTTACTATTAAGTGTTTCATATTCTGCAAGTTGATTAGTTTTGGATAGTGGACTGCAAGTTTATGTTACTGGTTATTAGATATAAAAATTGAGTGGACTGTTGAGTAGATCTAAGTTGTTTGAAGTGTTTAAAAGTTTAATTGGTACATCTGGACCCAAGGATAAGTAATTCACTTCCCCTTTGAGTTATTGTAAAATTATTCTAACAATTTTTATTAGAGCTTGTAGTTCTTGTAAGGAAAAATTTGAAGGTATTCGGAGGTAAAGATCAAGATGTACAAAAAGGAGGTACCAAAGTTGAACAAGGAGATCTTCCCTGTATGGAAAAGTTTGATGAAGCTAAACCTAGCTAGAATTGGAGAGTCAAAAAAATATTATGTGGAAATTGATAACATTGTAGCACCTAAACCATTGATAGCCCAATAGATGAAGGGAAAGCAAGAACATAATTAGGTAATGTTGGAGATTGCATCATCCTTAAGTTATTCTGAATTTGAAGACATAAAGGACTGTAACACTGCAAAAAAAATGTGGGACACACTAATAACTATCTATGGTGGTGACACAAATATACTAAGAGCCAAATATAAAAGCTTGATAGGTAAGTTTGATGAAATAATAATGATGGAAGGTGAGACTATTGTGCAACATTGTGGATGAGTTAAAGAGGTGAATGCTATTAGAGGAGCTAATGGAAATATTAATGATGAAACTATTATTAGAAAGGTATTGAGAACCATACTTCCTATTTATGTTATTATAGTATCTAAAATACAAGAACTGAGATGTGGTCCTGGTAAAAACTTAACTTTGGAAGGTTTGGTTATTAGACTTACTACTTTTGAATTATCAAATTTTGATAATTTCACCTCTCCTACTATTGAATCTGCATTCTAATCTCAATTGTTTCTTCATAAGTCTAAGAAAGGAAAAGAAAGATGTGTGAAAAGTGATAGTGACACCACTGATGATGACCTTGATGAGCTTGAGGCACTAATGGCTAGAAGAGTACTTAGAGGAAAAAGAAAATTCAAAGATAAACTTCCTATAATCTATTTTTCATGTATCAAAGTTGGCCATATTGTAGCAAGATGTCCTGACATAAATGACAAGGATGAAAGGAGAGAAAGAAAGTAAAAATAAAAAAGGGATGATAGAGATTATAGAAGATACAAGGACTAAAAGCATGTAAAGGTAAGAAATATTTTTATATTGCTGAAGAAAAAACTAATAGTGATTCTGATGATCATGATGTAGAAGTTGTTTATGTTGCCATAAAAGTTGATTCTGATGAAGATGAGAAAACTACACTTATTTCATATGTGAGTAAAGGTGATAGATGGATAATTGATAGTTCTTGCTCACATCATATGACTAGAGATAAAATTAAGTTTGATACCTTAAATCATTACAAAGGAAGCTTAAGTTTCGTAATGATGCACCATGTCTTGTGAAAGGTAAAGGATCAATAAGATTGACTGATAAGATCATATGTGATAATGATTATTGTGTTGAAGGAATTAACTCTAACTTTTTGAGTGTTCCATAGTTGAACAGTTCTCGATACTGAGTTGAATTCTATCACAAAAAGGATAAGATCTTTGATTCTATTAGTGAACTAATTGGAAGTGGAGAATAGAAAAGAGGTAATTTATTTATCCAGATCTATCTAAGGAGACATGTTTGTTTGCATAATTTGATGATATATGGTTATGGCATAAGAGTTTGTGTCATGTGAACTTTTATAATTTGGTAAGCATTAGTAAGATTAAAAGAGTAAGATGGTTACCAAGATTGAAGAAACCTGACAATGTGATATGTAAGCAATGTCAATTGGGCAAAATGACAAAGTCTAGTTTCAAGAGAAAAACCTATACTTTTGATGATATTTTAGAATTGGTTCATACTGACCTTTGTGGACCTATTGGAGTAAAAAGCTATTGTGGTGACAAATATTTTATTCTATTTATTGATGATAACTCTAGAATGATGACTCTGATGTTTCTTAAATAAAAATTTGATGCCTTTTAGTTTTTTAAGTGGTATTTGGAAAGAGTTGAGAAAAAAATAGGCAATGGCTTGAAATGTCTCAGTTCTAACAGAGGAGGTGATTTCATATCTAATGAGATCAACACATTCTGCAATGAAAGAGGATGTGGTTTTGACCTTCACACTCATTGAGTATGGTCATGTTGGTCCCATGTGGGTGAAATTCTAGGTGGATTTTTTTTGGAGCATATTTTCAATGCCCTTCATGAACTTGGAGATGTTGGGTGTGGTCTTGGATCATATTTTGGTGATCCTTAGAGATAAGGTTGAGTCGATGCTTAGAATATAGTGATTGTTATCCAAATTATGGTTTATGATGGCATTGTGAGAAGCATCTAGTTCATCTTTTTCTTGTGCTAATAAGGAGGTTATCATTAGGGTCGTGACATACATTTTTAGGGAC
>BSBK01003171.1:290000-403495 GCA_027943335.1 Chamaecyparis obtusa
TTATTTATAGGTCTCTTTTAAGGGGAGGGTTAAAATCCTTTGAATAGGTGATAGCATATCTAGGTACACAGGTGGATTGTTGAAGTGAGGTCTGATTAATGGTGTATGTTTGATGTAAGGCATCACCAAATTAGGATGTATTGTTTTCTTGTTTCATAGCTCTCTATTGCAGTGAGGTAT
Source organism: Chamaecyparis obtusa (assembly GCA_027943335.1). Lineage (NCBI taxonomy): Eukaryota > Viridiplantae > Streptophyta > Pinopsida > Cupressales > Cupressaceae > Chamaecyparis > Chamaecyparis obtusa. The sequence goes on from BSBK01003171.1 coordinate 290,181, forward strand.
TTGACTCTGTTTGCCATTGAATAAGGCACTAGTCTATGAGAGACTTAGGGTATCTCAGGGGTCCTTTCAACCCAACATAAATCATTAAAATTAAAGCACTACCTTTTCCTTTCATGTTGGTTGCAGTAGCAGGAAGTCCATTCTAGGTTTCAGACTCATTCTATGCAAATAGGTTATTGCATAAGGTTTGATCTCATTGGGGTATAGGATACGTAAGGGAGTCTGAAAGCTATTCCATAATAATCTATCTGCAGGCCTTTTGTTTATCAAGAAGATTCATGAGTGTGAAAATAAGGCAATACCTACTTGAGTGATGTGGAGCTCAAAGAAGAAGGAGGATGCTCTTTGTCCTCATCAATTGGCCCTTTTTCCCTGTCAGACTTTGGAGTGGAGACTAACCAGTTTATCAATCATAGTGTAAACATGACATTGTGTGGGAACAAGTCTAAAAGCCAACACAAAACAATTATTAAAAATATTAATCATAAACTTCATCCATTTTATCACATTTAATTAGTTTACATCATCTTCAAGTTCCAAACATAAATGTTATTTTTATACTATTGAATCTGAAGAACTTTGATTTTGTTAGCCTTTTCCTTTGTAAAAGGGTGATAGCTTATTGTGAATTACCCACATGTGTATGTGAGTTAGCATGGCCAAGTAATTTTATCATTGGTTGTATTCCACCTTGAAGTCACTGTTTAGTTTCCCAATGTTAGGTATCTCGGTTGTTGAGCCTTCAGAGGGAATCTTTTTTCAAATTTTGTGGGTCAACTCTTAGTGGACTTTTGAGGGGTTAAATGTAGCCCTAGGGGTTAGTTAGGGTTAAAATAATATAACCCCATTGGTGCACTATATATTTGGGGTCAAATTTTGACTAATAGGATATTTTTTCTATTTTTTCCTCGTATAAAAATGCATTTTTAGAATGTGACAAATTTGGGAAGTGTTCCATGTCTCTCCCTCCTGAAAATTTGAATTTATGTCTTGTTGGAGAGAGAGAGAGCCCTTGGATAGTGTGTCCAATCACCTTTGAGGTTAGGTAATATGCTAGGTAGAGTTTTCCTTTTAGTGGGATGGAGTGGAATTTGGTAGGTTGATTGCCCACTCTCCAATTTTGGAGACTTCTAGTGGACTTAGCAAAGTAAGGGAGCTCTTCTCAACCCTCATTGCCATAGCTTGGAGAAAGGTTGGCACCCCTTCATGGAAGAATCATTTTAGTTACTTGTTTGAATATGGCAATTTTTGTGTGAAGTTGTACATGGTTTTTGTGAAGCTTTATGCTTTCCTTTCACAGCTTCTTGTTTAAGTTTATTTGCTAGTTTTGTTTTTTGTGTTTATTTTTTTGTTGGTGTGTGCAAGGCTAAAATCACCCTTGGGAGGGAAGAGAGCCTTCAGGGTGAAGATATTTAGTTGAGAAAACTCATTTAGTGTAGATTCCTTCCTCATGGAGGAAGGGGATGAGGCATGGATTTATGGGCTACATGTTGCCATTGTTTGTTATTTACATATTTGAGGGTCATAAGGGTTCTTACTTGTGTATGGAAATGATGTTTTTGTTATGGCCTTGTGAAGGAAATGGTATTTGGTATTGGGCCTTGTTGAAGGCATGGTTTTATATTTTTATGGCTTCTCCTACTTGGATTATTTCCACCTTCACCCCTCTTATGGGTTGAAGGTGACCCATTGTGTAAATTCATGGGAATAAAATTTTATATGGTAAATGTATTTTATAATTTTTGTATGTGTATGTGATGTTTGAGCATGTTTGTATCCCCATCCATCTTTGTTTCCCCAAGCTCATAGGTGGCCATGTAATAGCCTAGGTTGGGAGGTGAGCCTCCATGGACAAAGTGGGTTTCTTTGCAAATTTTCATTTGAAGAAGTTGTTGGTTTTGTTACAGAAAAAGAAGATTTTTGTCATTTACTACTTGTAGATTTTTATGTTGTTAAAAAGGGCTAAAAACCATGTATAAAAGAGTAGTGAAAAAAAGGTCATGTAAATGCTTAATAGCATGTAAAATACTTGTAAAAGTTTATATTTGAATGTGAAATGTTTCTCCTTAAATTTCTATGTATTTCTAAAGAAAGAAAGTGTAAAAAAGTTGATTCCTTATGTTTGAATGCAAACAAAAAAACTTGTTGGTTTATTTTCCCATATGCAAGAAAAAGTTAGATTTACTTATGATTGTAAATGTCTTCCCTATGTAGACAAAATTAGCTTGAAGCATTTATTGGAAAGAGAAAAGTTAATGTAGATTTTCTTTCCAAATTACCTATGTAAGAGTAGATTTCATTTTGACATCATGTTAGTTTAAAAAAAAGTCTTGTATATGCACCTATGTATATATACTTATATATACATAGATGTATATACCCTATTAGAATACATTTCTATGTTGATGTTTTTTTTTTAAATAGACTTAGTTATTATATATCTTTCCTCTTCTTGATTTTAGAAGTGTATATATACACAAGTATATATGTATATATATACACACCCTTGGTGTTTATATGCACACATCTATATTTATGTGTATGTAAAACTTAAAAATATTCATCTTCTTCTTTCTCCTTGCCAAACCTACAATAACCAAATGAGAGACTGGGGTATTGGTAGATGTTTTATTCTGAGACTAACCCTAATTTCAAATTAGGATTAGGGTTGGCTTTTTGGAGCCATTTTTAATTTTAAATTTTAATTAAGTTTTCATTAAATTCTGTCTAAATTTTAATCTTTTTTTAATTATAATTTAATGAATGTTGACTTTTGACAATCACCTTAATTTTAATTTTGATTTATTTATTATTTTTATTTTCATTGAGATTTTAAAAAGATTTTTTTTTATTATATAGTGAGATTTTAATAATTCGTTATTGGATGTCATTTTTAATTAATTTTAAATTTGATAGAGTTGAAATAATATTTAATGGACTTTTATTTTTATAATAGGGTATGTGCAGGATCATGGTATGCCAAAAAGTGGCGATGTGAAAAAATAGTCTTGATTGATAGACTCTTTAAAAAATAACTATAACTTTCAAACAATATAACATTTTTGAAATTTGAAATATACATCACATTCTATGCTTCACCTAATACAATAATAATAAACAATTCTTTCAATTTGATGAAGTTTAGACTAAGTTAAGGTGGTCAGACATGAGAGTTTTTTATATTCAGAAAAATCTATAGTAGAAAAATTATAATTAATTATTCACTTGGAAAGAAATACAAAAAAAAATACATCACATCGAGGCATGAGTCTACTACTTTTATCTAGAATCTTATAAAAAAAATACTATTATTTAACTTTCTTTAATGTGGTCAGACATACACCTACTTGTTATCTTTCTAGTCTTGATTAATAGAATTATTGAAAAATATCTATAACTTTCAAACTGAATAGGTTGGAAAATGGATAGTTGTAACAATGCATCTAACATTCCTCACTATTCATTTGTATGCTTAAATTGGAATTGAATAAGTAATGTAAATCAAGAAATGCTTGAAAATAAGACAAGATAAGATACATACCTCATAATGGAACAAATCTGGAAATACCTATTTTCTGATGCATGTGCATAGTCTCAGAAAATTCTACAAGCAGATATGGGACTAGAAAACCTTAATAGAGAAAACCTAGAAAAATTTTGTCTTTCTGGAAGAAAGTTATCCTTGACCCAGATAGCGGGGCAAGGTCTTACCCTAGGTCAGGATCCTACCCCTGCTTGTAGGTCATCCTTGACCCAAAACAACTTTGATAGAAAATTTGTTTGTGGATCTTAAAAGTTTTCTGAAAAGGGTACTTGAATCTGCACTTCAATTCTTCAAACATGGACTATAGATATCCAAAAATGGTGTTTTGGGGTGGCTATATAGGGTTTTTCCTTATTCAAACCCCGATTTTGGTGATCTCCACCTCCACAAATAGCTGGTTGTAATAGAATGTGTGTGTGTATTGAATGTGTAATGCCAAGATCTAATCCTCTAGATACAAAACCAAGCATTAATATGTATGAGAAAGAAATGCATAGATTTGAATAACATAAGAAAGCATACCAAGCCCCCAAGGCTAAAGTACTCCTATCAAACTCATAATCTGTAATTCCTACCCCATGATTGTATCTTTGGACGCTTGAATATTTATAATGATGGATCAAGGAAGAAAGTGTTGGAGATTTTCTAGCAGGCCAGTATTGACTGTATGTTTGTCATTGATGACAACAGATGGAAAGTAGCATGTGTGGATATCTTATGTAGTAAGCTTTTAGTATATGTAGCATGGACATGATATCAATATGATATCATGGGCACAGATTTTAATTGTTAGTACAGATAGTTATATAGTAGCTTGTGTCAGTAGTGTTCCTAACAGAGTAACATATAGTGTTCTATGTATAGTTGTCTGTACACTTATCATGAAGCGTTGCACACTTGGATGTATGTTAAAGACATGTTAGTGATGTTTCATTCATGGATGCATAGTCTAATATTCAGTAGAAGTCAAGGTATGCAGTCACTATTTGCCAGTAGCAATTTCTTGTGTTTATTCAAGAGAGCTGACATAGATTTTATTGGTTCTAGAGTTGCGCATATCTTTTCAGTATGTACCCTTGGAGTTAAGCTTATAGAAGAGTTATTGATGTTTGGTTAAGAGTGTATGAAGTAATTTAGCTTGAGAAGGAAGATCCAATTGTTTTGGTAGAGCTAATAGTGTGTAGTGTGCATCTACAATTATCTTATTAGACAGGTCCTAGAATGTGTTGTGTGCATAGTAGAGATGACATAATGTTTATCAAATTTTATTATGGTTTCTCTAATATGGTTTCAAGGTGGTTCTAATAGGATGAATTTATTATATCATTTAGAGGAAAGATATTTATAGATAGTCATTTGTGATTGCTTGAGTGTGGTTCATAGTTGAATAAGAAGTGTAGAGCACAGTGTGTGAAGTATTGAGCCATCAAAGGAAGGTCTATGTCACCAAGTAAAGTGTTAGTTCTATTCATTAGAACTAATCTAGATAGTAGGTCTAAGTGTAGTTCACCAAAATCTAGATATTGTGTGTATCTGTTATTCAAAAGGTTTTAGCCTTCGCCTCTTTGAGCAGTGAGCTCTCAGACATTGCTTCCTCTCCCCTAACAAGGAAAATTGTAAAAGACTCCTAACAGGGTCCAACCCTTGACCAGGTCTATTGTACTAAATATATTGTAAAGAAACTCCTAACAAGGTTAAGGATCTTCTAGCAAGGATCACAATACACTAGTGCAGAATATTAGTGTGTGTCAATTCCCACTGGAGTTTTTACCTATTTGGGTTTCCCTGTAACCAAAATATTGTGTTTTGTTTAGGTGTTCTTTTATTGTGTTTATGCTTTATGTTTAAGTATACTTAATTGGATAAAGAATTAAAACTTGTTGATAATTGATTCAACCCCCCTTCTTAGTTATCTCTTGGGAATATTCCTAATAATTGGTATTAGAGCCAAGTTCCTCTAAGAGAAAGTTTAACAGCTTGAGGTTGATCAGATGACATATTTTAGAAAAGAAAGTCCTAAGGTTGATGAAGAGAATTATCTTGCTTAGAAGAACAAGATGGTGACCCATTTGTAGTGCATTACTTTTGAAGTTTTTGATGTAACTATCAAAGAAACCAAGATTCCTACCTTAGAAGACCTTGCAAAGGATGATGCTACTGAAAGGAAAAAGGAATTGTTTCATTAGAATGCTATAGCTAAAGAAGCCCTTATCAACACCCTATCTGATAGTGAATTTTTAGAGATAAAGAAGGTAGACACTACACACAAGATATGGAAGCACCTAGAAGACACGTTTGAAGGTGACAAATAGGCAAAGGATGCACATAGAAAAACATAGAAGAAAAGATACAATGCATTAGAGATATTGCCTGAAGAAAACATCAGAGCTTATAATCAAAGGATCAATGAAGCAATTGCTAGAATCAAGAACAACGGTGGAGAAATCTCAGAAGAAGACATCATGGACAAGTTGATGACTACACTCACTCCTGAATATGAAAACAAGATTAACATCCTTGATGAGACCATGCAACTTACATCTAATTTCAAGAGAGATACCTTGATTAGAAAAATCTCAACTTTTGAGATTTCAAGATTGAAGACAGAACCAAAGAGTGAGACAGTCTTCAAAGCAATAGTTCATGGTAAGAAATTTGCAAACACTTCTGGTAATTTTAATGATGATGATGAAGAGAAAACACACTAGATGATTTCATTGCTATGATTTCCAAAAGAGAAAACAAAGGAAAAGAAAAATATGAAGGTCAATTACTATTGGTGTAATTAATTATTCCTAATTACACTTTACTTAATCTTACTTAGGTTAATGCATTGCATAGTAATTTGTGATTGAGACACCTAGGAGTGTGCACATCTATTAAGCACATGGTGTAGGAGAAATTCCACTTTTGGTGTGATAGTTGTCTTCACATACCTCATTTTGTGTGAGATCCACCTTTCGTGGTCTTATCACATTATCATCCTTATCCAATGCACATACTTTATTGCATATTGGAGGATGATCCACATTTGGTGGACATGTGATCACACCTAGCATAGGTGATAGCTTATCAGCTCCTTATCATTCTCTCATATTGCCTTTCCTATATAAGGAGGCCTATTATGTAATCATCAATTCATTGGTGAATATCATTAATTCATTGGATCTATTCAATCCATCCTTGCATTCATATTTTCTCTCTTGTGCTTTTCTTCAACCTCTTGATCTCGGTTCAATATTTTCTATTTGCAAATTCTTACATGGTATCAGAGCCATTGGAGCATTTAGATTAGCCAATTTGAAGAGAGCTTGATGCAAGCTTTAAAGGTCCAAATCTTAGATCTGGCAACTAGCGTGCGATAGAGGCATCTTGGAGCAAATCTGACCTCACCATTGCATCTGAGAGGCTGTTTTGGTTAAAATCAACTATAAACTCACCCATATCTAGTGAAAGTCAAATCTAAAGTAATTTTTTTTTGCAAATCGAGCCATACGACCTGATCTGCATCTTCGACATCACCTCACCAAGCAGTTGTAGTCAACACAATGACCAGACCACTTGACCTAGCAGCAGTCAAGCCTTAAGGTGAGCAAAAGCACACAATCCTCATGAGACTTCCTTTTATTTAACAAGCTAGGCATTTAAAGTTATAGAGGACTTTAAAGCCCTTAGCAAGAGGCATGTGGGATTAATCCCCACCACCCCCATGCCATCTCTAGTGGTAGATCTCACCACTGTAGCAGGCTTCCTCCATCGAAGTGGCCACAGCAAAGCTCCACCCACTCCCAGCTGTGCCACCTTCATAGAGACACCACCACTCATCCTACAACAACACCTCTCTCTAGCTCCACCGCTCGACCTCCCACTGTAGCATAGATCCACCGCGGCCACATCTCCGAAGACCACCGCCTAGATCTGGTGGCCACATCTTTCCCCCGCATCTGGGCCTGCTAGTGCCCAATCTCCGCCATGCGGTGGCCTCCACCTATGACACATGGGCACTCTGCAAACACTAAGTGGGTAGGCTAGTACACTGCCACATGGAGCAGCAAAGCACCACGTGGCACCTTGTTAACGGATCAACAGCCACAAAATAGTAGTCCCCAGACTGCCACATCTGTAGACACGTGGTGACCTACCACATCACCTGACTGTATAGACACATCATCTATCATACCTACCATGTCATTCACATGGAACACCAAGTCACTACCATGTAAGCAACGAGGGCCTTCTTTTTGCTGACATCATCATTTGAGGGGTTTAAAATTGACGGTCATCTAGCCATCAAAATAGGCCAAATTGGCTTTTTTGTGATGACCGTTTGACCATCAAATTTAATGTAGTGTTTTTCTAACATCATCAGGGTTTGGAAATTCTCAGCCTTCACCATTTTCATTTTTTATTTTACAGTCCAACTTTGAGAGGCCATAACTTAGTCATCCAGGCTCCAAATCAGGTGCAATTTCTTTTGAAATTGGGTAGAATTTCCTGAACTTTGTAGTGGTGGTGTTGATTTTGTATTTTAGTGGCCTCATTTGTTAGAAATTGTAGATCTTGTTGACTGTTCATGTTTTTTCCTAATTTCTGCAACTTCCAGGGCTTCGTTTGGGCACATACGGTAACATTTTGAGGTGATATTTTTTTTGAAAGTGCATGATTTTTCATCTACTTTCTAGCTCTACTATTAGATTTGAGTGATTTTGGGTAAACATATCACTTTCAAAAATAGGCTATTTTGGGGCACAAGGTAAAATTGTTGAGTTCACTCCTGATTATGTCTACATTAGGGACATGGAGACTAGAGATGTCATAGCTATGAGATTTGTTGATCATACATCCTGCTTGTATTCTTTTTCCACTTTTTTTGATAACGATGATGATATTGATGATGTACCCATCCCTTTGCAAAGGGATAATTATGAGGATAACTTTAGGCACTTGAATCATTTTGTTGTTGAGACAAGTGTTGATCTTCCTACTCCTCCACCTCCTTCTTTAGACATGGGCTCTACTATTCAACAGGATGATCATAGTGTTTCAGATCTTGCAGAGTGTGATGACTACTTGGATGCATCTTCAACATTTGTTGATTCTCATGATGTAGATTTGGAAGACATACATGAGGGGGTTTCTCTTTCCCTTGATGACAATTTCATCATAGATGGAGATACTTCTTCACCTTCTTTTGAGATTGGTGTACTTGATTCTTCTCCTTCTTCACTTGATTTGTCACATGAGGTGATAGATTCTTTGAGCTTGGAGATTCCTACCTAGTCTTTAGAGATTCATCCATGGAGACCTACATCTTCTTCCTCCTTCCATTTGCATAAGGATTGGCTTCTTAATCATTTGATGTATCTATTTCTTCCTAAGGGGAGACATGTTTCTTGTAAGCATTGGCTTATCTATTGTTTATAGGTACTCTTCATCAACATGGGAGCTTCTAAATTATGGGGGGGATATCATGTCTCCAACTATCCTTCTTATGGGGGGATACTTCTTTGTATATACATGATGTATGTAGTTCTTGGGGGGTCTTGAGTACTCCATCCATCCATGCATCTTGTTTTCTTCTCTCTTTTTGGGGGAGGGTTTTTCCCAAGAGGTTTTCCCTCTTTCTCCACTTTATGAGAGTTATGCATTTCATGTATCTTGTACATGGGTATCTAACTTGGCCTAGTAGCTGGGACCCATCTTGCATTGTGAGTTTGAGTGCATTCCCCTAAGTTGCACTTAAGGGGGGGTGTTGGTGTAATTAACTATTCCTAATTACACTTTACTTAATCTTACTTAGGTTAATGCATTGCATAGTAATTTGTGATTGACACACCTAGGAGTGTGCACATCTATTAAGAACATGGTGTAGGAGAAATTCCACTTTTGGTGTGATAGTTGTCTTCACATACCTTGTTGTGTGTCAGATCCACCTTTCATGGTCTTATCACATTATCATCCTTATCCAATGCACATACTTTATTGCATATTGGAGGATGATCCACATTTGGGGGACATGTGATTACACCTAGCATAGGTGATAGCTTATCAGCTCCTTATCATTCTCTCATATTGCCTTTCCTATATAAGGAGGCCTATTATGTAATCATCAATTCATTGGTGAATATCATTAATTCATTGGATCTATTCAATCCATCCTTGCATTCATATTTTCTCTCTTGTTCTTTTCTTCAACCTCTTGATCTTAGTTCAATATTTTCTATTTGCAAATTCTTACAATTACCATTTAAGTTCTTTTCATGTAATAAGATCAGTCACTTTGCATCTAAGTGTCCTACTAGAGCTAGAAAGTTGAAAAAGGATTACAAGCCTAAGTACTCTAAGGAATGCTACTATGCTGGAGATGGAGTTTAAAATGATGAATTAGGGGAAGAAGAAATTGGATTCATTGATATTATAGATAAAATGAATAATAAGACAAATCATAAAGATGAGAAAGAGGAACAAGAACTAGCATTGATTTCCTAAGCTGATATAATGACATACTAAATTATAGATAGTGGTTGTTCACATCACATGACAAGTGATAAAAATAGATTTGTTCTTCTACACAAATACAATGGTGGTATGGTTAGATTTTGAGATAACACTCCTAAACCCATAGTTGGTAGAGGAGCCATCACCTTAGATGGAAAGAATAGTACTGATGATGTTCTCTATGTAGATGCTTTGAAGCATAACCTTCTCAGTGTTGGATAGTTACTTGGAAAAGGATATCTGTTGGAGTTCAAAGATGAAAAATGCATCATTAACAACAAAGATGGTGTTATGATTGCATCAGGCTCAAAGACTAAAGGCAATGTTTTCCAACTCAATTCAGAAGCAAGTTGTTTTGTTGCTAAAGTTGATGACAGTTGGTTGTGGCATAAAAGATTATGTCATATCAGTTTTGATAACATAGTAAAGATAAGAAATGTAAAGGAAGTAAGAGATCTACCTTGCATAGAAAATCTAGTTGATACTATATGTAGGGAATGTGTGATGGGGAAGCATGTGAGAAATTCATTTAGGAGCAAGCAAAATTCAGCAAAGAACAAGTTGGATCTAATTCATAAAAACCTATGTCATCCAACTCAAACAAGATCATACTATGGTGAAAGGTATTTCATTTTCTTTGTTGATGATTACACTAGGATGATGTGGGTTGCATTCTTGAAAGATAAGTCAGAAGCATTTGTGAAGTTCAAAATATTCAAAGCTAAGGTTGAGAATGAATTTGAACTAAAGATAAAATGTTTGAGATCAGATAGAGGAGGAGAATTCACCTCTGATAGATTCTATGAGTACTATGAAGAACATGGCATAAAGAGACAATTAAGTGCACCTATAACCCCTAAATAGAATGGAATTGTAGAGAGAAGGAATATGATCATTCTTGATACAACGTGCACCATCATGATTGAAGGAAAAGTTGCACACACCAATTAGAGAGATGTGGTCAATACAATAGTCTAGACGATCGATAAAATTCAATTGAGGCCTGTCACTGAAAAAAAATCATATGAGCTATGGTTTGGTAATGTTCCCATATTAAAATACTTTAGAATCTTTGGAAGCAAGTGCTACATCAAGAGTGATGAAGTAGTAGGCAAGTTTGATGCAAGAAGTGATGAAGGTATTTTTCTTGGTTACTCTACTAAAAGTAAAGCTTATAGATGTTTCAATTTAAGATTGAAAAAGGTCATTGAAAGTGCTCATGTTAAGATTGATGAAAATTTTATGGTTCAAGAAAGATATCATGATTACTCACCCATGATTGAAGAAGAACCTAGACCCTCCACTAGTGAGACAGTTATTCAAGAAATATTTGACAATATTGATGTGTTATTAAATGACCCTAAGAAAAGTGAAGAAGATACTCCTAAGGCTGATGATTCAACATCACCTAAAGTTCCAAAGTTTACATCTAGAAATCATTCCAAGAAAGATATCATTAGAGATCAGAGTGACAAAGTCTTAACAAGATCACAAGTAGTGAACTCAGCTAGCAGTGAAGTGGTATGTTTACTATCTCAGATTGAACCTTTAAGTGTTGAAGATGCATGTAATGATTCAGATTGGCATGATGCTATGAAAGAAGAACTTGATTAGATTATTAAGAATGACACTTGGGAACTGGTCCCAAGACCTAGTGATAAGAATGTGATTGGAACAAAGTGGATATTTAGAAACAAGATGAATGAAGTTTTAATATGATTTAGAACAATAGAGAGGGGGGGGTGAATCAGTTGTTCTTAGGTCCTGATGTATAAAAATAACTTCAAAAACTTTTCTCTAAATCAGATCAAGCAACCAAATCAACCTCGGTCATCACTGATTCAATAATAGAAACATATAACTCAACGGTCCACTACCCAGCTATATCTAACTTGTAAAACATAGAAATTTTCAAACCAAAAAATTCATACAAGTTTTGACACGAGGATTTATAGTGGAAACCCAATATGGGAAAAACCATTTTTTAACATGCTACTATTATTTTCACTCTTCTGAAGTGAGCTTGGTTAAAAGCCAACCCTGTCAAAGGTTATAATGCACACTATCAAGTGTGACTTGGTTAAAAGATTTTAATCACCCTGTTAAATGTGAGCCTAGTGAAAGGACTTACATACACTCCATTAGAATGCAACCTTGTTCAAAGGATTTAACATATGACTATTAGGTCAACCTCTGTTAAAAGGATTTTGACTATTACAATGGTTAGAAAGTAGCAGTAGTATTGATCTGAAAACATACAACTCACTTTGCAAATATCAGCTCCAATTCAGTACACAAATACTGGTTTATTGACTTTGAAACTTTGCCATCTCCACTTCTAATCTACTCGAAACTTTCCTTCAAGCAATCACCACACTTTTCCTTCAGCCTTTTCACTTATATAGTCAATAAAAATTTGTTGTTCTTCCAGCATCTCCTTCACCAATGCATACACATAGCTAATGCTTCAGTTCCCTTAATACTTTTTTTTGTTAGATTAACTTATATTTTGCCTCTTAATCTCCTTTGTAGATCTTAGGGTTAGGTTAGATTCATTGAATCTACTCACTTCATGTTCTTCATCTCCTCTTCTAGAATCATCTTAAATCTCATAAAGATTTACAATAAAACTTTTCACAAAGCATTACATGCTTCCATACAATTAATAAATAAAGTCAACATGTTTTACATAATCCAAGAATTCAAACAATTTCATCCCCAAAAAGAATTCTCTTCAAATATAAAATTGTTGATGCTCGGTCAATACTATGATCATCCACTCGGTCACCATGTAAAATGCTCGGTCACTACTAAAACTATTTCCTTAGCAATTTACTGATACTCGGTTGACACTGGATTTTTGCTTGGCATCCACTAACTTGGTTGACTGTGTCATAACTCAGCTTAAACATAATTTCTTCATTTTTTCTTGGTTAAGCCTACTAGTTTAGTCTTCAATCTTACTAAGATAAATAATACATTGTCTCATCATTGTGAAACATAATCAAGTACACTTTGTAGTATCAAGATAACTCAACCTTTCCTTAGATTCTATTATTAGCAACCTTTCTTTCCCTTTTCACAATAGATATAGTACTTTCCTAAGTAGCAACAGTCTTACCAGTTAAGGTTTGACATCAATGACAATACAACAATTGTTTCAATTGCAATTTCTAAAAATCTCTATCTTTGACATTGATGGCAACACCATATGATATCACCTAAATAACACATGGATTACCAACCAATCCAAAAACTTATCACTGACCAAAAGAGAAAATTTATAATATCCTTAGCTTCATTCTTATTCAGAATTAGTAAATCTCACTTCTGTGACCATCAGAAGTATCTAGATCTCCCTCTATCCTGATCTTCCATTTCAGTTCAATCTCCCTTTCTTTTAGTGTCATGTGTTATAGTATCATTTCAGTTCAATCTCCCGCTTTGACAAAAATGCCAAAGTAGCAACTTAGACATACATCCAACAAATGTAGATATATCTATTTAGCACAATGTTTCTCCCTCTATCATCTTTGTCTTGACTGATTTGTTATCTTTGTTTCTTCCTCATAGCTCTAGGATACTCCTAAAGTATAAAAATCTTCTGCATCAATGTGTCAAATGTTTTGTTGTAGAATATTTGATGCAGTGCTCCTAGCTTGACTAGGTAGCCTCAGTTAGGGGAGGGACCCCTAATTGACTTCTCAGGTACTCATAGGCTTCTTTAGGTAAGGCTTTAGTGAATATGTCTACCAATTGTTCTTTTGTATTCACATATTCCATTCAGTCTTCCTTGTCTTGTACCAATTCTCTTAAATAGTGATACTTGATTGCTATGTTCTTGGTCTTAGTGTGCATCACTGGATTCTTAGAAATATTGATATCACTTGTGTTGTCATAGAAAATAACAACAGGTTCAGTGATTTCTTCTTTCATGCCTATCAACAACTATTTTATCCATATCAAATTTGAACAGTTTACTGCAGCAGCAACATACTTAGCTTCAGCAGTGGATTGGGAAATGCAATTTTGTTTCTTGCTTGTCCAGGAGACTAATCTCTATCCAAGAAAGAAAGCTCCACCACTAGTGCTCTTTCTATCATCTACATTTCCTAGCCAATCAGCATGAGTATATACTCTAAGTTCAAATTTTTCATCCTTCTTGTAGTATAATCCATAGTTAGCAGTTCCTTTCAAGTATTTCATGATTCTGTTCACCACCATCATGTGTGTTTCCTTAGGATTGGTAGAGAATCTTCCCACGATCCCAATAGCTAGTGCAATATCAGGTCTACTATGTACATCATACTATAATTTTCCAATCATGGATCTGTACAAAGTCTAGTTGACTTCTGCATCATCATCATTTTTAGATAACTTTTGTCCAGTAACCATAGGAGTTCCTACTGGTCTAGCATCTTCCATTCCAAAAGTTTTCAGTATTTCATTAACATACTTAAACTGTGTAATGAAAATTCCTTTCTTCATCTGATATACTTGCAAACCAACAAACAATTTGATCTCACCAAACATAGTCATCTCAAATTTAGTTTGCATTTCATGTGAAATTTTTTTACACAATGCATCTTGTCCACCAAAAATAATGTCATCAACAAAGATTTTGGACAACAAAATACCTCTACCTTCTTCATCTTTCATATATAGATTTCTTGTGTCATTTGTCCTAAAAAATCCAATATGTATTAGGTAATTATACAACCACTCATACCATGCTCTGGAAGCTTGTTTCAATCCATATAAAGCTTTGTTTAGTTTGCATACCATATTTCTTCTATTTGGATCAATAAAACCTTCTAGCTATTCTATGCAAACTTCTTCTTCTAGTATACCATTTAAAAATGCAAACTTGACATCCATTTGATATACCTTGAATTCTTTATAAGTAGCATGTGCAAGTAGAGTTCTTACTCCTTCCAATCTAGCTATAGGGGCAAATGTCTCCGCATTATCAATTCCTTCTTCTTTTGCATAGCCTTTGCATACTAGTCTAGCTTTGTTCCTACTGATTTCACCTTTTTCATTCAACTTGTTTCTAAATACCCACTTAGTTCCTATAACATTCTTATATGCAGGTCTCGATACCAGAGGCCAGGTTTCATTCTTCTCAATCTGGTCAATCTCTTCATTTATTGCTTGTATCCAATCTTCATTTTCTAATGCCTCTTTAGTTTTCTTAGGTTCAAACTCACATATTAATCATGTTGGATCTTTTGTCTTGCTTCTAGTCTGAATTCCAGTGTCTTTGTCTCCAATTATCTATTCAAGCTTGTGGTGTCTTCTTACATATTTTGCCAAAATAGGTTCAACATTTTTCTCTTCTATTTCATTAGGTTCCTCAACAAGATTGTTAGATTCAGCTTCTAAATGCTCGGTAACCTCTTCCTGATCCTCGACAGCATTGTCTTATAGCTCGACATGTTCTTGTTCTCTCTCGACACTATTTTCCTAACATTCGACATCATTTGTCTGTTGCTCGGCATTGCTTGCTTGAGACTCGGCATCAGGTGCAAGTCTATTACCTGCCTCTTCTATTTCCTCAATGTACACAAAAGATCTATAGTCTTTTGGTTCTCTTTTTCTATCAGCCTCATTTCTTTCTATATACTCATCAATTTTTACATTTACACTTTCCATAATTTTGTTAGTATTAGATTTCAAACACTTATAAGCTTTACTTTTTGTGGAGTAGCCTAGCAATATGCCTTCATCACTATTAGCATCAAACTTTATTTTCCTATTGTCTTTCAATATGTAACACTTGCTTCCAAATATTCTAAAGTATTTAACACTCGGTGCATGCCCATA
The DNA here is from genome assembly GCA_027943335.1 of Chamaecyparis obtusa. Classification (NCBI taxonomy): domain Eukaryota; kingdom Viridiplantae; phylum Streptophyta; class Pinopsida; order Cupressales; family Cupressaceae; genus Chamaecyparis; species Chamaecyparis obtusa. The sequence goes on from BSBK01003171.1 coordinate 306,049, forward strand.
TCATAATTCATAGGGTGTCAGATTTGTACCTTTTTTTATCTATACCCGGTTAAGAGTGTAAATAGATGTACTTATAGCTTCTTTCCAATATTTTTGTGCCACATTATTTTCAATCAATAATGTCCTAGCACAGTCCAAAATAGATATGTTTCTTCTTTCTGCTATACCATTCTATGGAGGTGTTCTAGGTGCATACATTTGTCTTTTGATTCCTCTATCATTACAAAATAGATTAAATTCATTTGATGTAAATTTTCCACCATGGTCAGATCTAAGACATTTCAGGTTCCTACCTGTCTCCTTCTCAACCTTAGCCAAACACCACTTGAAAAATTGAAAAGCATCGGATTTTTCTTTTAGAAACATTACATGCATCATCTTGGTATGATCATCAACAAACAAGATAAAATATCTAGCTCCACAATAGCTTTGTACACCCATAGGTCCAAAAAGGTCAGTGTGAACCAAATCTAAAATGTGTTTAGAAGTAAAGGATTTTCTCTTGAAACTTGACTTAGTCATTTTCCCTAGCTGACATTCTTTGCACATTACATTCTCAGGTTTCTTCAATCTAGGTAGGCCTCTTACTTTCTTCTTCTTACTTATCTCTACCAAATTTTTAAATTTAACATGACATAGCCTCTTATGCCATAACCAAATGTCATCAAGTTGTGCAAACATGCATATTTCTTTAGATAGGTCAAGATAGAAAAAATTACCTCTCGTCTACTCACCACTTCTAATCAGTTCACCAGTAGTATCAAATATCTTAGGTTTCTTGTGATGAAATTCCACTCGGTAACTAGTTTTGTTGAGCTGAGCAACACTTAATAGATTATAATTCAATCCTTCAACCCAATAAGCATTTTCACAAGAGATCTTATCAGTTAGTTTAATCAATCATTTTCCTCAAAAAGGACATGGTGCATCACTACCAAATGTTACACTTTTACCTTTATAATGATGTAGGGTCACAAACTTACTTTTTTCATAAGTCATGTGATGTGAAAAACCACTATCAATAATCCATTTGTCATTCTTGTTCATATAGGAAATCAATGCAGTTTTCTCATCCTCATCAGATTCATCTTTCATTGCAACATAGATGACCTCAATTTCAAAATCATTACTATCAGTATCAATTTCTTCTTCAGTAATGTAATAGGATTTCTTACCTTTTTCTTTGTAGTCTTTGTACCTTTGGTAGCCTTTGTCATCTCTTCTATCTTTGTGTCTTCTATTTCTTTCCTCATTTTTTCCTTCTTTTCAAGACATCTAGCAACTATATGACCGAACTTGTTACATGCAAAATATATAATAGGAAGTTTACCTTTGTATTTTCCTTTTCCTCTTCTCAGTCTTCTAACCATAAAAGCTTCTAGATCTTCAAGATCTTCATCAGAAGTGTCACTGTCATCTTCACTTTCACTTTCGCTTTCACTGATGCATCTTTCTTTTTCCTTCTTAGGCTTGTTCAGGACTAACTGTGACTTGAAAGTAGATTCAACATTTCCAATACTACCAATAGTGAAATTATCATAATTAGATAGTGTTGGGTCTTTTCCTTGTAGAACCAAACTTGAATCAATAGATGGGCTTGATTCTTAGGGTAGGCACTCAAGTTTGACAAGAAAATAGTCCAATTGATGAGGATAAAGAACATCCTCCTTCTTCTTTGAGCTCCACATCACTCAGGCAGGCATTGCCTTATTTTCACACTCAAGACACCTCATGATAAACAATAGGCCTCCAGATAGATTAGTGTGGAATAGTCTCCAAACCCCTTAAGGTAACTTGTACCCCAATGATGCTAATTCATATGCAAAAGCCCTACTTGCATAGAATTGAGTCTGAACACTAGAGAGGACCTCCTATTACTACTACCAACATGAAAGAGAAAAGTATTTGATTTGATTAATTTTAATGTTGGGTTGAAGAGACCCCTGAGATACACTAAGTCTCTAATAGACCAGTGTTTTGTCCAATGGGCCATAGAGTCAAATACCCTATTGCAACAGACAGCTATGAAACAAGAAGATAGTGTACTCAATGTGTTGATGACTAACATCAATCACACACCATGACCAAACCTCACTTTAACAACCCACCTGTGTATCCAAGTATGTTATTACCCATCCAATAGATTTTAACCCTCCCCTTAGAAGAGACCTATAAATAGATAATACATTAACTAGCATCCACTAGAAGACAAGCATGACATATCTTTGACACCTCAGCTCATACATACATGAAAACTAATCCTAAACTAGTTATCTCTGCAAAGACAACTCCACTTGCAAACACATGGGAAATGTAAATAGAAAAATCAAACACCCTTGATATATGATTAATGAATTTAGAATTCAAATGGAGATAGTCTGATGACAGTAAGAATATACTAAATCCTTATACACAAGATAAATCAGTTACAATAGATATCATATTCTTTGCGCCAACAAAGGAGAAAAGAACACCCTATATGTAGAGAAGTAGAGAAAATCTATAGGAAAATGACCCTTCATGGAACCACTTCTCAAAAATTTGTAGAAGAAGGAACCCTTACAAAATAAAACATTTTACCATTTATACCACTAGCTGCCTTGGAATACCAAAGATAGGATGCAACAAGCTTCAGACAGCTAGGGTTAAGGTTTCAACAACTACACCAACCCTAAATTACATCAGAATTTATTGTAGGGGAAGAGACACAGGCAACTCAAAGAAAATAGATCTCAAACAGATTTGTAATTATGAAAATCTAGGAGATCAACACAGTAAACCAAGGAATTGCCATAAAAACTAGTCAAATTGGCCACTTGCAAACACCTTGAGCCACCAAAAATATCCATCCCCACATGGTACAAAGCCCCCTTTAATTGACCAAGGTAGCCTGGACCACACTACAACCACTAGCACCACCAAACAAATCAAATCAGGCCTCTAAAACAATTAAAACCAGTCCTTTCTCTCACTGGAAATGTCTTAGGAAATTCAAATTTGAATTTCAATGGCCACTTCATGGCACCAGTAGAAAATTGGTGGTCAATATTCAAACTAAGATCAACTTATATTGCAGCCGTCAGATCTTTTCTTTTCATGAGCTATATGTCTTAGTCATCAAGAAACCCCAGGTTAACATTCAGTGACTATGCGACAATGAATTTTCCTCATTCATGAAATGAAATACTTAAACCGAGGTTAACCCCGTGAACTAGTGAACAAAGGAAACTTACTAATCTAGGTCCTTTATTTAGCAAACTGGTGACTGAAGGAAGTCACCAGTTCACAAAAAACTCTTTACTTCTGCCAAGTTAGTTAGAGATTACGTGAATGCTTGTTCGCTGAATCGCCAGACCTTTTAGAACACCGCCAATTCTTCTTGTGAATGAGAAAATCCTTTGAACTTTGTGGGCACCGCTAACCTCATTTATCCAAACCGCTAAACCTTTTGACACCACCTAGGCCCTCTTTATGCCACTTGTCATTATGTCATTCATTGCTGCCACTTGGTCATCACTGACACAGGACCCACCCACTTTAAGCCTTTAAAAATGGATGGCAGGTGTAAGATCTCATGGCTCTGACACACTCCATGAGAACTTACACCAACCATAGATTTTGTCCTCATCACAAGTCTCTCTGACAATGACCCCACACTATAGTATCATCCACGTCGACCAATAGAAATTAAACAATTAAGCACCACCTTTTAAAAGTCCCACTGCATCATCATCCCTTCCTCCAATGAAAATCATTCACATCAGCTCCGAATGTCAGAGGACCCACATTGACTATGCACCTGAGAAAAAGTAAAATCGATAGCTGGCATAAGATCTCATAGCTCTGACACATCTCATGAGAACTTACACCAACCATAGATCTACTATTGATGTCAAGACCCTCTGACAAGCTTGAGACTTAGGTCCCACTGACAACATATCCAGTCACTCACCCATGAACCCATAGAATTTAAACAATTTAGATATACCTGGCAAATGGTCTCACTGACACAACCAATGAAGAGGCACCAATTGTGCTTACATGTTATTTTGGACCCACGGAGAACATTATACCACCAGGAAGATCAGATGGCTGGTGCAAGATCTGAAAGGCTCAAAAGATTCTATGTGCTTACATGCCAACCATCAATCAAGAATCATCTAATTGAGATACCAAGCCTGCCGTTCTTTATAGGATATTTTGATGAATGATAGACTGCCATGTGAGCCTACTTGGCAGTGGACCTGCCTGCATGGAAAGGGTTACATCATGGAAATGAATCAATGGTTGTCTTAAGTTCACAAGCCTCTGACACATCTCATGAGAAGATACAGCAACCATCAGATGGAGATGGTGTTAGAGAGCCGGACCCAGGAAAATACAAAGTTGAAACATTAGAAAGTATTAAAGCTTAGGACTTAGGAAAATTTAAAACTTGCAGGGTGCTGGGAACTTAGGAAAGATTAAAGGGGACCCACGGACACATGAAACCTAACCACGTGACATGTAAAGAAGTCCCTTTTTAAAAAAAAATCACATGCAGATTAAAGGTTTTAAGTAACCCGCAAAAGGGTAACACAAAAATAAAACAAGGCTAGGGCATTTTTCAAATTTTTCACTCAATGACTAGTTTTTGAAAATTGATAGGGGTTTCAGGGCTAGAGACACAAAAATAATTGCAGAGATCAGAAGGAAAGGGCTAGACCCATGGAATTTTGCAAGGTACTAACAGTGGCTCTAGTTGGGGATGCATGCCTCCTGCAGGCATAGCAAGGATTTAGATCTCTGGGAAAAGAAGACCACCTATTGGAAAAGGGCACATAGACCTCAAAAAACATAGGGAACTCAATAACTGGCAACTAAAATAAGGAAAGAAACACACAACAGGAAAGGGAAATATTTACAGAGATCTACAAAATTTTTACACTTTACTTGGTGGCCCCAGGCCACCAAAATAAAACCAGTGACCCTCCTGAATCAAAAATCTGATTTTCATCAACATATGTGACCAACCACCTAAAATTATCCTAATCATCTTGTAGCCAACATACATGAATATTCATGGGCCAAAGAATGAAATTTTACTAATCACTACCCATGTTTTTCTAGTCATAGCTATTACATTCATACTCATATTCCAAGAAGTAAGGAACATCATTTACTTCTTCATGATGACTGGAAAAAATAAAAATTTCATCTACTAATGCATCAGAAAATAAAGCATATGGAGCATCATGCATTACTACAAAATTACCTGGCTGAGAAGGACTTGGATCCTTTGATTTGCCTTCATACATTGCCTCAGCCACTAAGCAACTTGGTTCCTCCATGATGTCTTCACTAACTGAACCATGAACCAAGTGAAGGTTTTCTTCATAAATTTTGTGACAGTAGGACACTTGATCTGCATCATCATTTTTATCAAGATAAAATTTGTCCCAATTTTTGAAGAAAAAGTCCTCAACACTGCCACCATCACTATCATATTTAGCAGAAGAAGGAAAGGAGCATGAACAAGAGGCTTGTTCATCACTGCAATCTCTATGATAGGGAAACACACTGTCATGTCCTTCTACCTCTTCTTTTGTAGAGTCAGTACATGAGGGAATCTCTGGTGAAAATGGAACATCATAATCACTTTGAACACTAGCCTCATTATCAGTGTCAAAGGATAAATCATAGGGGGGCTGCAAATCAAAATCCAAAATAGAGGCATATCTCTAAAATTCTTCAGCCAAGAGTCCTGAAATCCCTTCACTGCTTAATGGACTTTGGGCCTTGATATCATCTTCCTTAGCTTCATCCCTACTACAAATATCATCCATGTCAGGAACAAGGATAGATGTCTCTAGCCTTAGATCATCTAGTTTGAAGAAACCTATCCAGGAATCATCATCTGCATCATATTCAATATTTTCCTTTTCACACAAAACATCATCAAATTGGGACAACAAAATTTCCCTCTGATATTGAAAAGAAGAAAAATCTGCAGACAAACTGGAAATATTATCAAATTTAGATTCATCTTCAACACTCTCATATGCATTGACCTCAATGTCAGCTTCATAATCAATATCCTCTGCAAAATGAGAATCAACATCAGAAACACTGGTCTCCTCATGATAATCATCAGGAACCACTAGTCTTAGGAATCTTATGTCCTTTAACTACCAGTTCTTCATTTTTATCTTTGCTAATTCCTTCTTGAGAGAAGCAACTTTATCAAAATGCTCAACAAACTTAGCTCTCAACACATTCCAAGAAGGGATTGAACATGAAGGCAAGGACAGGAACCATTTCCTTACACCATCAAAAAATGTCTACACAAGCAGCCTCATAGCAACATCTTCATGTTCAATATCCATTTCACCAAAAAGATCCATGAGGTCATCTATATACTAGCTTGCAGAAACAGATCCACCAACTAGGAATCTAGGAAAGCATTCCTTAACCTCAGTAGGGAACTCATTAGGGGCACCTTCTATGCCATCAAAACAAAAGGGCCTATATTCCTCCATGAGAAACTGCCCACCACAACTCATCCCTTTATATAGTGCTCAACACTTGATAGGGATACATTTCTTTACAACTGATTTTCATAAAGAAAACCTATGAAAACCAAAATACCTAGAAATTTTGTAGTAGAAACTTGTTGACTAGAAGCAGGGCAGATCTAGAGCTCACCATGTAGCTCCATTAGGTTCTTTTCTATGTAGAGTCACCACCTCCTTGTAGAGGAAAATATAGTTCTTATATTGTAGCTTCTTCCAATCACCCAAAACCTCACCAAGATTTTCACACTGTTTATCAGAAGATGCACTCATCAAATAGAGAACTCAGAGTCACCACTCAACACTTAGTGAGAAGATTTTACAAATGTTTTTTTTATATCTGACTCTATAATCACTTAACTAGACTCTGGGATGATCTAGCCAAGTAGGAAAGCTTGTTATCTTTTACTTCTTCCACAGCAGAGTCACCATTTTGTTGGGTCTTTTCTTTGCAGAACCAAACTTGAATCAATAGATGGGCTTGATTCTCAGGGTAGGCACTCAAGTTTGACAAGAAAATAGTCCAATTGATGAGGATAAAGAACATCCTCCTTCTTCTTTGAGCTCCACATCACTCAGGTAGGTATTGCCTTATTTTCACACTCAAGACACCTCATGATAAACAATAGGCCTATAGATAGATTAGTGTGGAATAGTCTCCAAACCCCTTCAGATAACTTGTACCCCAATGAACCTAATTCATATGCAAAAGCCCTACTTACATAGAATTGAATCTGAACAGTAGAAAGGATCTCTTATTACTACTACCAACATGAAAGGGAAAAGTATTTGATTTGATTGAGTCTAATGTTGGGTTGAAGAGACCCCTGAGATACTCTAAGTCTCTAATAGACCAGTGCCTTGTCCAATGGGCCATAGAGTCAAATACCCTTTGCAATAGATAGCTATGAAATAAGAAGATGGTGTACTCAATGTGTTGATGCCTAACATCAATCACGCACCATGACCAAACATCACTTTAACAACCCACCTATGTATCCAAATATGTTATTACCCATCCAAAGGATTTTAACCCTCACCTTAGAAGAGACCTATAAATAGATAATGCATTAACCAGCATCCACTGGAAGACAAGCATGACATATCTTTCACACCTCAGCCCATACATACATGAAAAATAAGCATAAACTAGTTCTCTCTGTGAAGACAACTCCACTTACAAACACATGGGAAATGCAAATAGAAAACTCAAACACCCTTGATGTATGATTAATGAATTTAGAATTCAAATGGAGATAGTCTGATGATAGTAAGAATAGACTAAATCCTCATACAAAAGACAAATCAGTTACAATACATATCATATTCTTTGAGCCAACAAAGGAGAAAAGAACACCCTATATGTAGAGAAGTAGTGAAAATCTATAGGAAAAGGACCCTTCATGGAACCACTTCTCAAAAATTTGTAGAAGAAGGAACCCTTAAAAAATAAAACATTTTACCATTTATACCACTAGTTGCCTTGGAATCCCAAAGATAGGATGCAATAAGCTTTAGATAGCTAGGGTTAGGGTTTCAAAAACTACACCAACCCTAAATTACATCAAAATTTAGTGCAAGGGAAGAGACACAGGCAACTTGAAGAAAATAGATATCAAACACATTTGTAATTATAAAAATTTGCGAGATCAGCATAGTAAACCAAGGAATTGCCATGAAAACCAATCAAATTGGCCACCTGCAAACACCTTGAGCCACCAAAAAATATCCATCCCCACATGGTACAAACCCCCCTGTAATCGATCAAGGCAGCTTGGACCACACTGCAACCACTAGTGCCAGCAAACAAATCAAATCCGGCCTCTAAAACAATTAAAACCAGTCCTTTCTGTCACTGGAAATGTCTCAAGAAATTTGAATTTGAATTTCAACGGTCACTTCATGGCACCAGCAGCAAATCGGCAGTCAATATTCAAACTAAGATCAACTTATATTGTGGTCATCAGATCTTTTCATTTCGCGGGCTATATGTCTTACTCATCAGGAAACCCCAGGTTAGCATTAAGCGACTACGCAACAATGAATTTTCCTCATTTGTGAAATGAAATACTTAACCTGAGCTTAACCCTGTGAATTGGTGAATGAAAGAAACTTAGTAACCCAGGTCCTTTATTTAGCGAACTGGTGACTGAAGGAATTCACTAGTTTGCAAAACACTCTTTACTTTTGCCAAGTTAGTTAGTGATTACACAAACGCTTATTTGTTGAATTGCCAAACCTTTTAGAACACCGCCAATTCTTCTTGAGAATGAGTGAATCCTTTGAACTTTTTGGGCATTGCTAACCTCATTTATCTAAACTGCTAAACCTTTTGACCCCACCTGGGCCCTCTTTATGCCACTTGTCATTATGTCATTCATTGCTGCCACTTGGTCATCACTGATAGAGGACCCACCCACTTTAAGCCTTTGAAAATGGATGGTAGGTGTAAGATCTCATGGCTCTAACACACTCCATGAGAACTTACACCAACTATAGATTTTGTCCTCAGCGCAAGTCTCTCTGACAATGGCCCCACACTACAGTATCATCCACGTCGACCAATAGAAATTAAACAATTCAGTACCACTTGGCAAAAGTCTCACTGCATCGTCAACCCTTCCTCCAATGAAAATCATTCACATCATCTCCAAATGTTAGAGGACCCACATTGACTACGTGCCTAAGAAAAAGTAAAATTGATGGCTGGCATAAGATCTCATAGCTTTGACACATCTCATGAGAACTTATGCCAACCATAGATCTACTATTGATGTCAGGACCCTCAGACAAGCCAGAGACTCAAGTCCCACTAACAACATATCAAGTCACTCACCCATAGACCCATAGAATTTAAATAATTTAGATATAGCTAGCAAATGGTCCCACTGACACAACCAATGAAGAGGCACCAATTGTGCTTACATGTTATTTTGGACCCATCGAGAACATTATACCACCAGGAAGATCAGATGGTTGGTGCAAGATTTGAAAGGCTCAAAAGATTCTATGCACTTACACACCAACTATCGATCAAGAATCATCTGATTGATATATCAGGCCCACTGTGCTTTATAGGATATTTTGATGAATGATAGACTGCCATGTGAGCCTACCTAGTAATAGACCCACCTGAATGGAAAGGGTTACGTCATGGAAATGAATCAATGGCCATCTTAAGTTCACAAGCCTCTGACACATCTCATGAGAAAGTACAGCCACCATCAGATGGAGATGGTGTCAGAGAGCCGGGTCCAGGAAAACACAAAGCTAAAACATTAGGAAGTATTAAAGCTCAGGACTTAGGAAAATTTAAAACTTGCAGGGCACTAGGAACTTAGGAAAGATTAAAGGGGACCCACTGACACATGAAACCTAACCACGTACATGTAAAGAAGTCCCTTTTTTTAAAAAAGGAACATGAAGATTAAAGGTTTTAAGTGACCTGCAAAAAGGTAATGCAAAAATAAAATAGGGCTAGGGCATTTTGAAATTTTTCACTCAATGGCTAGTTTTTGAAAATTGGCAAGGGTTTCAGGGCCAGAGACACAAAAATTATTGTAGAGACTAGAAGAAAAGGGCTAGAGCCATGGAATTTTGTAGGATACTAATGGATAGTTCAAAAGTAGTCAACTTGCCAATCAAACCTTCCAAAGTAAGTACATTTGTAGAATTACATCTAGATTCCTAAATAGCTGAGATCTTAATAGCATATATAGAATGTAGGGTTCTTAATACTTTTCCAATTACCGTCTCATCATCAATAGTTCCATTTGCTCCTCTAATAGCATTCACAACTTCTTTTATTCTACCACAGTATTGTGCAATGTTTTCATCTTCATTCATTTTCATTTCATCAAACTTACCTCTAAGACTCTCGGCTTTAGTTTTCAACACATATAGATCACCACCATAGATCTTTGCAAGAGTGTCCCACATATCTTTATTAGTTGTGCAGTCCTTAATGCCCTCAAATTCTAGATAAATTAGGGCAGATGCAATTTCTATCATTGACTAATATTGTTCTTGCTTAGCTCTCATTTCCTCAGTAGTCAAAGGTGCATTAGGTGTGACATAGTCATGCTCAATGTAGTACTTTATAGAATCACCAATACCAACCTGATGTAGCTTCATCAAGCTTTGCCATGTAGGGAAGTTATCTTTGTTCAGCTTTGGTACCTCCTTATACATCTTGATCATTTTCTTCAAGTCCCTTTAAACTTGCTTTATGTAAACACCAATAAGCAACATAGCTCCGATACCAATTGTTAATATGATCTAGAAGAAAAAAGAGGGGGAGATGAATTAGTTGTTCTCAGGTCCTGATTTATAAAAATAACTTCAAAAAATTTTCTTTAAATCAGATCAAGCAACCAAATCAACCTCGGTCATCACTGATTCAATAATAGAAACATATAACTCAGCAGTCCACTACCCAGTTGTATCTAACTTGTAAAACACAGAAATGTTCAAACCAAAACATTCACACAAGTTTTGACACCAAGATTTATCATGGAAACCCAATATGGGAAAAACCACTTTGTAACATGCTATTATTATTTTCACTCTTCTGAAGTGAGCTTTGTTAAAAGCCAACCCTATCAAAGGTTACAATACACACCATCAAGTGTGACCCAGTTAAAGGATTTCAATCACCCTATTAAAAGTGAGCCTGGTCAAAGGACTTACATACACTCCATTAGAATGCAACCTTGTTCAAAGGATTTAACATATGATTGTTAGGTCAACCACTATTAAAAGGATTTTGATTGTTGTAGGAGCTTTTCCTTGTAGGACCAAACTTGAATCAATAGATGGGCTTGATTCTTAGGGTAGGAACTCAAGTTTGATAAGAAAATAGTCCAATTGATGAGGATTGAAAGGAATCCTCCTTCTTTGAGCTCCACATCACTCAGGTGGGTATTTCCTTATCTGCACATTCAAGACACCTTAGGGTAAACAATAGGCCTACAAATAGATTATTGTGGAATAATCTTCAAACCCCTTCAGGTAACTTGTACCCTAATGAAGCCAATTCACATGCAATAGCCCTACTTGCATAGAATGAGTCTAAACACTAGAAAGGACCTATTACTACTACCAACATGAAAGGGAAAAGTATTTGATTTGAATGATTTTAATGTTGGGTTGAAGAGACCCCTAAGATACACTAAGTCTTTGATAGACCAGTGCCTTGTCCAATGGGCCACAGAGTCAAATACCCTCAATGCAATAGAGAGCTATGAAACCAAAAGATTGTGTACTCAATGTGTTGATGCCTAACATCAATCACACACCATGACCAAACCTCACTTTAACAACCCACTTGTGTATTCAAGTATGTTATTACCCATTCAAAGGATTTTAACCCTCCCCTTAGAAGAGACCTATAAATAAATAATACATTAACCAGCATCCATTGGAAGACAAGCATGACATATCTTTGACACCTCATCTCATACATACATGAAAACTAATCTTAAACCAGTTATCTCTGCGAAGACAAATCCACTTGAAAACACATGGGAAATGCAAATAGAAAAATCAAACACCCTTGATGTATGATTAATGAATTCAATATTCAAATGGATATAGTTTGATGACAGTAAGAATATACTGAATGCTCATACATAAGACAAATTAGTTACAATACATATCATATTCTCTGAGCCAACAAAGGAGAAAAGAACACCCTACATGTAGAGAAGTAGAGAAAATCTACAGGAAAAGGACCCTTCATGGAACCAGTTTTCCTCAAAATTGCAGAAGAAGGAACCCTTACAAAATAAAAACTTCAACCATATATACCCCTAGTTATCTTGGAATCCTACACAAGCTAGGATGCAACAAGCTAGGAATAACCATGGTAAGGGCTAGGCTTTCCACCCACCAAAATAATTCAAAAGATCAGAATTTACTACACTTTGGATGGAAAACCAAGCAACCTGGTGAAGAACAGATCTAAAATTGATCTTCAATTATGATAATTCTCAGAACACTGTATAGAAGATCATAAATCCACCATGAAAACTAGTCTATTCAACCACCTACAACACACCTTGAGCCATTCATGGTTCATTCCTTACATGGTACAGATCTCTGCAATCGATCATCACACCTTGGACAACATTGCAACAGCAAAAAAATCATCTCTTACTAGCTCCAATCACTGTTGCATTCAATTTCGGTCCTTTTTGTCACTGAAAACCCTCAAAAATTCAAACCCTGGAAGAAATGGCTATTTTCATGGCCACTGCAGAGAATTAGCAGTCGATATTCAAACCTTGATCAACTTTAAAACCCCACTGTTAGATCTATTTAATTTTCCTAGGCCCATGTGCTTTACACTGCTTTAAGTAAAATTGATGGTCATTGTTATACCATGATGCTAAAAGTCAAACATCTTACCTTAGCAATATAACAAAAACCACACGATCTTCATGGACCTGCAGGCACTTACTTCCTTTAAAAGTTGTAGCCCCACAGACAAATCAACCTCAGCATGCCTGGACCAATGAAATAGAGCATGTCGATGATGAATCAACATGTTGGACCCACTCTTCATAAGCTTTAGATCAGACAATGGTCTTATAATCTCATAGCCCTGATAGATCCCTTAAGATCTTACACCAACCACTCGATCATCCATACTGGCATCCCTCAGAATCTTTTAGGCCCACTAACATAATCCTTATCACCCTCTAGCATAGAGAATAAGAACATGACACCTCAGTGATGAATCATCAGATGGTCCTACCATTTTAGGAAAACCTTTACCCTTTAATCAATATTTGGTGAATCAGCGACTGAAAACCTTCGTCGGGTCACGAAATACCTTTTACCTCCGCTAAAACTTTTAGTGATTGCACGAACATTGTTCACCAAGTCGCCAGCTGGTTTGGAACACCACCATTTTATTTCATGAATGAGCAAACCCCTTTGAGATTTTCCAGAACCGCTAACCATTTTATCCAGACTACCAAACTTTAGACCCCCACCTGTCATAAAATTGATGGTCATCTCATCTTCACATGGCCTGACAAGATTCCATCAGATTACATGCCTGCCATCAAATAAAGAATCTTACCCTACCCTGACAACCCTCCAACACTGGATGAAATCAATAGCCATTGCAAAATCTCAAACCTTTGACAAATCCTATAAGAAATTATGTCATTCATTGATTTTCTGACAAGGTTAGGACCCGTTGATGCATCTGGAAACTAGGTCCCATTGACAATCGCCAACACACTAAATTGTAGACCAATCAAAAACTGCCAATTGTGCATATGTGTCATTAGACCCACCTATGTGAGAAGCTCTACCATAAAGGAGAATCAATGGCTATCTTAAGATCTCATGCATCTAACATATTTTTTGCAAAGACATGCCCACCATTGATCTACTACAAGTGTTAGGACCCTCTGACATGTCTGGGTTAGATTCGAAATCAGTGGATGGTGCAAAATCTGAAAGGGGAAGAATATTCCTTAAGATCATGTGCTGACCATTGATTAAAAAGGTTTCACTGTAGTTCTCACTAGCAGATCTCTAAATTAGCAATGTCTTAACCAATCACCAGCTGCCACCTCACTAACATAGGTCCACATGTATTATTGTTTTAAAAGAGGGACCACAACTTTGTGATTCAGTAACCAAAGGAAAGATAAGCTGCTCGTCGGGTCACCTGATTCTAAGACATAACTGCCTGATAATAAGAGATTACGTGAACACTATGCTCACATAATTGCTCAGAGAAAAGGCTAACCATCAGGGAACTTAGAGAATGTGCGACTAACATGTTCACTGAATCACTGAAAGTTTAAAAGTGACCACCAAGGATTAAGCAAACAAGTGACCAATGGGGAAAAGAAATGTGCACATGCATTATATGATCACTTAAGTGGCCAAAAAGGTAATGAAGAAATAGAATTAGGCTGGGGTAAATTAGGGCTTTCTCACTATGATGACTAGATTTTTTGAATTTTTGCAAGGGTTTTAGCCAGGGATAGGAAAAAGGTATAGAGACCAGGGGAAAGATAATGAGCCATGAAATTTTTTGTAGGTGCAAACCATTTTCTAAAGATTTTTTGCATTGACATGAAAATGGGCCAATAGTGGCTCTAGTTGGGGATGATGGGCAACTTGTACCCATGCAAGAATTTAGAATTATTGGGAGAGCAAACCATCCACAAAACAAAAATAGGGACCCTCACGAAAAATGACAACCGAACAGGAAAGTAGGAAATAGGAAAGGGAAAGACAACTGTACAAGGATTTACAATTTTTTACAAACATTATATAATTTTATTCAGTGGCCCCAGGTCACCAAGAGAAAATCAATGCCCCTCCTGAATCAAAAATTTGATTCTCATCTACATATGTGGCCAAACACCTGAAATTATCCTGACCATCTTGTTGACAACATCTATGAACATTCATGGGTCGAAAAATAATACCATAATGATCACTGCCCCTATTCTTCTAGTCATGACTACCATACTCATATTCATATTCCAAGACAATAATAGAGACCTCTAGCCTTAGATCATCTTGTCTGGATAAACCAATGTAGGAATCATCATCTACATCATATTCATTTTCTCGCCACTCACACAAAACATCATCAAACTAGGACAAGAAACAAGAACTCTGACATTGAAAAGAAGAAAAATCTATAGATAAATTGGAAAAATTATCACTCTCAGATCCATCCTCAACACTCTCATATGCACTGACCTCAAAATCAGCCTCATAGTCAACACCTTCCACATAATGAGAATCAACATCAGAACTACTGGTCTCCTCATGATCAACATAAAGAGAAGCCAATGCCCTCAACCTCTTGTCCCCCAATAACTGTCAGTTCTCATCTTTTAAGGACATAACCCCAAGTGCATCCTCAAGCCCAAGGCCATCATCACTAAGTATCCAATCTCTGACACATATATAATACTCTTCCCATAATGCATTTGACCAATTGGTTGACTCATGAAAACAAAGATCCAAGAATAAACCAATGAACTCAGATTCATAAAACTCAACATCATTAGGAAGCTCATTATATACATCCCAAAATCTATCATAGAAAAGAGATATGGATAGATCCTTTCTACATCTTACTTTCAATCTCATCAATTACATGCAATCCCTAAGGATGCCTTGCTCAAGAAATGCAAGCTCTTCATCAAGCTTACCCATCAAACTTAATGCAATACTTCCATACAATTTTGTAGAGATGAAACTAAAAGCTTGAAGTATGAAAACTTCTACTCACACCTTATCCTTTTCTTAGTGCTTGATCACTTAATAAGGAAACATCTAGACCTTGAAAAGTACCTAAGAGTTTTGTAGCAAAAGACTTTGTTGACTGGAAGGCAAGGCAGATCTAGAGCTCACCATGCAACTCCATCAAATTCTTTGTTGTGTAGAGTCACCACCTCCTTGAAGAGAAAATATTGTTTTTCTTCTTGTTTCTTCTTCCAATCAACACAAAACTCCACCAAGTAAGCATGCACTATTTATCAGCAAATGCACTGATCAAACAGAGAAATCAGAGCCACCACTCAAAACTTAGTGAGAAGATTTTTGTAAATAATTTGTTTATTTATTTGACTCTATAATTATGGCCACTAGAGATTATGATATCTTTAACAAGGTTTGTAGTTGTTCCCTAGCAGAGTCACCAATTTGTTGGTGCTTTTCCTTGTAGGATAAAACTTAAATCAATAGATGGGCTTGATTCTCAGGGTAGGCACTTAAGTTTGACAAGAAAATATTCTAATTGATGAGGATTGAAAGGAATCCTCCTTCTTTGAGCTCCATATCACTCAGGTGGGTATTGCCTTATCTACACATTCAAGACACCTTAGGATAAACAATAGGCTTGCAGATAGATTATTGTGGAATAATCTTAAAACCCCTTCAGGTAACATGTACCCCAATGAAGCCAATTCACATGCAATAGCCCTACTTGCATAGAATGAGTCTGAAGACTAGAAAGGACCTCCTATTACTACTACCAACATGAAAGGGAAAGGTATTTGATTTGAATGATTTTAATGTTGGGTTGAAGAGACCCCTGAGATACACTAAGTCTTTGATAGACCAGTGCCTTGTCCAATGGGCCACAAAGTCAAATACCCTATATGCAATAGACAACTATGAAACAAGAAGATAGTGTACTCAATGTGTTGATGCCTAACATCAATCACACAACATGACCAAACCTCACTTTAACAACCCACCTGTGTATTCAAGTATGTTTCTACCCATCCAAAGGATTTTAACCCTCCCCTTAGAAGAGACCTATAAATAGATAATACATTAACCAGCATCCACTAGAAGACAAGCATGACATATCTTTGACACCTCATCTCATACATACATGAAAACTAATCTTAAACCAGTTATCTCTGTGAAGACAACTCCACTTGCAAACACATGGAAAATGCAAATAGAAAAATCAAACACCATTGATGTATGATTAATGAATTCAAGATTCAAATGGATATAGTTTGATGAAAATAAGAATATACCAAATCCTCATACATAAGACAAATTAGTTACAATACATATCATATTCTCTAAGCCAACAAAGGAGAAAAGAACACCCTACATGTAGAGAAGTAGAGAAAAGCTACAGGAAAAGGACCCTTCGTAGAACCAGTTCTCCTCAAAATTGTAGAAAAAGGAACCCTTACAAAATAAAAACTTCAACCATATATGCCCTTGGTTATCTTGGAATCCTACACAAGTTAGGATGCAATAAACTACAGATAACCATGGTAAGGGCTAGGGTTTCCACCCACCAAAACAATTCAAAAGATCAGAATTTACTACACTTTGGATGGAAAACCAAGCAACCTGGTGAAGAACAAATCTAAAATTGATCTCCAATTATGATAATTCTCATAATAGTGTACAGAAGATCATAAATCCATGATGAAAACTAGTCTATTCAACCATCTGCAACATGCCTCGAGCCATTCTTGGTTCATTCCTTACATGGTATAGATCTCTGTAATCAATCATCACACGCTAGACCACATTGCAACGATAAACAAATCATCTCTAACTAGCTCCAGTCACTTCTGCATTCAATTTCGGTCCTTTTTGTCACTGAAAACCCTCAAAAATTCAAACCTTGGAAGAAATGGCTATTTTCATGGCACCTGTAGAGAATTGGTGATCGATATTCAAACTTTGATCAACTTTAAAACCTCGTCGTTAGATCTATTTACTTTCCCTGGGCCCGCATGCTTTACATTGCTTTAAGTAAAATCAATGGTCATCATTATACCATGATGCTAAAAGTTGAGCATCTTACCTTAGTGGTATAACCATAACCACATGATCTTCATGGACCTACAGGCACTTACTTCCTTTGAAAACTGCAGCCCCACATACAAATCTACTTTAGCAGACCTAGAGCAATGAAATAGAGCATGTCGATGATGAATCAACATGTTGGACCCACTTTTCATAACCTTTAGATCAAATGACGGTCTTATAATCTCATAGCCCTGACAAATCCCTTAAGATCTTATGCTGACCATTCGATCATCCATACTAGAATCCCTCAGAATCTTTTGGGCCCACTGACTTAATCCTTATCACCGTCCAGCATAGTGAATAAGAACATGACACCTCAGTGTTGAATCATCAGATGGTCCTACCATTTCTAGGAAACCTTTACCCTTTAATCAATATTTGGTGAATCAGTGATTGAAAACCTTCGCTAGGTCATGGAATACATTTTACATCTACTAAAACTTTTAGCTATTATGCAAACACTATTCACAAAGTCACCAGCTGATTTGGAACACTGCCATTTTATTTCATGAATGAGCAAACCCCTTTGAGATTTTCTAGAACTACTAAGCATTTTTTCCAGACTACCAAACTTTAGACCCCCACCTATCAAAAAATTGACGATCATTTCATCTTCACATGGCTTGACAAGATTCCATCAAATTACATGCTTGTTGTCAGATGGAGAATCTTAGCCTGCCCTGATAATCCTTTGACACTAGATGAAATCAATGGCCATCACAAAATCTCAAACCTCTGACAAATCCTATAAGAACTTACACCGTTCATTGATTTTATGACAAGGTCAAGACCCGCTAATGCATCCAAAAACCAAGTCCCACTGACAACCGCCAACACACTAAATCATAGACCAATAAAAAACTACCAACTTTGCATATGTGTCATCGGACCCACCCATTTGAGAAGCTTTACCATAAAGGAGAATCAACAACTTTCTTAAGATCTCATGCATCTGACATATTTCTTGTGAAGACACACCCACCATTGATCTACTACAAGTGTCAGGACCCTCTGACACGTCTAAGTCAGATTCAAAATCAATGGATGGCACAAAATCTCAAAGGGGAAGAATATTCCTTAAGATCATGCACCAACCATTGATTGAAAAGGCTTCACTATAGGCCCCACTAGCGGATCTCTGAATCAGCAATGCCTCAACCAATCACCAGCTACCACCTCACTAACATAGGTCCACATGTATTATCATTTAAAAAGAGGGACCACCACTTCATGATTCAGCGACCAAAGGAAAGACAAGCCACTCGCCAGGTTTCCTAATGCTAAGACATAATTGCCTGATAATAAGAGATTACGTGAACACTGTGTTCACATAATCACTGAGAGAAAAGGCTAACCACCGGGGAACTTAGAGAATGCATGACTGACATGTTCACTAAATTGCTGAAAGTTTAAAAATGACCACCAAGGATTAAGAGAACAAGCGACCAATGGGGAAAAGAAATGCACACATGCATTATATGATCACTTAAGTGGCCAAAAATGTAATGAAGAAATAGAATGAGGCCGGGGTAAATTAGGGCTTTCTCACTACAAGGTCTACTACTTGTAGCTATATTTGTTGATGACATTATCTTTAGAGGTAATGACAAACTAAGTGCAAAATTTGCCAAAGAAATGCAAAATGAGTTTGAGATGAGTATGATTGGTCCTATCAAATACCTTTTGGGATTAAATGTGTTGTAGAAAGAGAAAGGTATTTTCATTAATCAGTCCAAGTATGCAAAAGAAATATTAAATAAATTCAAGATGGATGATTGCAAGCCAGTAGGGACTCCTATGATTATTGGATGCAAGCTTACAAAAGAAGATGACTCACCAATAGTAGATATAACTTTTTACAAGTCTATGATTGGAAAACTCATATATTTTACTTAGAGTAGACCTGATATTTCCAATGCAGTTGGCATAGTTGGAATATTTGAAATAGAACCTAAGAAAATTCACCTCATGGAAGTAAAGAGAATATTCACATACTTGTAGGGCACTATAGATTATGGTCTATGGTATCCTAATTCAGAAAATGTTGAGCTTCATGTGTACATTGATGCTGATTGGGAAGGTTGCATTGATGACAAAATGAGTACATGAGGTTGTGTTGATAGACTTGTCACTTGGACAAGCAAGAAACATAATTGTATTTCTCAGTCAACAACAAAAACAAAGTATGTTGTAGCAGCCCTGAATTATTCTACAATTGTTTGGATCAAACAGATGATAAAGGGTTTTGGAATTCAAATTGATTATCCTATTGTTATTCACTATGATAACACTAGCACTATCAATATGTCTAAAAACCCTGTGATGCATGCCAAGACAAAGCACATTGAGATCAAGTATCACTTCCTAAGAGAGAAAGTGGCAAAGAAAGAAGTCAAGTTGCACTATGTGATTACTAAAGATCAGTTGGCAGATATATTCACAAAGCCCTTGTCTAAGGATACTTTTGAGTATCTCAGAGAGAAGTTGGGAGTAATTCCCTTCCCTGATTCTACTGAAAAGAAAGAAGAAAAGGCATCAGTCCTCAGGGATTAATGAAAGGTTGACTACTCTACTTCAGGAGTAGTATTGGTGCTTAAAATGAACTTCACCCTTTGCCATTGATATCAAAGGGGGAGTAATATATAGAGTCATGAAAGACAAAAGTTAAAAGGAGTAATATACTAAGGGGGAGTAGTATTTAGTTATGACAGTAGTGTAGTTGAGGTAATGGAGAATGTTGAAAAATATTAAAGTAGATGGAAGATTCATCTTTGGGGGAGTTTTGATGAGGAAATGGAGAATATTATAAAATAAATGTTCATTTGGGTTGGTGGTGGTTTTTCATTCCACATGTTCCCATCAATGCCAAAGGGGGAGATTGTTGAAGCTTTGCCAGTAGGCCAATACTGACTGTATGTTTGTCATTGATGACAACATATGGAAAGTAGTATTTGTGGAAGTATTATGTAGTAAGATTTTAGTATGTGTAGCATGGACATGATATCAACATGATATCATGTGCGCAAAGGTTAACTGCTAGTACAAATAGTTATATAGCAGCTTGAGTCAGCAATGTTCCTAGCAGAGTAACAAATAGTCTTTTGTGTATAGTTGTCTATACAGTTCTCATCGAGCCTTGTGCACTTGGATATATGTTGAAGAAATGTTAGTGATGTTTCAGTCATGGATGCATAATTTGATATTTTGTAGAAGTGAAGGTATGTAGTCACTATTCGCCAGTAGTAGTTTCTTGTATTTATTTCAGAGAGCCGACAAAGATTTTCTTGGTTCTAGAGTTGTGCCTATCTTTTGGGTATGTGCCCTTGGAGTTAAGCTTAGAGAAGAGTTATTGATGTTTGGCTAAGAGCGCATGAAGTAATTCAGCTTGAAAAGGAAGATCCAATTGTTTTGGTAGAGTCGATAGTGTGTAGCGTACATCTACAATTATCTTATTCGACAAATCTGAGAGTGTGTTGTGTGCATAGTAGAGCCAACAAAATGTTTATAAAAGTTTGTTATGGTTTCTCTAATATGATTTCAAGGTGGTTCTAATAGGCCAACTTGATTATATCATTTAGAGGAAAGATATTTATAGGCAGTCATTTGTGATTGTTTGAGTGTGGTTCATAGTTGAATAAGAAGTGCAGAGTAGAGTGTGCAAAGTATTGAGCCATCATAAGAAGGTCTATGTGACCAGGTAAAGTTTTAGTGCTATTCATTGGAACTGATCCAGATAGCAGATCTAAGCGTAGTTCACCAAGATCTAGATATAGTGTGTATCTATTATTCAGAAGGTTGTAACCTTTGCCCCTTTAAGCAGTGAGCTCTCAGATAGTGCGTCCTCTCCCCTAACATGGACAATTGTAAAATACTCCTAATAGGGTTAAGGATCTTCTAACAAGGATCATAATACACTAGTGCATAATATTAGTAGGTGTCAATTCCCACTGGGCTTTTTACCTATTTGGGTTTCCCTGTAACCATAATATTGTGTTGTGTTCAAGTGTTCTTTTATTGTGTTTATGCTTTATGTTTAAGTATACTTAATTGGATAAAGAATGCTCCAAATAGGTGTTCACAATAGTGTGTTTAAAAAATGCTTGATATCAACAATGGCTTGATCTTCTATATCATCCTCATGCAATATTGCATCTTCACTACACCATCAATTTCTTTCTTGCATCAATTATGTCTTCACTTGATGTCTTGATCATGAAATTGCTTGGTGTCCTTATTGTGAAAATGAAGGAAAATGAGAGTCTTTATATAGAGGTTTCAAGGTGAGGCTCCTAGAGTAATTTGGTGACCCATAATTCAAATTTCACCTTAAATTATGGTCCAATCACAATAACCAACTAAGGAGCTAAAAGAATTAAATTAATTTCAAATTAAAACCTTTATGTACTTGGATCCGAAAGCCCAACACTAATTTTGGGGCGCTTCGAGACCAAATTTGAAAAAGGGGGGATAAAATCCTGAAGGAGGTCAAGGACTACATCATCTTTGACATAGGTTAGGGAAACCTAGTCTCTGAATGAGGTTAGGGATGACCTAGACTCTGACCTAGGTCAGGGTCTACCTCGTCCTTGACTTAGGGGTCTAGATCTAGCCAGAATGAAAAATAGGAGGTCCCAAGAATGCCCAGAGACCTAAAAATGATATCAGAATAGGACAGAGTGCCAGGAAGAGGCACAAAATCCTATGATGAAGGTTAGGAGGACTTATTCATAAGTCCTACCTAGAAAATAGAGCCATAGAGGAGGGAAAGTAAGGAGAATCCTTGGGATCCTAACCCTAATTTCACCTAGAATGAAGGAATCAAGTGCAGAATGCATCCTAAATGAAAGTCTATCATGATAAATACATTAAAAGAGGGTGCTAAACTTATCAATATGGAACTGCTTCCTTTTTAAGATGATACATTTAGCCCCCACTTTATATTAGATATGACACTACGTGAATATGGAAGCTAAAGTAAGAAAACATCATTGTAAATAAAAAGGATATAGCCAAGTCCTTGATGTAGAGATCCTACAAAAAAATGGTTAGAACCTACAACACACATGTTTAATGAAAATCCTTGAATCACCTTGAGATTACTAGGAGACATTTAAGTGATGTCCAGGAGGGAGTCCTAGGTATCAAAATATGAGATTTGATTAAATGTGTAATTTGATTTGGAAGAGCATGAAATTGATAAATGTAATTTTCATTCTACAGGTAGCGTAGAGGAGTGAAGGAGCTTTGTATCTAAGATTCTAAAGGATAGATGTATATCCTACTAACTACCAATGAGCAAGTGAGAATCCTCTCTTGGCTATAGAGATCCCAATAGGCATGTCGATATCTTTGCACGTGTCCAACGAGAGCTGAGGTTGTGCAAAGAAAGGGAGGAGAAGCTGATAGCTGAGTTACAGATTGCCCGAGGATGTTCACATGGTATGAGCATATCAAGGAGCCACACATAGACACATGGATCTAAATCTTCCTATCATAGGCCAGAGATATCCATAAGCCATTAGCCATCAGAGCATAGTGATAGATGTAGTGTTAAATAGGGCCATTGGCCACATATGTATCAAAACTTGAAAAAAATTTGATGAATGAAAAACTTTCTCTACTAATTAGTTTTGTGCTTGATTACTATGTGTTCATCAATATAAAACATAATAGAAAGAAAGAAGGTGCATAAATATATTCAAAATGTAATTTTTCTAGAACTACATAACCTATAAAATAAACTTTATAAGGAATACATAAATGCAAAAGGAAAGAAAGAATGAAATTAAGGATAATAACATTTGAGATGCATAATATTAATGGGTTCCTTAAAAGAAACACCATCCATATCAGAAAGTTTATAAGCACCCGAACTAAAGTCTTTAATAATAATAAAAGGTCCAAGCCAATTAGGGCTAAACTTTCCTTTTTCACCCAGTAAACCATTCACATTTTGTTGATTTTCATATAAGACTAAATCACAAACCGAAAATGTTCATTCAATTACATTATGATTATATTGCTTCTGAAGAGATTTATGATAATCTTTTATGTGGTCTAATGCATGTATTTTTTGTCATCCAACATTTCTAGCTCTTGTAAGAATTTTTCATGAAAAATTATCCTTGTCAATTATCCCATGAAATGAAACACGTAGAGAAGGTATTTCTAATTCCAAAGGCATAATAGCATCAATACTATAGACAAGATTGTAAGGAGAAGTACCTGTGGCAATATGAACACTAGACCTATAAGCCCATAAAGCATAGGTTAGCTGAGTGTACCAATCTTTCACATGCTTACTAACTATTTTTTTCAAAATTTGTTCAATAATTTTATTTGATGCTTCAGCTTGCCCATTAGATTGAGGATAATAAGGAGTTGAAAATCTATGTTGAACTTGATATTTCTCCAAGAATTTTGTGACTTGTTTGTTTTTAAAAGAGGTACCATTATTTCAAACTATCATCGAAGTGTTAGGAATGAATGCTAAATGCTTGGCAGCCATTCTGTAGTAGTTTTTGTTGCATTCATGACTATGATTGTCATTGATGTCAACATAGTGATTTACCGAAGACTTGCAAAGAAGTAGATAGAGTTTTGATTAGCGCACATGGGTTATTGTAGTTGGAGCTATGTGATATTGAGGATATAATCTTTGATATGTTATATGTATATGGTTAAAAACATAGATAGTAATTCATTTATTCATGGAAGTTATGAACATTTTGGTGGAAGTAGTATTCAAGCAGTGTTCCTGAGTAGCAGTTTGTAGAAATTGGATGATATCTCCTAATCAAGATGGAATCTAGTTTTGTGTAGTTAGAGGTAAGTTGAAGACTCATTGATAGTGACATGGATGATAGCACAGACTTTGAGGTCACATGAGTGAAGATTTATTTTATTTGGAAGCTGACAGTTTTCTATAATTTTGATGTAGCGTGTGGAAACTTTTATGTTGTAATTGTATGCCGACTCATTTGTAATTATTTGAGTGTGGTATAAAGGAGGGAATTTATTTACTTGTTGTATGTAGTAGTAGTAATATGGAAGTAGTGGTTGTGTGTGATTTTGTACCCATGAAGTGAAGAAAAGAGCTAAGTATGAAAGCAAATTTGTGAAGGAAGAAATGCGAAGTACAGAGATCTGAAATTGAGATCTGATGTAATAGTGAGTGCGGTTTGGTATAGTCAGAGAAGAGGTAACACATTATTCAATTGAGTAATGCAAAGATTATTTGGATAGTGTGTTCAGTGGTCTTACCCTGAAGTTGTTTGGGTAGTGGGTCCTTCTGTCTTCCATAACTCTTTACAGGGTTAGAATATTTAAACAGGGATTCAAAATATCCTAACAAGGATTCATAGGTATTGAATGTATTTCATAAGACTCCTAATAGAGTCCATCCTTTCACAAGGAATATTCATATTAGTGCATCTTTTTTGGGCATAATTCCCATTGGGGTTTACTCTTTTATCTCATGTCATTGTGTTATTGTGTATGAATATGTTTATATGGTTGGTAATTACATTGCTTATATGGTTTAATGTTGTTGAAGATGATAAAACTTATAATTATCTAATAATTGATTCACCCTCCCCCTCTCAGTTATCTTGGTGGAATTTACTTTCTAACAATTGGTATTAGAGTGGTAGGTCCTTGAAAAAGAAGTTTAACAGCTTAAGGATATCCATGGCAAATTTTAGGAAAGAAAGCCCTAAGTTTGATGGAGGAAATTTTGATAGCTAGAAAGAAAAGATGAAGACACACCTACTGTGTTTAGGACTAGGTTATTGGTTGATTACAAAGAATGATAAGACTATCATTGAAGAGGACAATCTTGAAACATGTACTGCTGGTGAGAGAGATATATTCATGTGTAACATACTTGCAAGAGAAGCACTTTTGGCAGCCATTCCAAAGAATGAGTACAATCATGTAAAATATTTGAAAAAATCTCATGAAATTTGGAAAGCTTTACACTCTAATTTTGAAGGTGATGAACATGCAAAAAGAGTTAGATTACATAATTGGATATGTGCATTTGAAGATATAAGAATGTTGGAAGATGAAACTATTAGAAGCTATATCAGTAGAATGTCAAAAATTATTACAGGTATAAAATCTTGTGGAGGAACAAAGACAGAGAATGAAGTCATATAGAAAATTCTGAGGACATTGACCCCTATATTTAAGTAGACAACATAGATGATTGAACAAGTTATACATTTTACTAAAAATTTACAAGAGAGAATCTTCTTGGAAGATTAGAAGCAGCAGAAATGAACCTAAGATTATCAGGAGACTTACCTAGAATGGAGACAGCATCTAGTGCTCTTAGTGTTCACCCTACTTTATCAAGAAGCATCAGTGTGAGTGGAGATTATGCTGGTAGTAGCAGATCTAGAAATGAAGAAGACAAGAAGATTGAATAAGGTATTGCCTTACTTGTGAAAAGAGAAGTAGATGGTAAGAAAATATTTAAATGTTGGACTTGTCAAGAATATGGTCATTTTGCATCTAAGTGTCCTAAGAGAGTTAAAAAGTATAGTAACAATTTCAAACCTAGAAGATCTAAGGAATGTTATTATGCTAATGATGAAGATCTTGAAGCTAGTATAGAAAGAACTTTAAGTGAAAGTGATACTAAGAATAATGATGACATAGGATTTGTAACAATTAAAGAAGAGAATTCTGAAACTGATGTTAAGGAAGAAAAAGCCTTAGTTTCTCAAATTTGAAAAGAAAACTGATTGGATTATAGATAGTGGCTATTCACATTATATGACTGGAGACATGAAAAAGTTCATAAAGCTTCATGAATATGATGGAGGAGTTGTTAGAGTTGGTAACAATGCACCTTGTTTGATTAAAGGAATAGGATCTATTACTCTTGATGGAAAGACTAATACTGATGAAGTTTATTTTGTGGATGGATTGAAACATATTATTTTGAGTGTTGGACAGTTAGTTGATAAGGGATATCAAGTTTGGTTACTAAGAAAACTTGTGTGATAAAGGATAAAGATGGAAATCTGATTGGAACTGGATCTAGAACCAAAGGTAATGTATTTCAATTGAATCCTACTGAGATGACATGTTTGATTACTAATATTGATGATAGTTGGTTATGGCATAGAAGGTTTTGTCATATAAACTTTGATAACATTGTGAAAGTAAGTAATACACTTGCCGTAAGAGATTTACCTAAAATTATGAAGCCTACTAACATGATTTGCAAAGAATGTGTAATGGCTAAATAGAAGAGAAGTTCTTTTCCTAGTAAGAAGTTTACATCTACAGAGAAGCTAGAGATTGTTCATACAAATTTGAGTGGTCCTACCAGGACTAGAGGATTCTATGGAGAAAGGTATTTTATGATTCTTATTGATGATTTTACAAGAATGATGTGGATTGCATTTCTTAAAGAAAAATTTGAAGAATTTGATAAGTTTAATATTGTTAAGAATAAAGTTGAGAATGAATCTGGAATGAAGATTAAATGCTTGAGATCTGATAGAGGTGGAGAATTTACTTCTACAAATTTTAACACCTTTTGTAAAGAAAATGGCATTAAGAGATGGTATTCATCCCCTAGAACACCTGACCAAAATAGCATTGCAGAAAGAAGAAATAGATCAGCGACTAAAGTAGCAAGAGCTATGTTATTTGAGAATGATTTGGTGAAGATATTATGGAGAGAAGTAGTGAACATAGAAGTGTATACAATGAATAGAGTACAAATCAGAGAAGACATAGACAAGACACCTTATGAATTATGGTTTGGACATGCACCCTCAGTTAAGTATTTTAGAATTTTTGGAAGCAAATGTTATATAAAGAGAGATGATGATATTGGAAAGTTTGATCCTAGAAGTGATGAAGGTATATTTCTTGGATATTCTTTGAAAAACAAAGCCTATAGATGTTACAATAAAAGAACTAAGACTATTGTTGAAAGTGCAAATGTTAAAGTTGATGAAAATTTCAAAATTTAAGAAAGAATGCTTGATTATGAATCAAATGAAGAAACTCATCCTAAACCTAACACTAGATCTACTGAATTATTTTATGAAACTGACAGTGATTTGTTGAATGAAGCCACAGTGAAGTTATTGAAGAACCTACATCTGAAGTGAGATCTAAGACAATGACACCTAGCAAGAGTTTCTTAAAGAATAATCCTATTGAACAAATTATTGGAAGCATCAAAAGAGGATTTCTAACTCAAAATAAGGTACAAGAATAGTTATGTTTGATTTCTCAAATTGAACCTAAGACTACTAGTGAAGCTTGTGAAGATGAAAGTTTGACTAATGCTATGAAAGAAGAACTAGATCAGATTGAAAATAATAAGACATGGGAATTGGTCCCTAGACCTAAAGACAAGAATGTTATTGGAACTAAATGGGTATTCAGAAACAAGATGAATGAACAAGGAGAAGTAGTAAGAAA
This sequence comes from Chamaecyparis obtusa, assembly GCA_027943335.1. NCBI lineage: Eukaryota > Viridiplantae > Streptophyta > Pinopsida > Cupressales > Cupressaceae > Chamaecyparis > Chamaecyparis obtusa. Next base: position 334,386 of record BSBK01003171.1, read on the forward strand.
CAAAGCAAGATTGTTATGTAAGGGCTCCTCACAACAAGAAGGAATTGATTATGAAGAAACCTTTTCACCTATTGCAAGAATTGAAGTAGTAAGAATGTTTTTGGCTTATGCAAATTACAATAAATTCAAATTATATTAGATGGATGTGAAGTCAGTATTTCTAAATAGAGAGTTGGAAGAAGAAGTCTACATTGAGCAGCCTGAAGGTTTTCCTTTAACTCAAGAAGGAGACATGGTATGTAAACTAAAGAAAGCTTTATATGGACATAAAAAAGCACCTAGAACTTGGTATGCAAGACTGGATAAGTATTTGTTAAAATTAGGATTTACAAAAGGAACAACTGATAGCAATCTGTACACAAAAGAAATTGAAAATGGTTTGTTAGTTATAGTTATTTTTATTGATGACATTATATTTGGAGGAGAAGATGAAGCTACTGACAAATTTTCTAATGAAATGAAAAATGAATTTGAAATGAGTATGGTTGGTGAAATGAAATACTTTTTGGGATTACAGATAACACAAAACAATGATGGTATCTTTGTAAGTCAGATAATGTACCTGAATGACTTGTTGAAAAGATTTGGAATGGAGAATTGTAAACTAGTTGGAACACCCATGGTGAATAGAGGATTGTAGTATTTGACTGATACATGATTGGAAGATTGGAGGATTGTAGTATTTGACTCATACAAGACCTGATATAGCACATTTAGTTGGAATTGTAGCAAGATTTCAAGCTGAACCTAGAGAATCACATTATGCAATAGTAAAGAGGATACTAAGATATTTAAGAGGCACAATGGACTATGGATTATGGTATGAAAAATTTGATGATTTTACCCTATGTGCATATACAGATGCTGATTAGGGAGGTAGTATTGATGATAAGAAAAGCATCATTGGTTGAGCATTTTTCCTTGGAGGAAGATTGGTTTCTTGGCTAAGAAAGAAGCAAAATTGTATCTCACAGAGCACAATAGAAGAAAAATATGTAGCAATAGCAAACAATTCTAACTAGCTAATTTGGATGAAGCAAATGCTGAAGGATATTGGAATAAAATTTGTTGAACCTATTGTCATACATTGTGACAACACCAACATAGTTAGTATGTCTAAGAATCATGTATTACATTCTAAGATAGAGCATATAGAGATTAAGTATCATGTTGTAGGAGAGAAAGTTGCTGAGAAAGAAGTCACACTTGAGTACATAAGTACAAAGGAGAAGATAGCAGATATATTCACAAAGCCTTTGCCTAAGGATACATTTGAGTATCTAAGAGGTATGCTTGGGGTTATGCCCTAGCCTACTTTTTAAAAGTGATGTATTTGGTTGCATCTATCCAATGGTTTACAAGCCCTATCTTTCTTCTAGATTGGATGTTGGTACTTCCTCTATGGGGGAGTATGTGTATCTGAGCTGAGTCATGAGGACTCTAGTGAATGTATTTTTTGAATAGTGTCTTTTGACATTGGAGTTGTGGTTGACATAATGATGAAATTTCTATCATTGATGTCAATGGGGGAGAAGTATACATGAAAAACCATATAAAACATATGTTGGAGAGAATTGAATAGGATAACGAAGCAAGATTTGATTGATGAAGAGGATATGGAGCAACAGTGTTGTAGTATTGGATTTTGGAACATTGGATGTTTTTCATCTATGTTTCCATCAATGCCAATGGGGGAGATTGTTAGGAATGAATGATAAATTCTTAGAAGCCATTCTGTAGCAGTTGTTGTTGCATTCATGGCTATGATTGTCATTGATGTCAACATAGTGATTTACTGAAGACTTGCAGAGAAGTAGATAGAGTTTGGATTAGCGCACGTGGCTTATTGTAGTTGGAGCTATGTGATGTTGAGGATATACTCTTTGATATGTTATATGTCTATGGTTAAGAGCATAGATAGTAATTCATTTATTCATGGAAGTTATGAGCATTTTGGTGGAAGTAGTATTCAGGCAGTGTTCCTAAGTAGCAGTTTGTGGAAATTGGATGATATCTCCTAATCAAGATGAATTCTGATTTTGAAAAGTTAAAGGGAATTTGAAGACTCATTGATAGTAACATGGATGACATTGTAGACTTTTAGGTCACATGAGTGAAGATTTATTGTATTTGGAAGCTGATAGTTTTGTGTAATTTTGATGTAGCATGTGGAAACTTTTATGTTGTAATTGTATGCTGACTCATTTGTAATTATTTGAGTGTGGTATAAAGGAAGGAATGTATTTCCTTGTTCTATGTAGTAGTATTAATATGGAAGTAGCGGTTGTGTGTGATGTTGTATGCATGAAGTGAAGAAAAGAGCGAAGTATGATATCAAATTTGTGAAGGAAGACATGTGAAGTACAGAGATCTGAAATTGAGATCTGATGTAACAGTGAGTTTGGTTTTGCATAGTTAGAGAAGAGGTAACATATTATTCTATTGAGTAATGCAAAGGTGTTATTTGGATAGTATGTTTAGTGATCTTACCTTGAAGCTATTTAGGCAGTGGGTCCTTCTGTCTTCCATAACTCTTAACAAGGTTAGAATCTTTTAACAAGGATTCAAAATCTCCTAACAAGGATTCATATGTACTGAATGTATTTCATAAGACTCTTAATAAAGTCCATCCTTTCACAAGGAATATTCATATTAGTGCATATTTTATGGGCATCATTCCCATTGGGGTTTACTCTTTGATCAAGAGGTTCCCTAGTCAACATATCTTGTGTCATTGTGTTATTGTGTATGAATATCTTTCTATGGTTGGTAATTCCATTGCTTATATGGTTTAATGCTATTGAACATGATAAAAGTTATAATTATCTGATAACTGATTCACCCCCCCCCCTCTCAGTTATCTTGGTGGAATTTACTTTCGAACACAAAGGAATACCAAATCTTGTTATTATATTATTAAGGATGAAATCATAAATAACATCTACCATTGTTGAATGAAGAGGGATAGCTTCAACCCACTTCATGAAGTAATTTGTAGTAGTCAGAATATAAGTATGTCCTTGAGAAGAACCTAGTGAGATTTTTCCAATAAGGTCAAAACCCTAAATACTAAAAGGCCATGGAGAAACTTCATTATGAAAGTCACAAGTAGGAGCATGGATCAAATTACTATGTTATTGACATTGAGGACATTTCTTAACAAACATGAAAGAATCTTGTTCCATTTTTTTCCAATAATATCCCATTCGAAGAAATTTATGAACTAGAGATTTTCCACCAAAATGCCCACCACAAGAACCAGAATGAGCTTCTGCCAAAGCTACCAGGATTTCATTTCTATTAAGACATCTTAATAATAATCCTTCATCATAAATTTTGTAAACCATATCTCCTAGAATGATGTAATGTGTTGCAAGCTTCCTAATATGATTATGTGTGTTCATTGTTCTCAATTTAGGAAAAGTAGCATCTTTCAAAAAATGAAAAATATGAGAATACCATTCATCCGAATGCAAACTAAAACAATCAGAGGTAATATTTTTAGAAATTGTAGGGGTTTTAAGAGTTTGTATAGTAAATTGAAAGTTTTCAGCATTATTCTCAAGACAGACCAAAGAAGTTGCACTTTCCATGGCGTTCGCATGTCGATTATCTTTCCTAGGTAAAGGTTAAATCGTATAAGAGGTGAATTGTGAAAGCACATCAAGAGCCAAATCTTTGTATTGTGTCATTTTATCATTCTTAGTCTGATATCTTCCTTTAATTTTTTCAACAATTAGTTGTGAATCTCCATATATTTGCAAGTGTTTGATTTCAAGGGATGAAGCTTCTTGTAGGCCAGCTATAAGAGCTTCATACTCCACAATGTTATTAGTACAAGGAGAGGTTAATTTATATGATAAAGGGATGGGTTTTTTCATAGGAGGAATTAGGATAATACCAACACTAGATCCTATCTTATATTTAGATGCACCAAAATATAATTCCCAAATGTCATCCTACTGAATAGCTAGAATATTATCATGAGGGAATTCCATTGAAGTAGAACATGTATCTGGATGAGGATAAGGAGCTTCAGTTAAATAATTTGTTAAAGCCTATCCCTTAATAGACTTCTGAGAAATGAGATTAAGATCAAATTTTGTAAATTAACATCACCCATTTTTCCAAATGGCTAGAGAGATCAGTTTGTGAGAAAAGATGTTTCAAAGGATCAAACTTAACAATCACGTTGACTTTAGCATTTATAAGATAATGCTTGAGTTTTTGACATGCATAAACTACAACTAGACATTGTCTTTCCAAATCTATGTATCTTGTTTTGTAATCAAGTAAAGTCTGACTAATGTAATACACAGGTATTTCTTTACCATCATTATCATTTTGAGCTAAGAACACACTCACAACCTTCGGAGTTGCTGAAGTGTACAAATGGAATGGTTTATCAAATTTAGCTGGTTGCGAGATAGGAGGATTTTCAAGATACTCCTTAAATTTCTCAAAAGTTTGTTTACATTCATCATTCCAAGAGAAAGTGGTATCCTTTCTAAGAAAGGAAGTAAAAGGAATAGTTCCATCAACTAAATTAGAAATAAAGTGACGAATAGCTTGTATTTTTCCTTGTAAACTTTGTAACTGAGAAAAATTCTTAGGAGGGATATTAACAATAGCTTCAATCTTTTCTGTATCTACTTATATGCCTCGCTTAGAGATTATAAATCCTAATAATTTACCAGAATCAACTCCAAAGACACATTTCTTAGGATTCAATCGAATGTTGTAACTTCTAATCCTTTCAAATATTTGTCATAAAATAGTAACATGATCTTCTCTTTTATAGACTTCGCTAAAATATCATCCACATAATCTTCAAGGATCTTATGAATGTAATCATGAAAAATTAAAGTCATAGCTCGTTGATAAGTTTCTCCTGCATTTTCAATCCAAAAGGCATCATGACCCAACAAAATGTTCCCCAAGGTTTTATAAATGCAATCTTAAATTGATCTTTAGGAGGGATAAAGATTTGATTATATCCTGAAAAACCATCCATGTAAAAGATAACAAGGCATGAACTAATGTTGAATCCACAATCATATCAATTTTAGGTAATGGGAAATCATCTTTTAAGGATGCCTTGATTAAATCTCTAAAGTCAATACACATCCTTATCTTATTTTATCCTTTTGAAACAAGCACAATGTTTGAAATCCAATCTGAGTAATCAATAGAACACATAAATCTAGAATCTAATAACTTTTCAATTTTAGTTTTAACCAATAAACAAATTCATGGATTCATCTTTCAAATTTTCTACTTCACAAGTTTCATATTCAGTTTTAAAACAATGTTATGAGTAACAATATTAGAATCTATACTCAGCATATCTGAATATGTCCAAGAAAAAAAGTCCTTAAATTCAAGTAAAAAGGAAACCAACTGATCACGTTCTTCCTGATTCAAACATTTCCCAATCTTTATCATCTTTTCAATGTCATTCTCATCCATTTCAATATCAATAGTCTCAATTATTAACAAATCACTTCATATCAGAGGATCCATCGGTAAAAGAAGAATATCTTGTCTATCATGTTCCCCAAAGTAAGCATTGGTGCTTAAACAATAAGGCTTCCATTGTTTGTGATGGAACTTAGGTAAATTTTCATAAACCCCTAAAAATTCCATTAAGGTTTCATCTTCAAGAAAAATATCCAAAGTAGGTGCTTGATTAATGTCAATAAGGACTGGGTTAACCAATTTCAACTGTCCACCACAAATATGATTGAAATTAAGAGGAAAAGCTAATGATTATCTATAAGGATTAAATCCTAATCCATATGTATGATCATAAATTTTATTATCCAAAGGTACTTGTATACCTTGTTCATATTTACCACATCCTTTCCCATTAAATCCTAATTTCCTAAGAAAATGATAACCAGGACCATATCGATCGGTCATATCAGATGGAGTCTAGGGAGTAGCATATGTCACAATATCATAACAATTAGGCTTTATAGTTTCAATCATTTAAGTAATTGAAGCAACAACAAAATTACTTTTTAGTTCCTTAGAAAGAAGAGAAGGAGTAATTTTTTTTCTTCTCAAATTCACTTTGTTTCTTCATGAATTCCAAATAAGAGACCTTATATTCTCCAATGAAAGTAGGATTAAATTCCAAAGTCCCCCAATCATCCTCACTCAAAGAAGAAGATGGAGCTTCCTGTTGTTGTATCTCAAGTTGTTTTATCTCATATTGTTTTTCAATCTCTTTACTTGGTTCATGAGGCTCAAAGATTTTAGCATATTTTGTATTTAGGCATGGATTTGGTGCATCATCCACATGTAATGTACACATTAAGTTGTTATAGATGAACCTAACCTTGTGATGAAGAGTAGAAGGAACTTCATGCATAGTATGTAACCAAGGTCTTCCTAAAAGAAGGTTATAATTGAGAGGTCCATGCATAACATGAATAGGTGTATTTAAGATAACTGGACCAACTTTAATAGGTAAGGTAATAATACCCAACGTTCTCTTTGCAATATTGTCAAATCCATGTATAGGAACATTATCAGGTTGAATAGTGGTGAGATCATCTTTAATTTCCTTAAGCATATCCATGCTACAAACATTAAGTCCAAGTCTATTATCAATTAATGTTCTTTGAATGATACTTTGGTTAATAGACACAACAACCATAAGAGCATCATATTGATTATGCACCTTAAGAGAAGGTAAATCATTATCGAAAAGCACAATAGGAGGTATAGAAGGCATAGTATGCATGCAATCTAAAATAGAATGAATATTCTCTTGATTAGGAGATGAAGCACGAAGAGTGGATAATTTTTTTTCAATGCCTCATGATATGTCAGGGAAGTTTGAAGTAATTCTCATAAAGATATCTTAGTAGGAGTAGCACGTAATTGGTCAAATAAGTTATACTCCTTAAAGGTAGAAGGAAACCTAGGTGCTTGAGGAAGCATAGGTTGAGAAGGTGGTAAAGAAACCAAAATAGTAGGCTGAGGGTTAATCCATGTGTGATATGAATGTGAAACAAAATCAGTGTTATCAAAGAAATCCAAAGGATGTCTAGGTTTACCCTTAATCCTTATGTGAGGACATCCTTTCACCATCATTAAAGGTGTAGGATATATCATTTTAGGTTTATCAATGTTGAAAATAGTGGGACATGAAGGTAACCATGCACACACCCTATGGTAAAGGTCAATTGGAGAGGTTGTGGAGGAGACTGAAATAGGAATATGATCAATAAAGATCTTATCTAGACAATTTTCATCCTCACTACCATGTACCTCATTAGGGAATCTATCCTCGTGTACAATAAAAGCCTCATCAAAGTACTCAAAACAAGAATCATACATGTTGAATACCAAGAAATTCTAAAAGCATGAAAATGTAAATGTTTTTGTATTTTTAAAGAGATTTTGCAATTTTTTTTTGAATTTTTAAAATATATAAATGCAAGAAAGGTATAAATGCAAGAAATATAATCTTATAAGCATGCAAAAATTAAATCTAACACCAAAAAGAAAGAGTTTTCATAAACGGGTTCACCAAAATGAATAAGTTGGAAAATGGATAGTTGTAACAATGCATCTAACATTCCTCACTATTCATTTGTATGCTTAAATTGGAATTGAATAAGTAATGTAAATCAGGAAATTCTTGAAAATTAGACAAGATAAGATACATACCTCATAATGGAAAAAATCTACAAATACCTATTTTCTGATGCCTATTCATAGATAGTAGGGCAAGGTCTTTGTTAGTCCATTTTCCAGTCAACGTGAAATCCTATGAAAATGGCATTTTCCCTGCAATGTTTTTGTTAAGTGTCCTGTCATGCCTGCAAGCATAGTTTTAACTTGCGATGAAAATCCATGATGTTTCATGGTGTGTGCCCTTAACCCTATGTTCTTCATATTGTCACCTAGCTCTAGTCCAGATCACACCTCCTAAATCACAAAATCCAGAGAGTTATTCAAGTTTTGAGGTCTGTAGGAAACAGTTTCAGAATCTACCCAGTGTCGAAAACCCACAATGTTTTTTTTGAATACCTTGGATGTTTTCGATCTTTCCTTGAAAACCCTATGTGTTTTAGACCTTGCATTTCTTCTCTTCTACTAGCACTCCTTCTTTGTCAGTCTTAAGTGTGCAAGTGCGATGGTTGGTGGGGTCAGATTCTTCAAGCAGAAGAGGGTGGAGATCCATGATTGGCATATGAGCGTAAGGAATATTCCATGCTCATGAGATCATGTGCTTGCCATTGATCTCATTTGTCTCAAACGTATCTTTGGTGGTGGTCCCACTACTAGGTGACCTGACTTGGCAGTATCTCATTGGTCCACAAAAGTATGAAGTGGAGTGTTGTCAGTGGGACCTGTCTTCTTGGAATTCATGCAGATTAAAGTTTGGTTTAATTTTGTGGCTATTGATATAGCATTAATGAAACATGCTCAACCTTTAATGTAGTGGTATAGCGACAGCTGTTGATTCTCATAAGGAAGGCAGGTGGGTTCATTGACACGTATGCATAGTTGGCACTATTTGATTCATCCATGTATTTGCACAGTGGCTTGTTGTCAGTGGGACCTGGTTTCTAGATGTGTCAGTGGGTCCTGATCCTATCAGTTAATCGATGAATGGCATATAATCTCATCAATTGTGTCAAAGGCTTAAGATCTTGTGACGGTTGTCGATCTTCCTACATGGGCTTGGTTGAATTTCTTGGTGTCTTTGGCAGTTGTGATAAAATGTTTAGCGCCCTGACAAACTTTCTTCCTGTTCAGTGGTTCACATAATGTTTTGGCGATGCCCTAGTTTATTTGGTAATTCAGTGAACAATGGTCATGTGATCGCTAAGTTTTTTAGTGATGGTGGAAAGTATTTCGTGAACTGGCAAAAGTTCTTCGCTCGCCAATTCGCTAGACAAATTGGGGCTGCTTGCTCGGTGATGTGCTCAGTTCTGATTGGCCAGCGGGTGATAGGGTGGCAGTGACATGGAGGCTTGTCACGTGTTCACATAGCCTAGTTTTTGGATATGCGATCATGTGACCACTGCTGGCATCACAGTTGAGGAGTTGGGTGGGTCCACGGTGCCTGTATTGCTGACGTGCTAGTTTTTGATTGGTTGTTGACTTTTTGAGGGGCCCGCGACTATTATGAACTTAAACATAGGCCGCTCGATGTGCCGAGAAAAGCATGAGATCTATGGCCATGTTTTAAACTTTTGGGGGTGACCGTTGGAATTCAAATTTCAAATTTGCGGAGGGTTTTTATGGCATGAGGTACCCAGAATTTATGGTTTTTCTAGTCATTTCTTGATCTGGGTGGTGGCATCGATTATTGTAGTCTAGTCCAGTGAGTTGGGTGATTGCTTGTAGATGTTTTGCTAGGTGGGGGAGGATAGTTTTTGTTCGCTTGAGATGTTTTGATGGTCTAGTCAAACTGATTTTCATGATGAATTTGTGATCTTGGGTACAAATTTGAAGATTTTCTTGCCGTGAGGATCATGCCTTATTTTTAACAAATTGGTGGGGGTTTTCCCTCCAGCATGTTTTTTGGAATTTTGTTGTAGTTTAGTTATTGTAACCCTAACACTAGTCACCCTAAGCTTCATGAAATCTCTTTGAGATTCCCAAGGTGGCTAGTGGTATAAGTTGTTAGTTTTTGATAGAGTAAGGGTTCTGAATTTTGTCAGTTCCAGGGAAATAGAAAACTATGTTGCATTGTAGGAAGCTGAATAGAACTTCTTTGCATCTTTTATAGGTTATTGAAGTGGTAGTCTCATTTCTGGTATAGAAATGTACATGCCTCATCATACTTAATATAACTATTCTCATGCTTTCAAGTCTCTCCTTGGTGTCAGTCTTAGGAGTTTTGGATTTTCTGGTCTATTACATTGGGTTGCCTTTGTATATGTTCTAGTCTTTAGTTCTTGATCTAGGATCAAGTGAAAGATACTTTGGATAGGGCATATATTCATTAGATTCATCTATAGAAGGATCTTATAAGTAGTGGATGGGCTGGAATAGTTGTATTTATGGCTTTGAGTCTTTGAAAGTAGTTGGTTCATGTTCTATATTTGTTTTTGAGTTCTGCCCAATGGATAATGGCACTGATCAAGGACTAGTACATTTAGTTGAGTCCAATGCTTGATGGTCTTTGGCTATTTCCTACATCTTCGAATATCAATCACTAGTAATACCCTTCACAAAGCCATTTTATACCCAATAGCAATTGAGATTCAATGAATGTCTGGTTAACATTTAGTAGTCTCTTACTATCATCTACTTTGTTTAATCTAGCCCAAAGTCCTAAAATGCCATAAGTTACTGGATTAGGTGCACCCACCATGGTTTTGCAGAGCTAGAAGTGAAGAGGGAAGTCTTGTCCCTATAGTTAGTCCAGTTGTCTTGTAGAGCTCTCATACTTGGAACTAACCACTCCTAAGATTAGTCTCAAGGCATATTGGCAGCCCTAAGTGGTGTAAGCATTTTCAAACACCAACAAGATGGTGACTCTACTGGGGAGAACAATGAAAAAGAAAAATATCTGTTAAGATCTCTGGTTATGGAGGAAGAGCCAAAGGAGACACTAGCTATATTGGATACAATGAAGTACAAAATTATATTTACAATATGTGAGCAAGAAAGGAAACACAAAAAGATTGTACTAATACTGAGAAGAGTAAAGATCAAAACAAAGACAATGGTGGTCCTCCTAAGAATAAGAAAAAGCCTATAGAACACACCTGTTTTGCATGTAACAAGCATGTGCATATTGAAAGGAACTATAAAGAGGTAACACTTTTTAATGGTTACTGTTATTCATGCAATAGATTTGGTCATAAAGCTATAAATTGCAAGACTAGTAAAAAGAACAGGAGTCAACATAATCAAAGAAATCAGAATCAGACAAATGTAAGAAGTTCTCAAAATGTTACATGTCAGATATGTAACTATAATGGTCACTTAGCTAGAACATGTAAAATGGTGACTCATGTCAATGCACTAAGGAATAATAGATCTCCAGTAATTTGTCACTCTTGTAATAAGGTAGGACATATCTTAAAGTTTTGTAGATAAGGAACGCAAGGTCAGGAAAGCCCTAAAAAGACCAAAGAACCAATTTTGGATCTTGAAGGAGAAGTCAAGTTTATGAAAGCCTCGAAGGATGCAAGATTGATTTGGTTAGAAGAAAAGAAGGACAAAGCTGATGAGAATGTATTGGATGCATCCCCAGTGGATGCACCCTCTATATCTGCATGAATGGCCCTTGGGGTCATAGCAGGAGCTAATTTAGCTCTAGACCCCTACGTGGATGGTATACTCATCATCAGAGTATGCACCTTTGGAATTAAGCTTTTGGAGTGTATAGGAACCTTCGTGCAAGAGTGTATATGCTGAATGTTAGCAGAACTTGAGTTGCAAATTTTGAAGTGACAACTTGGTTTATGTGACTTGCATTAATGGTAGAATTTTCACTTCTAAGTACATAGAAAGTTATTTGATTTCTCATTGCATTCAAATTCAGAGTGATAGAGAGTAGAAAGAGCCTTGGAAGTTGTTGTGAAGATTTGGAGATTGAACTATCAGTGTTTTTAGTGCATTTGGTCAATTGCAAAAACCCTAGCTTGCGTTGCATCGATTCAGAAGCCATCAGATTATCTCAAATTTTAGTTGGAAAGTGATTAACAAGTAAGTCATGGCCACTCCCATTATTTATGATGTCTCTGAGAAGAAAAGATATGTTTTCAAGAGGCACCCATTTAAATCAACCCTAGATGATTTAGAGGGAGATTTCTCCCACACGCCTATGGGAATCCTGTATGTGGAAGACATAAGGGCTTACATCTACTATAAGAAAGAACTTGTTGGACTAGATAGGTTAAGGGCACAAATGGATACCATGTTGAAATAGGATAAAACATTCATGGATGAATACACCAAATGGAATGATCACCCTATTGTTGAGTATGCTACAACACAAGAATTCTATGAGACAAAATGGATAAAGATCTTATTGAGAAGAATCTATCATGATCTATTTTGGATTGGAGATGTTCCAGTAAGAATCACAAGTGATTTGATACATGAGATGACAAGCCTTTCTAGGATAGGTTTCGTCCTTCCAGTAGGCAAGGATGTCAGGAAAATGGTAGAGCAAGTATGTAAGTCAAGGAGTGATAGGTGCAAAATGAATATTGAGCTGATTGAGAAAGAAGACATCAAATTGATGTCAATGATACTGGGTTATAGATTTCATCACACTAGCAAGGTGAATAGTGTGTCTGCAGGCACTATTCTAGTTGCCATCAGACTAGTAAATGAAGATGGAGAGTTCAACTTGTGTGAGATCTTGCACTCATAGTTGATAGATAACATCAAAGCTATCAAACATGACAAAACAAAGATATTTAGTTTTGGGTCCCTAATCATCTATATGTACCTTCATATAGTTGGAAGAGGTTCAGATTTGTATTTGGACAAGTCCATTCCAACAATGCAGATGAGGTATAGGATTCTAGAAAGCATTGTAGAGAAATATAAGGATACAATATGCTTTATGGTGGAGACTGATACTACATGTATGGAAGCTATTGAGCCTAGAACTAAGTGGATTCATCCACTTGGGTATGAGGTAGAGGAACAAGTTCTTAAATCTTATGCACATGTACTTTTGTCAGCCCCCAAAAATCCTAATGAACCTAGCTGGGGAACCTATGAGGAAAAGACTAGAGAAGTTGATGCAAAATTTAACAGTGTAGAAACCAAAAGAAAGGTTGCAAAGGTCACTTCTAAGATCTTGAGAATACATGGTGTGTCTCAAGTAGACCTTAATAAAGCAAGGGATGAAAAGATTACCCTATAATTGAAAAGTGCAGTAGCAAAAGAAGAACAAGAAAATCGTAAGTTTAAGAAGATGAAAACTGAATCAGATGACAGTCAGAAGGGTAAAGAAGATAATACACCTTCTATGCCCAAAGATACTATTGACCTTACTACTCCTCCGGAGTATAAGCCAATAGTTAAGAGGAAGAAAGAAGCTATCACTAGTCATCCATCCTCATGAGCTACAAAGAGCAGGAAAAACATTCAAGCACCTCCTAAGGTAGGATTCAAACCAAGCCTTAAATTTTTGAGGACAAGAATTATTGATGAGGATAGAATTGATCAAGTAGGGAAGTATTATGATACATATAGTGAGATTGATAAATAAAAAATACATAGTATGATTATCAAACATATGATCAAGTTCAAGAAGATAGTCCTTGAGTTGAAAACCTCTATTCTAGATAAAGTATGGGATATTTTAGAATACCAAAAGAGACAAGCAATTGAAGAGGATCTAAGGATTAGAGAAAAAGTATTAGAAGATACTCTACCAGTATGTTCTAAAGAAGAAGAAGCAATGATATTAAATTTGGTGAAGCCGCACTTAAGGACAAAGATGAGAACTCTGCACATTATGAACAAAGACTATGAGCTGATAACAAAGGAAATAGAGAAGGCCTTTGAAAAGGTGTTATTATAACAACACATAAAACCACCTACTACACCCATCACTCATGCACCTAGTAAGCAAGACAAAGAAGTAGAGACCTTCAATGTACCAGTGATATGTCCTTAGGACTCAACGCCCATAGCAAAAACTCAAACAAAAGAAAACAAGTTTGTGCCCATCTTAGAATCACATGAAGGTAGCACTATTATCATAGATAATGTGGAGATAGCCATGGTGGCTATTGATAAGGATTTGGACAAGTTTGAGGAAGCATTTGTTAGTACTGAAGAAGTTGAAATCTTATGCAGCAATACACCTCCCACTCAGAAAGAAGCAGTACTCATAGAAGATGTATCTTATGAGAAAGAAGAAGAAAAGAAAGAAGAAGAGAAGAGAAGAAGAGAAAAGGAAAAAGAAAGTAAAGATGAAACTTCTATTAAACTGGTCATAGTGAAACAAGAAGTGATGGATAGCACTCCCATCACTCCCTCCTTAGCATTGTTGTCAAGTTTGACACCTAACACAAGAAGTTTGGACTCTTGGAAAGAAGAAGACCTGATTAAGTTCAATGTCCTAGCTATGGAAAAGGAAAAGGGGAAGCAAGTCATGAGAAATCCTCTCCTTGTGGAATCAGTGAATATTTTGAACAGTTTTCTACCAGAGGATAAGAAAGTGCTAAAAGTACATTTGGTTGATGATGTGAGTTCAATCCTCTCATAGTTCAAAAGAAATTTTTCTAGCCTAGAATAATCTGTGTCCATAGTAGCAGAAGAGAAGTACTTAAAAAAGAGATTCAATGAACTAATGAGAAACTTTGCACTAGAATTGAATTCTCTTAAGTTTGGTCAAGCATCCTTGAAATAATTTACTGATGAAGGAAGAAGGATCATTGCAACATGCATGGATCAAGACAAGCTCACCAATGCTCACTTCAAGAATATAAAAGAGGTAGAAGCAATGATTGAGAAAGTAAATAATTTGGTGTCAGACACATCCACTGATGTGAACATGTGCAACAATGTCTACCAAGGATAGATAGACAAGATTGAGAAGGAAGAAATAGAGATAACAAGGATAAGGTCCAAACAGACTCAGTTGAGGAATGGTCTTGCGCCCTCTTTAGAAATCCTCAATCAGAATATAAAGGAGATTGATGCCACCATGGTAACTTATGATCATGGTCCCATCAGTGACTTGGAGAATATGAAGAAGCTTCAATATGCATTATACGCCCATCTCCAGATAGTTAATTCTCTGATAACCTTTTGGAAGAAGGAGATTCAAAATCTCAAGATAGCATATCCAGATGCTTTTCCTAAGTAAGTATGTGCCGATATAGTTTTTTCCTACACCTTTGTCATTAATGTCAAAGGGGGAGTTGTGTATAGAATATGGAGTATATATGTATAGGGAGATATAATATGAGATATAAGATTATGTATAAAGAATGTATAGAAGACAAAAAATTTTGTGTCAAGGGACAGCTAGCAACTTGGCCATATTCCTTTGTTGCCATCAATGAAAAAGGGGGAGATTGTTGGAAATTTGTCTATACTGAAGTATATGACTTGATATAGTGTTTTCATTATGGCAACAAAGTCATATAGTAGTTTGGAGTCAGCACACTTAGTGTAAAGATCAAAATTCAATTAAGTGTTGAACACTAGACAGTGCACAGAGTTCCTACAACTTAGAGCATTAGTGCACATGTGTATGGATGAATTATGGTATGCACCCTAAAATTTAGTCTTTTTAGACTATACTTATGCTTAGTCTATGAGTGCACAAGCATATATGCAAAGATGTCAAAGTTACAATCAATTGAAGTTGCATAGCCAGTGTGTGCTAGCAGAGAACAGAGCATGGAGTCAATAGTTAGCATTTTGGTTTGCGATTATAATTTAATGTTGTAAGGGCCATGTGCCCATTTTATTTAGGTTTCTGATATCTTTATATGTATAATTGTAAGCATGATTAAGCCAATTCATTTGGAAGCATTGTTTGTAATTAGTTATAGGGCCGACCTAATTGTTTTGTGTATGTGAGCATATAAATATAAGATGCACCTATTGTATTTGGTATGGAAGTGATAAGAGAGTTGTGATAAGAAGAGAAGAGGTATCCAAAGATAGAATAAGATGTATTAGAGCTTTTCTAGAGGTCAAATCATCAGCACACCAAAGGAACTGATTTGACAAGCAGTGTCATAGTGATAGTTCACCTACAGATATAGTGTGTATCTAAAATCAGAAGGTTGTAGCCTTCACCATTTGAGCAGTGAGCTCTAGGATAGTGAGTCCACTCCCCTAATAGGGATCATTGTAAAAGACTCCTAATAGATTTTGACCCTTAACAAGGTCTACTATACTTAAAGCATTGTAAAGTTACTCCTAACAGTGTAAAGGATCTTCTAACAAGGATCATAAAACACTAGTGCAGAATATTAGTGGGTATCAAGTCCCACCAGGGTTTTTACCTATTTGGGTTTCCCCATAACTATATTTGTTTCATGTGTTGATTTCATGTTTCATGTTTTTGTGAATGTTTATTTCAGTACTTAAGCATTTAATATCAGAATGAAGATTAAAGGGAAAAGTTAAAATATAGTGAACATTGATTCACCCCCCCTCTCAATGTTCCCATTCCTAACACTATACTCTGACCTAGGTTAGGGTCTACCTCATCCTTGACCTAGGGGTCCAGATCTAGCTAGAATGGGAAATAGGAGGTCCCAAGGATGCTCGGGGAACTAAAAATGATATCAGAATAGGGCAGAGTGCCAGGAAGAGGCACAAAATCCTATGATGAATATGATGAAGGCTAGGAGGACCTATTCCTAAGTCCTACCTAGAAAATAGAGCCATAGAGGAGGGAAATTAATGAGAAACCTTGGTATCCTAACCCTAATTTCACCTAGAATGAAGGAATCAAGTGCAGAATGCATCCTAAATGCAAGTCTATCATGATAAATACACTAAAATAGGGTGCTAAACCTATCAAGATGGAATTTCTTCCATTTTAAGATGATACACAAACTGTATAAAAAATTTTAAATCTAAAATATGTGTCACATTCTATGATTTTCCTACTACAAGAAAAATAAAAAAAGTTTTCAATTTAATAAATTTTAGACTAAGTTAACATCGTTAGACATGAGATTTTTTGTATTCTAGAAAAGTTGTAGAAGAAAAATCATAATTAATTATTTAATTTGAAATAAATTACAAAAAAATATGTGTCACATCTGGACATGAGTCTACTACTTATATCTATAATCTTGTAGAAGAAAATTATCATTTGATTATGTTTAAGGTGGTTAGACATACACCTACTTCTTATTTTTTCCTGAAATTTTTGTACTACTACATTGAAATTTGAAATTTTCAACATGGAGAATAATTGTTGTTAAAAAAAGGCCTAGTTGAACTTAATAACTAAATTCAATTTTCTACAGATTCTCTTCTTACATATTTTTGATATAATATTTATAACTTGTTTCAATTTTTTATGTCAACTTGCCTAAACTTGATTTTCTAAATTTTTATTGCCACTTAAGGGCCTAGTTTGGCATACCATGATCCTGGACATACCCAATATTATTCTTGGAACTTGTTATGTTCAATTTTAAAATTTAATGATTATTTCTATTTGAATATTATCTTTATTTTTAATTAAGTTTTGTTTAAATTTGATTCTTTGATTTACTTTTACTTAATTACTGTTGACTTTTGAAAGCCACTTTAATTTCAATTTTGATTTAATTATTATTTTATTAGTCATTGGGATTCGGTAATGATTATTTAAATTATTAATTAAGATTTGAATATTTATTTATTGGTTGCCACTTTGATTTATTTTAATTTGATAATGATGAAATATTATTAAATTCACCTTTAATCTTTGTAAGATTAATCTTGGAGATTGTTATTTTAGTATTTAAAAATTAATTATTATTTCTAATTGAATATTATTTTTATTTTTCTTATAATGTTGGTGATAGAATTGAATATATAATTTAATTATAATATTTTAATGTTTTTATAGTTTAGTCCAGGGGAAATTATTTATTGTCCCATACCTTAAATGTTAACTTTATTTAATTATTTAATTATTTATTTTCTTTTATTGGTAAAAGGTCAAGGCCATGATTAATTTTATTAAATAATGAAAGTAAAATACATGAGTTCCCATTCAGTATGGGCACTGGTAGGAAAGAATGTTAGGAATGAATGCTAAAGTGTTTGGCACCCATTCTATAATAGTTGTTCTTGCATTCATGACTATGATTGTCATTGATGTAAACACAGTGTTTTACTAAAGACTTGTAGAGAAGCAAAAAATGTTTTGATTAGCGCACGTGGGATATTGCAATTGGAGCTATGTGACATTGAGGATATATTATTTGATATGTTATATGTCTATGGTTAAGAGTGCAGACAATAATTATTTTATTAATGAAAGTTATGATCATTTTGGTGGAAGCGGTATTTAGGCAGTGTTCTTGAGTAGCAGTTTTTGGCAATCGGATGATATCTCCTAATCGGGATGGAATCTGGCTTTGCACAATTAAAGGGAAGTTAGAGACACATTGATAGTGACATGGATGATAGTGAAAACTTTGAAGTCACACGAGTGAAGATTTATTGTATTTGGAAGTTGATAGTTTTATGTAATTTTGGTGTAGCATGTGGAAACTTTTATTTCGTAATTGTGTGCTGACTCATTTGTAATTATTTGAGTGTGGTATAAAGGAAGGAATGTATTTCCTTTTGGATGGAGAAGAGGTAGTGATGATGTGTGATGCAGTATGCATGAAGTGAAGAAAAGAGCTAAGTATGAGAGCGAAATTGTGAAGGAAGGCATGTGAAGTACATAGATCTGAAACTAAGGTCTGATGTAGCAGTGAGTGCAGTTTGGCATAGACAAAGAAGAGGTAACATATTATTCTATTGAATAATGTAAATATTATTTTGACAGTGAGTTCAGTGATCTTACCCTGAAGCTGTTTGGGCAGTGGGTCCTTCTGTCTTCCATAACTCTTAACAAGGTTAGAATCTTTTAACAAGGATTCAAAATCTCCTAACAAGGATTTATATGTACTGAATGTATTTCATAAGACTCCTAACAGAGTCCATCCTTTCACAAGGAATATTCATATTAGTGCATCTTTTGTGGGCATCATTCCCATTGAGGTTTACTCTTTTATCAAGAGGTTCCCTAGTCAACATATCTTGTGTTATTGTGTAATTGTGTATGAATATATTTCTATGGTTGGTAATTATATTGCTTACATGGTTTAATGCTATTGAAGATGATAAAATTTATAATTATCTGATAACTAATTCACCCCCCGCCCCCCCACTCTTAGTTATCTTGGTGGACTTTACTTTCTAACAATTAGTATCAGAGCAGCAAGTCCTTGAAAGAGAAGTTCAAAAACTTAAGGAGATCCATGACAAATTTAAGGAAAGAAAGCCCTAAGTTTGATGGAGTAAATTTTGACATTTGAAAAGAGAAGATGAAGACACATCTATTATGTTTAGGACTAGGTTATTGGTTGACTACAAAGAATGATAAGACTATCATTGAAGAAGATGATCTGTAGACATGCTCTAATGATGAGAGAGATCTATTCATGTGTAACATACTTGCAAAAGAAGCACTTTTGATAGAACTTCCAGAGAATGAATATAGTCAGGTAAAATGTTTGAAAAAGTCTCATGAAATTTGGAAAGCTTTGCACTCTACTTTTGAAGGTGATGAACATGAAAAAAGATTTAGATTACATAATTGGATATGTGCATTTGAAGATATAAGAATGTTGGAAGATGAATCTGTTAGAAGCTATATTGGTATAATGTCAAAAATTGTTGTAGGGATAAAATCTTGTGGAGGAACAAAGATAGAAAATGAAGTGATATGGAAAATTTTAAGGACATTGACTCTTGTATTTAAGTAGACACCAGAGATGATACTGCAAACTTTACAAGAGAGACTCTTCTTGGAAGATTGGAAGCAGCAAAAATGAACCTGATGTTATCAGGAGACTTACCTAGAATGGAGATAGCATTCAATGCTCTTAGTGTTCACTCTACATTGTCAAGAAGCATCATGATGAGTAGAGATTATGCTGGCAGTAGCAGATCTATAAATGAAGAAGACAAGAAGATTGAAGAAGGTATTGCCTTGCTTGTGAAAAGAGAACCAGACGGTAAGAAAATTTTTAAATGTTGGACTTGTCAAGAATATGGTCATTTTGCATCTAAATGTCCTAAGAGAGTTAAGAAGTATAGAAATAATTTCAAGCCTAGAAGATCTAAGGAATTTTATTATGCTAATGATGAAGACCTTGAAGCTAGTATTGAAAGCACTTTAAGTGAAAGTGATACTGAGAATAATGATGAAATAGGATTTGTAGCAATTAAAGAAGAAAATTTTGAAACTAATGTTAAGGAAGAAAAATCCTTAGTTTCCCAAGTTGAAAAGAAATTTGATTGGATTATAGATAGTGGTTGTTCAAATCATATGACTGGAGATATGGAGAAGTTCATAAAGTTTAACAATTATGATGGACGAGTTGTTAGAGTTGGTAACAATGCACATTGTTTGATTAAAGGTATAGGATCTATTACTCTTGATGGAAAGACTAATACGGATGATTTTTAATTTGTGGATGGATTGAAACATAATCTTTTGAGTGTTGGACAGTTGGTTGATAAGGGATATCAAGTTTGGTTTACTGAGAAAACTTGTGTGATAAAGGATAAAGATGGAAATCTAATTGGAACTGGATCTAGAACTAGAGGTAATGTATTTCAATTGAATCCTACTGAGATGACATGTTTGATTACTAAGATTGATGATAGTTGGTTATGGCATAGAAGGTTTTGTCATATAAACTTTGATAATATTGTGAAAGTGAGTACGACACTTGCAATAAGGGATTTGCCTAAAATTATGAAGTCTACTAACATGATTTGCAAAGAATGTGTGATGGCTAAGTAGAAGAGAAGTTCATTTCCTAGTAAGAAGTTGATATCATTAGAAAAGTTGGAGATTGTTCATACAGACTTGAGTCATCCTACCAGGACTAGAGGATTCTATGGAGAAAGGTATTTTATGATTCTTGTCGATGATTTTACAAGAATGATGTGGATTTAATTTCTGAAAGAAAACTTTGAAGCATTTGATAAGTTTAATATCATTAAGAACAAAGTTCAGAATGAATCTAGAATGAAGATTAAATGTTTGAGATCTGGTAGAGGTGGTGAATTTACTTCTAGAGAGTTTAACACTTTTTTTGAAGTGAAAGGTATTAAGAGATAGTTTTCAGCCCCTAGAATAGCTGAACAAAATGGTATTGTAGAAAGAAGAAACAGACTAGTGACTGAAGCAGCAAGAGCTATGTTATTTGAGAATGATTTAGCAAAGACATTTTGGAGAGAAGTATTGAATACAATAGTATATATAATGAACAAAGTACAAATTAGAGCACACACAGACAAGACACCTTATGAATTATGGTTTGGACATGCAACCTTAGTAAAGTATTTTAGAATTTTTGGAAGCAATTGTTATATAAAGAGAGATGATGATATTGGAAAGTTTGATCCTAGAAGTGATGAAGGTATTTTTCTTGGATATTCTTTGAAGAGAAAAACATATAGATGTTACAATAAGAGAACTAAAACTATTGTTGAGAGCGCAAATGTTAAAGTTGATGAAAAGTTCAAAATTTAGGAAAGAATGCTTGATTATGAATTTGATGAAGAAGCTCATCCTAAGCATAACACTGAAACTACTGAATTATTCTATGAAACTGACATTGAATTGTTGAATGAAAGTCATGCTGAAGAACCCAAAGAGGAATCTAGAGAAGAATCTACAATTGAAGCAAGATCTAAGACTATGACATCGAACAAGTATTTATCAAGATATCATCCTATTGAACAAGTTATTGGAAGTTTGGACAGAGGAGTTCTGACTCAGAATAAGGTACATTTATGTTTTATTTCACAAATTGAACCTAAATCTAGTAGTGAAGCTTGTAAAGATGAACATTGGATTAATGCTATGAGAGAAGAACTAGATTAGATAGAATAGAACAAGACATGGGAATTGGTCCCTAGACCTAAAGACAAGAATGTAATTGGAACTAAATGGGTATTCAAAAACAAGATGAATGAACAAGAAGAAGTTGTAAGAAACAAAGCAAGATTGGTATGTAAGGGATACTCACAGCAAGAAGGAATTGACTATGAAGAAAATTTTGCACCACTAGCAATAATTGAAGCAGTATGAATGTTTTTGGCCTATACAGCTTTTAAGAAATTCAAAGTATATCAGATGGATGTGATAGTCAGCTTTTTTGAATGGAGAATTGGAAGAAGTTTACATTGAGTAGCCTAAAGGTTTTCCTTTGACTCAAGAAGGAGACATGGTATGGAAACTGAAGAAAGAATTATATGGACTAAAGTAATCACCTCAAACTTGGTATGCAAGATTGGATAAGTATTTGTTAAAGTTGGGATTTGCTAAAGGAACAAATGATAGCAAACTATACACAAAAGAAATTGAAAATGGTTTGTTGATTATAGTTATAATTGTTGATGACATTATTTTTGGAGGAGAAGATGATGCTAGTGACAAATTTGCTGATGAAATGAAGACTGAATTTGAAATGAGTATGATTGGTGAGATGAAATACTTTTTGGGATTACAGATAACACAAAATAATGATGGTATCTTTGTAAGTCAAACAAAGTACTTGAATGATTTACTGAAAAGATTTGGAATGGAGGACTGTAAACCAGTTGGAACACCCATGGTAACTAGACATAAGTTATCTAGCATACATGAAACACTGGCATTTGAGCAAAAGAAATATAGATCCATGATTGGAGGATTGTAGTATTTGACACACACAAGACCAGATATAGCACATTCAGTTGGAATTATAGCAAGATTTTAGGTTGAACCTAGAGAATCACATTATGCAGTAGTAAAGAGGATACTAAGATATTTAAGAGGCACAATGGACTATGGATTTTGGTATGAAAAATCTGATGATTTTACCCTATGTGCATATACAGATGCTGATTGGGGAGGTAGTGCTGATGATATGAAAAGCACCAGTGGAGAAGCATTTTTCCTTGGAGGAAGATTAGTTTCTTGGCTAAGCAAGAAGGAGAATTGTATTTCACAAAGCATAGTAGAAGCAAAGTATGTAGCAGCAACAAACAATTGTAACCAGATAATTTGGATGAAGTAGATGCTGAAGGATATTGGAATTAAATTTGTTGAACCTATTGTTATGCATTGTGACAACACCAATACAGTTAGTATGTCTAAGAATCCTATACTACATTCTAAGACAAAACATATAGAGATCAAGTATCATGTTGTAAGAGAGAGAGTTGCTGAGAAAGAAGTTAGACTAGAGTACATAAGCACAAAGGAACATATATCAGACATATTTAGAAAGCCTTTTCCTAAGGATACATTTGAGTATCTGAGAGGTATGCTTGGGGTTATGCCCTAACCTACTTTTTAGTAGTGATGTAGTTGGTTGCATACATCTAGTGGCATATGAGCCCTATCTTTCTTCTAGACTGGATGTTGGTACTTCCTCTATGGGAGAGTATGTGTATCTGAGCTGAGTCATGAGGACTCTAGTAAATATATTTTTCTGAATAGTGTCTTTTGACATTGAGTTGTTGTTGACTTAGTGATAGAATTTCTATCATTGATGTCAATGGGGGAGAAGTATGCATGAAAAACAATATGAGTAAAATAATTTGAGAGAACTGAACAGGATAACGAAGCAAGATTTCATTGATAAAGAGGATTTGCAGAAGCAGTGTTGCAGTATTGGATTTTTGGAACATTGGATGTTTTTCATCTATGTTTTCATCAATGCCAATGGGGGAGATTATTAGGAATGAATGCTAAAGTTTTTGGCACCCATTCTGTAGTAGTTGTTGTTGCATTCGTGACTATGATTGTCATTGATGTCAACATAGTGTTTTACCAAAGACTTGCAGAGAAGCAAACAGTGTTTTGATTTGTACACATGGGTTTTTTTTATTGGAGCTATGTGATGTTGAGGATATATTCTTTGATATGTTATATTTCTATGGTTAAGATCGCAGATAGTAATTCTTTTATTAATGAAAGTTATGATCATTTTGGTGGAAGTAGTATTCAAGTAGTGTTCCTAAGTAGCAGTTTTTGGCAATCGGATGATATCTCCTAATCAGGATGGAATCTAGTTTTGTGTAGTTAAAGGGAAGTTAGAGACACATTGATAGTGATGTGGATGATAGTGCAAACTTTGAAGTCACACAAGTGAAGATTTATTGTATTTGGAAGCTGATAGTTTTATGTAATTTTGGTGTAGCGTGTGAAAACTTTTATTTTGTAATTGTGTGCTGACTCATTTGTAATTATTTGAGTGTGGTATAAAGGAAGGAATTTATTTCCTTGTTGATGGAGAAGAGATAGTGATGATGTGTGATGTGGTATGCATGAAGTGAAGAAAAGAGCTAAGTATGAGAGCGAAATTGTGAAGGAAGACATGCAAAGTACAGAGATCTGAAACTAAGATTGGATGTAGTAGTGAGTGTGGTTTGGCATAGTTAGAGAAGAAGTAACATATTATTCTATTGAATAATGTAAATATTATTTGGATAGTGAGTTCAGTGATCTTACCCTGAAGCTATTTGGGCAGTGGGTCCTTCTGTCTTCCATAACTCTTAACAGGGTTAGAATCTTTTAACAGTCATTCAAAATCTCCTAATAGGGATTTATATGTACTAAATGTATTTCATAAGACTCCTAAAAAATTCCATCCTTTCACAAGGAATATTCATATTAGTGCATTTTTTATGGGCATCATTCCCACCGGGGTTTACTCTTTGATCAAGAGGTTCCTTAGTCAACATATCTTGTGTTATTGTGTAATTGTGTATGAATATCTTTCTATGGTTGGTAATTATATTGCTTACATGGTTTAATGTTGTTGAAGATGATAAAAGTTAGAATTATTTGATAATTTATTAACCCCCCCCCATCTCAATTATCTTGGTGGACTTTACTTTCTAACAAAGAATACAAAAGAAAACCTACAGTCTAGCCCGGGACATCAGTCCAATATATACAAGATAGGGTATAAACCCCATTTACAAAGCTTTGTGAGATAGAGGCATTCCTCATTGCATGATATAGAAAGGTAGGGGTAGTCCCTATTTACATACTCAATCATTAGATTGAGAGAAGTTTACCAATAATGAAATACCTATCCTATTACAAAAAGCAATATACTCATTCCTTGGATCTTTGACATTTTCATATTCATAGTTATCTCTGAAGATGGGCTAAAGTAGATAGTCTCCTTCCAACATTTCTTCTATAACATGTTCATTTACTTGTCCACCCTTCTTCATACTTAATAGTGTTTGTAAGATAGATTTACAACAACATATAAATTTAAGAGGAGTTTACTTCAGTAAAATGTTAAGAGGTCCTTTGAAAACTTGATCCCCTACCCTACACTCACTACTGGTTAAGAGTGTAATCATGATATAAATCAAACCATAGATTAATTTAAATCTAATCATAGTTTATCAATTGATAATCATCATAAATTATTGCATCATAGGACTTTACACCTTGAAGCATTCTGATATCTACTACTTTTCTCCTGATGAAGAGAAAAACATTTGACCTTTATCATACATCTTTAATTTCTTGAAAGAAAGACATTCCTTTTTCCAAACTTCCTAGGAAATCTAAGCAGGAGGCTACAACTCAATAGCCAAGAAAATGAAGCAGGGAAGGAGGGAAGTAAGCTCTCTAAATCAAAAATGAGGATTATATCTTGGAATGTTAGAGGCTTAAACACCTTGAACAAGGCTCAGCTTATCAAGGATCAAATTTTTGTAAGCCGGGCATACATCATTTTAATTCAAGAAACAAAAATGTCACAGGAGAAAGGGGAAATTCTTTTTGGATCTTGGAAAGGATGGTTTTTTTTTCATGTCCCTTCCATTGGGGCTTCAATGGGTTTGGCTATCCTATGGAAGCCTTCCAAGTGTAAAATGGAGTTAGTTCTCTCTAATGAAAATTGGTTACTAGCTGAAGTTTTGATCTTTGTAGTTTCCTTATTCCTTCTTAATGTCTATGGTCTAGTCCCAGTTGTTAGTAAGCAAAGACTATGGGATAATTTACCCTGAGTTATTTCCAATCTTGGGGAGTCCGAGCTCATTCTTGGAGGGTATTTTAATGAAACCATGGGATATATGGACAAGGTGGGGGGAGCAGATCCCTCTTTCAAAGTGACTCAAGATTTCAGATATTTTGTGGAAGGACAAGCCCTCTATGATTGTATACCACACAATGGGAAAATAACATGGTTGAATAGGAGAAAAGGATCATGTTTTGTTGGAGTTAGATTGGATAGAGTCCTACTTAACTCTCCTTGGATCCTTGCTCATGGTTTCTATGTTTCAAGCATTCTTAATTTGTTAGGTTCGGACCACTTTTCTATTATCCTAGAGATTGAATTGGAAACAAACACCTTTAAATCCAAACCATATTTCAAAATTGAATGCATGTGGTTCTGAGACAAGAAATTCTTATCCTTCCTCCACCAATGGTGGTCTCAATGTCCCCCTCAGGATGGGTACAAGATGTTCTAATTATTTAAGAAACTATCATTTATTGAAGGTAAAATTAAGGATTGGAATGAGCATTGTTTTGGTAACATCTTTGTAGAAAAGGCTCAAATTCAAAGCCAATTGGAGGGCTAGAATGAACATATTATCTATCATGGTCTATCACAACAAGTTTTTGATGTTTAGAAGGATTTAAAAGAAATACTTAAGGAAGTACTATTGAGGGAAGAAACATACTGGAGGTAGAGATCTAGAGAGTTATGGCTCAGAGAAGGGGATAGAAATACAAGTTTCTTTCACGTATCAACTAAAATTAGGAGATAGAAAAAATGCCATTTTTCAAATTAAGGATGCTAATGGTTCCATCCTTAACTCTAAAAAGGACATTCAAAATGAGGTTGTATGATTTTTTCAAGTTCTTATGTCTAACCCTTAAGTCTCGAATGCTTCATACATTCACCCAGATCCTCTCCAATTCATTCCAACCTTGGTTTTAGAGGTGGATAATGCTCTGTTGCTGTAGCCTTTTACTTTGGAGGAAGTGAAAGCTTCATTATTTTCTATGGATGTTGATAAGGCCCTTGGTCTAGATGGCCTTACCCCCCTAGTTTTCTATAAATATTGGGACTTCTTGGGGTAGGATATCCTAGATGCAGTGGAAGAATCTAGGATCCATTCATGCATGTTCAAACATTTTAACAGCACATTCCTCACCCTCATCCCCAAGTGTCCTAACCCCTCCTCTTTTTCTGACCTCATACCTATCTCTTTATGTAACACCATTTACAAGATCATCACCAAATCAATTACACTAAGGCTTGGGAAGATTATCCTTAAAATTATCTCATACCAGGAGGGAGGTTCTAGCTTGGGTAAGGATATTGTTGAAGGAGATTTTTTTATGAAAAGTACCCAAAGATAATTGAGAGGGGAGGGGGGGGGGGGGGTTGAATCAGTTATCTAAAAGATTCAATTCTTTATTTGATTAAGTATAATTAAACATAAAGCATAAACACAATGAAACAACACATGAACACAACACCAATATTTTGGTTATGGGGAAACCCAAATAGGTAAAAACCCTAGTGGGAATTGACACCCACTAATATTATGCGTTAGTGTATTAAAATCCTTGTTAGAAGATCCTTAACCCTGTTAGGAGTCTCTTTACAATATATTTAGTATGGTAGACCCGGTCAAGGGTCAGACCCTATTAGGATTCTTTTACAATTGTCCCTATTAGGGGATAGGAGACACTATTTGAGAGCTCACTCCTCAAAGGGGTGAAAGCTACAACCTTATGAATAATAGATACACACTATATCTAGATCTTGGTGAACTGCGCTTTGACCTACTATTTGGATGAGTTCCAATGTATAGCACAAATACTTTACTTGCTCACATAGACCTTCTTCTAATGGCTCAACACTTCGCATGTCATGCCCCGCAAGGGAACCAGGGAAGAGAACAAAGATTATCTTAACAAAAGAAAACCTAAGTAAAAATTTATGAAAAATTTTGAACTTTGAAAAGAGTTATGTAATCAAAACTTAAACTTAGATTCCTCCCAAGGTTCCCTTTTCATTTAAATGCATGATTCATTCAAATCCATTAAGTAAACTAACAACAAGATTTATTTCTCAAAGCAAACTGCATCATATCTTTAAGAAATACAAAATATTTTCATTTCAACTTTCCATTTAAAAAAATCATCTATATTCCTAAGTATCCTTTATGAACAATATAACTTATAAAATTTATCCAACTCATTTGATACATTAAAAATATACTACATTTGGTTTTTCAATAGCTTCACTTAAACAACAATAATGAAAGCATGTTACATAATTTGGAATGTTACAAAAATCCTTTTCTTTTCCATCATACATCTTAAACATAGAGTTCACATTTCCCTTTTCCCTTCTTCCTAAGTCTACCCATTCCAATTACATCATTTTGAAATACCTTATTGATTACATTGCATTCAACTCCTCATAAGAGGTAACAAAATTTTGCATCATGAAATATAATCACAAGGCCTTCATTCTTCATAACTGGTACATAAGCATGCATGAATCTTCAAGCACTGTATCTGCAAAAGATACCTCGATAAAAATGTTTACCACCCAACCACGTGGATACCTATAAGGCCCACTCCCTCGAGCTAGGAGATAAACACCAAGGTCCACAAAGAAGGAATAGCTAGGCCAAACCTAGGGTTGGGTAATCTTTCCCAAAATAGCAAATGAAAAGAGAGTCAAAGTATAGATCTTTCCCAAAAGGTTCTAAGGCTTGGGTAGAAACTCTAAGCAAGAACCTAAGTGAGTATCATTGCATAGCCCTCACCCCTTGGGTTGTCCTGGTACTAGACACTCTGGGCCTCGACCCCAAGTAGGCACATGCGGGATCGAATGCCTTTCGTACTGACAAGCATCATTCAATTGTACCTACGCATAGGTACCTTCTCCCACTCCCATCCATAGCCTTTACTAGCGCTAATAGCATGGGTGAGGCATATTTAATCTTTTTAATATTTTAACCCATTCCCATAAGTTTAATTAGGTTTTCACTTGTTAAATAACTCTTCAGTCAGTTATCCTGGTTCTAGCCACTTAGGGCCCCGGCCCCGCACTGAGAGCCACTCACTAGGTGTCGTTAGGTTTTCTACCCTCAAACCACATATCACAATCACATCATACACATAGTAAAAGCATATTATAAACACATTTGAGAACTACTACAAAGAATTGAAAATAATAGGATAGTTATGTATGTTTAGAGAAATTAGGTACGTTAAGAATGTTTAGAATGTCTTGATCCTCTTAGAAGACTCTAAACCCTAAACTGCTCCTTACAAACATTCTACCTCAATAAAGGCATCTAAATGAACTGAAAATAACCTCCACTAAACAAGGAATGAACAATCTTTAGGTTTATACAAAATTTCTTTCTAAACCTAACACTTGGCTAATCCTAAAAAATTGACTAAGTCTGATTTAATTAAAAATCTAAAATTTAAAAGTTACAACTTAACTCCTAGGAACCTGAAACCTATTCCAATGGATTCAAAGGGTACCTAATCCCTTTATACAAGTATAACTTAAAGTATAAGTGTAATGCCCAAAAGTTCGGGTCAAAACACAACCAAATTTTTTTTTTAAATAGGTTAAAAGTTTGTCATGATCGATGATGTGGGATAAGAGTGAATATGTCAACGTCTCAAGAGACAGGTGGTCACACCTCAAGATGGTAGTTTCTAAAAGATGCTAGTTGGAACATGATCAAAAGAAGTTCATCGATCAACAGTCTATCAGGCTAAAAGGTTAACTAAGTGGAATGGAACGTTAATCATTAGTGTAGTTCTATACTTAGGGTAACCATTTCCCACCAAGAATTTGATCAAGGAAGGTCTTAATAACATAACTTAGTTTAATTAAGATACTAAGTTATTTCAAAGTTAAGAGGTTTTGTTAATTCGAATTATGAACAATATCAACGTTAATCTATTTGTCATAAAGATTTTCAAGGGTAAACGAATATAGCATTCTTATATATATAGGTAAATAATTTCCTATATATATAAATCAAGGTCAAATTGACTATCATATATGAAAATATTGTGAATAAAATTAAATAATCAACTACACCATTAACCATCGTATATTAATTAAAGATTTATAACCAATGATTATTACTAAATAACATATAAACATTATTAATTAATATTTATAATGTATTAATTAATTAATTAAATTATTAATTAAATTAATAAACCACAATATATTAATTAGTAATATTTACACACTATATCATTATAAACATTGAACAATTTTAAAATAATCAAATAACCATGAACAAATAAAATATAACTACCTATGTCATCATTTACAAGTTAATATTAATACAAACATACTAAACTAGCTTATCTAACATTAACTATCTTAATTCTAAACTAAAATTATTAACATGATATTAATATCTAATTAGCATTAAATCTACTTTCTAAACTAACTTATCTAAACACTAAACTATCTAATCTACTAAAATAAACATCCTACTAATTACTCTTATCTACTAACCTACTCAAACTTCATATCAAAACAACCTATTAACCTATCAACTCCTAGCCTACCCCCTACTCACACCTCCCATCATGCAAGTACATGGGGGTGCATTCCAAGAAGGAAGAAAAAAAAAGTTTTCAAACAAATTTAAATGCCCCTCTTCAAGGACCTGCGCCTAGAATGCATAGGGAAGAGGGAAGCATGGAAAGGGTAGTGGAAGGTGGGTCCCACTCCCTTCCATGTCAAAATAAAGTACCCTCAACAAGTTTTGAATTTAAAACAAGGTATGGTCTTTTAAAACCTGCGTGAGTTTTGAAGACAAAGAGTTTAAAGCTAATAAAAAAAGTCTAGGTGATGTGTCACTCAAGGACACTATTCCATCCAATAAAAAGGTTGGAATTAAAGACATTGACTTTGCATTCCTTCACATGCGCCTAGAAAAGGGGAGATATTTAAGAAGGTAAGAGGTAAAGTAGATTAATATTTTATTTTTTTAATATATATTGAGGTGGCAAGTTTATTATATTAAAATGACTGTGGTATGGATTTTGTATGGGATTTTTATCCCATACAAAATCCAGAGAGCATTTTGCTCTCTTAAAATCTGGAGAGTGTTATTTTTCTTGCACTATTTTTTACATCTTCTTGCAAACTATGAGTAGTATATCTTAATCATTTAATTAGTCTCCTTAATGCATAAGGAAGTCTATTGTCTTAAGATTGATAGAGTATCAATCAGGGTTAAATATAGTTTGATTGCAAATCAATTCAGATATCAACATATAAATTAATTTGTTCATTCCTTCATAGATGTTTCATTACAATTGATAGGTCTAAAAGAGTGATATGAATCAAATGGAGATTATTTTCAATGATCATGACATTTAAATCATCATATATGAATCTGCAATATTCCTACTTCAACCAAAATATGAAATCTTATTGAAATTGATACAATATCTATTCTATCAATATTGAGGGCTCATTGCAAAAAGGAGAGTAATTTCAACTATATCCTTTATCTATTCTATCAACTTTGATTTTCATTTCACAAGAAGGAATAACTTCATTATCTCAAGAAGTAGAATACATTGGATATGGAAGAAATGATTCATCATTTTCAATATAGTCATCTCCTCAACTAAAATACATATTCTTTGTGATAAAGAAGTATTCACATTTACAACTAATTAATGCAAACTGGTGTAGATACTCAATGAGAGTTCAAGATGGAATAACAAAACTCATCTTCATTACTAATCTCTTACAACTTCACAATAGCCAAAAGGCATGCAAACAACATTACAAAATACAACAAGAAGATGATCTTCAACAAGGATCAACAATACCACATCATAGGATAATTCTACACCAAGAGAGTGGACTTTTTCAAGCATCATCCACATGAGTCTTGACATCCAAACCTACAAATAAAAAAAAATGGAGAACCATGGGTGCTCACCACCCAACCTAGGTCTCTTATGAGACCACCCCCGAGCTTGGAGAACCAAGGCTAAATGGGTAAGCAACAAGATCAACAAGATGCTCACAAACAATATACACAAATGCACATATGACAAATTACTCCCTTCCAAGGTTACACAAATGAGTCTTACAAGTTCATTGAGAGGGTGGAGGTGGGCTTTTCCAAGGGGAGAATGCCATTATATACAAATTTTCTCACCATGAGTATTCAAATGCCTCTTCAAGGCTACAAATCCAAATACCTCTTCAAGGCTACATATCCATGCATATCCAAATGCCTCTTCATACACATACTTTTCTTAACATCCTCTTCAAAATACAAGAATGCAATGGCTTCCATGGTGCCCATACACCATGGACTTATCCCTCTTCTCCAAGAGAAGAGACTCTCACCTCATGGAGAGCCCAACTAACCCCTCCACCCATAGGCCACTTCTTCTCTTCCCAAAGAGTGAGTAATGCCTCACACCCATAAACAAGAACTTCCTCAATCAAGCAAAAAGAACAAGATCAAACCATGAAATCAAAACCCAAAATCCCTCCATTACAACACATTGTCACAACAAGAACCAAGATTCATATGCATGAGAAAGCAAAATATAAGTTAATCTAAAGAGCAAGT
This sequence comes from Chamaecyparis obtusa, assembly GCA_027943335.1. Taxonomy (NCBI): domain Eukaryota; kingdom Viridiplantae; phylum Streptophyta; class Pinopsida; order Cupressales; family Cupressaceae; genus Chamaecyparis; species Chamaecyparis obtusa. Next base: position 366,726 of record BSBK01003171.1, read on the forward strand.
AGAAAGGCTTCCATGAGAAGAGTAACCAACCTCCATAAGAGTGATGGAAATGGAAATTTGAGAAGAGCTTATCCACTATCCTTCCTCAATCCAAACCCTAATGTCTCCAAATGTGGAGGGTGGGTGAACACCCACTAAATCTCCTAAGGGCCTCTAAAAAGGCCTCCAAATCTCTACCCACCCACCATACATAAATGCAGACTTGACTCTATGGCCTTGTTGTCTTCCCTTGTCCCCTCATGATAAATGCATGATTGAAAGAAAAGGTGGAGTTGGGTAAAGATCATGACTTATCCAATTTCGAAGTTGAGGGCAAATGGGTCATAAAATAGGTTACCAAGGTCACTAGGGAATTAGGGACATGCTCAAAACCTTCTTAACTCATAACCCTATCCATAAGGTACCTAAATTATGCCAAAAATGACCCTTAGAACCCCTTATTGGCCTCTAGAAGTGACTAGAACAAGGATGAATTAAAACAAGTACATAACAAGTGTCAAATGACACTAACGATTACACATTACATACCCAAGGTCATGTCCTGGATGACAACAAGAAATTAACTAATAACACACTTGCAAAAATCCACATTTACCAGGAGTTCACATTACAACGAGGCTTTTAATCCCATATCAGATTAAGCTTTGGCTTACTCAATTCACATATGTTTAACCTTGGTTCTCCGATTAATTCCATGGTTCTCTTACCTGCACACTCCTCAATGCAGCATCAATAATTCAAGGAAGAAAAACCAATACGAATAAACATATAAGATATAACATCTTCAATTTAATCAAAATTCAATTGCTTAGTTTCAATTTCATAATTCAATTGCATCTCTAATGCCTACTAATCTTGTAATTCAATTGAAATCATGATCATCAATAATCTAACATCATCACAAGGTAATCATCAATTACTCATAACATCAATGCAGCGAAGATGTCTAACATGATATTCATTTGCAACATGGAATTCGATTGCATTCTTACAATCGCTTTCTCATAATTCATGATTCAATGCATACATCTAATCACTTTCATATAGTGCATAATTTAATTGCATATAATTTTATACACATAATTTATAATTTCTACTACGTACTCAAAGTCACATAAAGTACAATGCCCACATATAGATCATAATCCAAATTCAAGCTTGCAAACATATAGAATACATTCATTATTTCAATTCAATTCAATCTACATAATTTGATTGCATAACTTCATAGTACTCTTAATCTCAAAGATTCTCAATTTTCCTTAGCATGATATTTAAGATAAATCGATGGTTCAACATCGGTAAGGGGGTAACCATATCCGTCGGGTCCTATTAAATTCTTATCACAAGTATGATTAAATTTCCTAATCCAGCAAAACAAAATGTAGAATAATCCTATAAGTCTAGGGTCTAACAAATCCTTGTTCACTATTCTAATAATATCGCCAAAACATCACTATGGTATAGCCATATAATACATCATCAAAGCATTACTCAATGGAACCTTAATTAGTCTTGCTGGATCTGAGATCCGCAGGGTAACATATTGCACCCAAAATTCACTTCCACAATTAATATCCTAGAGATATCTCCTCTATCATAGCGATAATTAATTGATAGGTACTGATATGAAGGTACAATATAGAGGTCTATCCCGGGGTACAATTATGTTAGGGATTTACCAATCAACTGGATACTACAAAACCCCTTAATCATCCGACATCAAAGTGTCAAGGAAAAGGTGGAAATGGGGTGGGCCTTACAATAAGTTTACAAATTAAAGTACATCAAATTAAAGTACGTAAAGTATAAGTTTACAAATTAAAGTACGTCAAATTAAAGTACGTAAACTTATACTTAAATGTTATAATTGTATAAAGTCTGAATCCTATTTTCCTCGGTTTATACTAGCTCTATCAGTTTATACTGGACTGGTCAGTTGACACAGTATTGCTCGGTTGACACACTACCGACCTGGCCCGGTTAACACTAAACTGACCTGACTCTGTTAGCACACTACCGAGCTAGCTCGGTTAACACACTACCGACCTAGCTCGGTTGACACATTACCGACCTAACTCGGTTGACACATTACCGACCTAACTCGATTGACACATTACCGACCTAACTCAGTTAACACATTACCGACCTAACTTGGTTGACACATTACTGACCTAACTCGGTTAACACATTACCGACCTAACTCGGTTGACACATTACCGACCTAACTCGGTTAACACACTGAGCCAACTGGAACTGCAGAGAACGACTGTCAACTTTGTCTTGCGGGTAAAACTGGGCGTTATGGGGACTAAGGTTTCCTAATATGAGCACGACCCATTTGAGATCTCCCAGTTTCCTTTCAGAAACTGCCCATCAATCCTCCCTATCTATCTAACAAATATATTCTAGATCTGGGAAAAGAAAGGTGGCACATAAATAGACATGAAACAGTTGATGGAATATGGATGAAGTGACTGAGAGGGGGGGGGTGAATCAGTCAACCATAAAACACTTCACAATTAATTCTTTCTAGATTCCTTAGGATATCTTAAAAAATGTTATCTGTTTTAGTACTTGGTAAATAGATTGCAGTAACTTTGAAGATGCTGAAAGTATTAGCAAAATTATCTTTTAGATATTCATCAGTACTGGTGTATGATTAAGATAGCAATTAAGAACATAAGAGACACAAGATTTAATGTGGAAACCCAATATGGGAAAAAACCACCAATGTATCTAGATACTGATTTTCACTTTTCTGAAGTGATGCTCGGTTAGAAGCCAACCCGGTAAAAGGTTACAAAACACACTGTTAGGTGTGACCTTGTTAGAGGATTTAAACACCCTACTAGGAGTGGCCTGATAAGAGGTCTTGAAAACAATTCAATGGAATTGTCACCTTGTTAGAGGATTTACAATATGGTTGTTAAACCAACTCGGTTAAGAGATTTAGAATTCACTGTTACAATGATAAGAAGGTAACAATGAAAAATGACCTGTATAATAATGCAACTGTCTTGCTGATTACAGATCTCTATTTTGCATATGTGTGATCCTTCCTGATTGAATAAATCTATGATGCACCTCAAGGATATCTGAACATCCTTCACAAATTCGCACACACCTTTCCTGTCTTTCTTCTGTAAATCTTCTGCTATATTTCTTGTTTATTTTTCACATTTGACCTTTTATTTATATGATTTTAGATTTGTCAAATCGACATTATTTAGTATAACAGTCGGCTGAAATAAGCAAACTCTATTTGAAAAAATCCTTCAAGGGCCGACAGTGCTCGGTGACCATAATTTTCTACAATCTTTCGGAGACCGAGGGAACTCGGTAAACACCGACAATCCTTTACCTTCGATAACCGACTGAACTCGGTAAACAATGAATTTCCTTTGACGACCGACTGAACTCGGTAAACACTGAATTTCCTTTGACGACTGACTGAACTCGGTAAACATTGAATTTCCTTTGACGACCGACTGAACTCGGTAAATGCTAAATTTTTTTTGATAACCGAGTGGACTCGGTAGACACTGATTTTCTTTGATAACCGAGTGGACTCGGTAAGCACTAATATTCCTGTCTGGCAGACTGACTGAGCTCGGTAGGAACTGATTGCTGCAGACTATGACATTGTGTGACATCAAAGACAATACATAATTTGAGTAGTAATTTCCTTCAGACAATTATTTCCAACAATCTCCCTCTTTGGCATTGATGGAAACACAATATGTCATAGCATAAGAAATTTGAAAGAGTTAGCTCAGTTCAGATTCAAATCTCCCTCTGTCAGCAAATTTCCTTTATCCTGAAAATTCTTCCTTCTGACTATTGAAAATTTCTTGAAGTAATAGAAAAGATAGCAAGCACTCCCTCTTTGACAACATATGCCAAAGACAATTCACATATTATCGGTGAAAATTAATGTACCTCAAGTACTGATTCATATGCAATGATTCCTTGAATATGCTGCATCAACTGGTTGATTTTCAATCATTTTCTAGTTGATGCATCACTAAAATTGTATTTAGTGAGCCTCGGATAGGGGAATGACCCCTAACTTACCTCTTAGATACACAAATGCATCCTTAGGTAATGGTTTGGTAAAAATGTTTGCAATCTGTTCTTTTGTATGAATATATTCTAATCTGATTTCCTTATCCTGCACCAATTCTCTAACAAAGTGATATTTAATAGCAATGTGCTTGGTTTTAGAATGCATCACTAGATTCTTTGAAATGTTTATTGCACTGGTATTGTCACAAAATATAACAACTGGTTCTTTGATTTCAACCTTCATACCTTCTAATAACTGTTTAAACCAAACAATATTTGAACAGTTTACTGCAGCAGCAACATATTCTGCTTCAGCTGTGGATTGAGATGTGCAATTTTGCTTTTTACTAGTCTAGGATACCAGTCTTTTTCCAAGAAAAAATGCTCCACCACTTGTGCTTTTTCTGTCATCAATGTTTCCTACCCAATCAGCATCAGTAAACACTTTTAAGTCTAGATTGCCTCCAAATTTATACCACAAACCATATTCTTCAGTTCCTCTTAAGTATCTTAAGATTCTTTTGATTTCCATCATGTGATTTTCCTTAGGTTTTGCTAAGAATCTAGCTACTATACCGACTGATAAGGCAATATCAGGTCTTGTATGTACTACATACTACAATTTTCCAATCATAGATCGGTATAGGGTCTGATCAACTTCTTTTGAATCATCATTTTTGGTAAGTTTCAGTCCAGTACACATGGGTGTACCAACTAGTTTTGAATCTTCCATACCAAACTTCTTAAGTATTTCCTTAATGTATTTGGATTGAGTAATGTATATACCATTCTTGCTTTGCTGAATTTGAAGACCAACAAAGAATTTTAGTAAACCAAACATAGACATTTCAAATTCTTTGTTCATTTTCTCTGAAAATTCTTTGCACTGATCCTCATTCCCTGTAAATATAGTATCATCCACAAATATTTCTGCCAATACAATTTTGTCATCCGGTCCTTCTTTAATAAACAGATTGCTGTTATCATTGGCTCTTTTGAAATTAATCTGAATCAAATAGTTATGGAGTCTTTCATACCATGCTCTAGGAGCTTGTTTCAAACCATACAATGCTTTGTGTAACCTGCAGACCATGTCCTTTTTATCTGGATCAACAAAACCTTCTGGTTGTTCAATGTAGACTTCTTCATCAAGAATTCCATTGAGAAATGCAGATTTTATATCCATCTGATATACCTTAAATCCTTTGTGTGCTGCATAAGCAAGTAGAGTTCTTACACCTTCTAATCTTGCAACAGGAGCAAAAGTTTCTCCATAGTCTATACCTTCTTCTTGAGAATAACCTTTACATACCAGTCTAGCTTTGTTTCTAGATACTTGACCATATTCATTCAGTTTATTCCTGAATGCCCATTTTGTTCCAATAACATTCTTATCTTTAGGTCTGGGTACAAGAGTCCATGTTTTGTTCTTTTGTATTTGTTCTAATTCTTCATTCATTGCTTCAATCCAACTTTCATTTTCCAATGCATCTTTGATATTTCTAGGTTCAAAGTCAGTAAGCAGACATGTACCTTTTAGCTTGCTTCTTGTCATAGTACCATCTGATTTGTTTCCAATGATTTGATCTGGTGTATGATGTCTTCTGACATATTTGGCTAGTATAGGTTTCTTGCCTTTTGAATGATTCATGCTGTTGTCTTCTAAGATTTCTTCTTCAGGTTGCTCGGGCTCGGTAGATATTTGCTTGGTAACTTCAGGCTAAGACTCGGTCTGAATTTCTTCCTGTGACTCGGTTTGAACTTCTTCCTGTGACTCGGTTTGTGACTCGGTAACGGTGCTCAACTCAGTAGATATAGTATCCTTATTGATAGTAGTGTCTGCCAATGTTTCAGGTTCAATGTAAATGAATCTTCTATAGTTCTTAGGTTCCCTTTTGCTTTCTTCTTCAGTCTTTTCTGCAAACTCATCAAATTTTACATGTATACTTTCTATGACTTTGTGAGTAGATAAGTTCAGACATTTGTATGCCTTGCTTTTGCTAGAATATCCTAGGAATATTCCTTCATCACTTTTCACATCAAATTTATTTCTTCTAGATTCTTTTAAGATATAACACTTGCTACCAAATATTTTCATGTAACTTACATTGGGTTTATAGCCATACCATAATTCATAAGGAGTTTTGAATGTGTCTTTCTTCAATTGTACTCGGTTCAAGGTATGAACTGCAATGCTGATAGCTTCCTTCCAGTATTTTATAGAGATGTTCTTTTCTATCATTAGAGTCCTTGCACAATCCATAATAGATCTATTTCTTCTTTTTGCTATTCCATTCTGCTCAGGAGTTCTAGGAGCTGATACCTGTCTTTTGATTCCTCTTTCAATGCAAAAGTTGTTAAAATCATGGGAGATGAATTCACCACCTCTGTCTGATCTTAAGCATTTCAATCTTTTCCCTGTTTCCTTTTCCACTCTTGCTAAGTACCATTTGAACTTTTCAAATGCTTTTGATTTTTCTCTTAAATACATAACAGTCATCATTCTAGAATAATCATCAATGAAAAGAATAAAGAATTTATCTCCAGTATAGCTTTGTATTCCAATAGGTCCACATAAATCAGTATGCACAATTTCCAAAATTTCTTTAGACTGATAGTTCTTACTCTTGAAACTAGTTTTACTCATTTTGCCAATCTAACAATTCTTACATAGACCAGTATCAGGTTTCTTCAAGGTAGGAATGCCTCTAACCTTCTTGAATTTGCTTATTTTTATCATGTTATCAAAATTTACATGACATAACCTTTTGTGCCATAGCCAACTTTCTTCTATTTGAGCAATAAAGCATGAATATTCACTGAGATCAAGATAAAATAGGCTACCTTTTGTTTGTTTGCCTAATCCAATGAATTTTCCTTTTCCATCCAGCAGTCTTGCTTGACCATTCATGAATTCAACCTTGAAACCAGTGTTGATTAGCTGTGCTACACTTAGAAGATTATGTTTTAGTCCTTCAACCCAATAAGCATTATCACATATGAGTTCTTTGGTTAATGAGATTCTTCCTTTTCCTTTTATACAACAAGGTTCATTGTTTCCAAATCTTACATTACCACTATCACAGTCTTCTAGATATTCAAATTTTGTCTTGTCACCAGTCATGTGGTGTGAACATCCGCTGTCTATTATCCATATATCATCTTTGCTTATATGAGAAATAAGTGCCATCTTATCTTCATAATCATCAAATTCATCTTTTATAGCAATAAAAACAATTTCTTCTTCACTATCATCAGAATCTTTAGCCATAAAACATGTTTTCTTACCTTTATCCTTGAATGATTTGAAATTATTTTTGCCATAGTACTTGTGACTTCTCTTCTCTTCCTTGACTTGCTTGTTTGGGCACCTAGCTGCAATATGTCCAATTTCTTCACATGAAAAATAGATTAAAGGAGTTTTACCTTTATATTTACCTTTCCCTCTAGAGTACTTCTTTGCAAGTAATGCTTCTACAATTTCAAGATCACTATTAGAACTTTCTTCTGATACTTCTTCACTTTCTGACTGAAATTCTTTAATTTTCTTGTTCTTCTTTAGTGAAACCTTGGCCTCAAATGCTGATTCAATATTTTTGGAACTAGGAACATAGTTGTCATAGTTGTCTAATTCAAAGGCTGTCAATCTTCCAACTAAAGCATCCAAAGTTATATTGTGGTTTGTTTCACATCTTCTTTCTTGAATAGCTGATACTCTTATTGCATAGATAGGGAGTAATGTTCTGAGTACCTTACTTATAACAGTTTCATCTGAGATTGTTCCTCCAGAAGCTCTAATTGCACTTACACTTGCTTTGATTCTTTCAACATATTTTGCAATGTTTTCATCTTCCTTCATATTCATCTTGTCAAACTGTCCTCTTAGGCTTTCTGCTTTGGCTCTTTTCACATTTGCATCACCACCATATATTTTCTTTAGTGCCATCCACATTTCATATGCAGTAGTACAGTCTTTAATATCATCAAATTCTTCATAGCTGAGAGCAGATGCAATGTCTATCATTATGGTGTTGTGAGTCTTTTTATCTGCAATGTCTTCAACAGTTAATGCGCCATTAGGAATTGTGTATTCTTCATCAATGTATTTGCATCCTAAATCACCAATGGAAGCCAGATGAAGTCACATGAGACCTTGACATGTTGAAAAGTTATCTCTGTTGAGCTTTGGAATTTCCCTCTTGTAAGACATCCTGATCTTTAGCTTAGGTCCTTGAAACCCTTCCTGCAAGCACCAAATGCTCTGATACCAATTGATGGAATATGGATGAAGTGACTGAGAGGGGGGGGGTGAATCAGTCAACCATAAAACACTTCACAATTAATTCTTTCCAGATTCCTTAGGATATCTTAAAAAATGTTATCTATTTTAGTACTCGGTAAATAGATTGCAGTAACTTTGAAGAAGCTGAAAGTATTAGCAAAATTATCTTTTAGATATTCATCAGTACTAGTGTATGATTAAGATAGCAATTAAGAACACAAGAGACACAAGATTTAACATGGAAACCCAATATGGGAAAAAACCACCAATGTATCTAGATACTGATTTTCACTTTTCTGAAGTGATGCCCGGTTAGAAGCCAACCCGGTAAAAGGTTACAAAACACACTGTTAGGTGTGACCTTGTTAGAGGATTTAAACACCTTGCTAGGAGTGGCCTGGTAAGAGGTCTTGAAAACAATTCAATGGAATTGTCACCTTGTTAGAGGATTTACAATATGGTTGTTAAACCAACTCAGTTAAGAGATTTAGAATTCACTGTTACAATGATAAGAAGGTAACAATGAAAAATGACCTGTATAATAATGCAACTGTCTTGCTGATTACAGATCTCTGTTCTGCATATGTGTGATCCTTCCTGATCAAATAAATCTGTGCTGCACCTCAAGGATATCTGAACATCCTTCACAAATTCGCACACACCTTTCCTGTCTTTCTTCTGTAAATCTTTTGCTATATTTCTTGTTTATTTTTCACATTTGACCTTTTATTTATATGATTTTAGATTTGTCAAATCGACATTATTTAGTATAAAAGTCGACTGAAATAAGCAAACTCTATTTGCAAAAATCCTTCAAGGGCCGACAGTGCTCGGTGACCATAATTTTCTACAATCTTTCAGAGACTGAGGGAACTCGGTAAACACCGACAATCCTTTACCTTCGATAACCGACTGAACTCGGTAAACACTGAATTTCCTTTGACGACCGACTAAACTCGGTAAACACTGAATTTCCTTTGATGACAGACTAAACTCGGTAAACACTGAATTTCCTTTGACGACCGACTGAACTCGGTAAATGCTAAATTTTCTTTGATAACTGAGTGGACTCGGTAGACACTGATTTTCTTTGATAACTGAGTGGACTCGGTAAGCACTAATATTCCTGTCTGGCAGACCGACTGAGCTTGGTAGGAACTGATTGCTGTGGACTATGACATTGTGTGACATCAAAGATAATACATAATTTGAGTAGCAATTTCCTTCAGACAATTGTTTCCAACAATAGTAAGGTGGCAACAAAAATTCTAAAATCTAGAAGCATTCATAATACATCCAATGACAGTAAAATACACTATCCTACAAGATCAAAACCACTTCTACCCTCCCAGGGAGGTTTCACCATAGTGAACATACAAACATTCATAAAATAACTTTCCACAAACACATTTCAAATACATAGAAAATAAAACATATATATATATAGTTTTTGATTCTAAACAAAAAGGTAAACAATCATAATCTCATCAAGTAATAGATCATTCATATACACAAGATAATAATACTAAAATAATGCATATATATATTTTGCAACCATAGTACAATATACAGAAACTTTTCAAGAAATCTAGATTTTACATTCATGCTACAAAATAAATCTACTTCTCAGGATGGATTCCAACCTGGAGTCCTGTGAAGACCAGTTGGAGAAGAAGGAAGATCAAACCCTCTCCAATGTTTCCAACACTCCTTTGAATCCCTTTGCTTGCAATCTTCCAACCTCTACCCGTAACAATCCAAATACCAAACTCACAGGATAAATTTTCTACAATAATAATAATAATCCTCTTCCCCCAATCAACTCTTCTCCCAACTCCTTTTACACAGGAAATCTTTCCTGTAAATAGGAGGAGGTTGCACAGGTAATCCAATCGGTGCAACCCTCTCAACTATCCATCCGTTAATGAGATGGTTTTGAAAACTCATTCCCATAAAGGAATAAATAAACTATAATCTAAGTCCCTGAATTTAAGGATATTAAAATAAATATTATAATCTTAAAACAATTTATTAAATTATTTAACTATGGTAATAGGATAATCCTATTTACCATACTACTAATTGATCTAATTATTTATTAATATAATAAATAATTACATGGTAATAATTATATATAAATATATGTATGCATATGCATATGTGTGCACCCATATGCCTATGTGTACATATATTATTATTATTATAAATATTATTACAAGCATAATATTATTATTATAAAACATATTATTATTTTTATTGCTATAGACTCTTTGTCGTTATTTAGTATTATAAAATAATACCATAAATAAGGTACATTATTATTAATGTTAAACATTAGAATAACATTATTATAAACTATATTGTTTATTCATACCTTAATCCTCATTCTAAAATATATATGTATATATTAAGTAGCCACTAACATAGGTTAGAATTTTACCACTATTATTTAAAACCTTTTTTTTTTATTAATATTTCCTTAGACATTAAAATACCATAAAATTAATCCTTATCATGGGTATTAAAACCACATGATTTAATTGCACTCAAAATCGCTCCTAATGAGATACGCTACTAAATCATACCCTCAAATGAACAATAATCTACATCCATGATCTACTAACAGAATTGAACATATCACGAAGGCAAGAACTAGCTACAAGATCCACAATTCCATCAACTACAAAACCACATAAGACATTCACACAAGGGACTGACTCGACACTTCCCACCTAAGGATAAAAGGATCAAAGGTGAAGTTTCTTCCTGTGGACCTGGTGATACCTCCGTAACAAAAATAATGATTGAGGATTTTGAGGGATCGCTCAGACTTGTGAAGCTAGGTGGAGAAGACACTCGGTACCTGCAATCCTGCATCACCAAGAAGAGATACATATATATACATATGGAGATACAAATCAGATATATGCAAGTAGATGACTAGGATCGATACATCGTGTGGACCTCAACTAGGTGAGTAACTACGACTTCATCCTGGAGTCATGAAAAACACATCAGACACATCCATGAAACATAAAACATCATGATAGTGGTTAGATTCAAATAATTGGGTTAGATCCATATAAAAATAGATAATTTTCTAATCTCATAAACATGTAATTACTAACCATAAATGAGCATATTCATCATGTCATCATCCACAAAACATAAATGTAAATGTATAGTCTTGACCATAATAATAATAAAATGTCCAAATCAGAAAAGTCTAAGTATCACCATAGGAGAGGTATTACATCGCACACTTTGGTATGCTCTTCTTAATCAACCATGAACCGCACTCAAGAAATCACAAATGACTTGTTACAAAGTAAAGTCCACCAAGATAACTAAGAGGGGGGGTGAATCAGTTATCAGATAATTATAACTTTTATCATCTTCAACAACATTTAACCATGTAAGCAATGCAATTACTAACCATACAAAGATATTCATACACAATGACACAATAACACAAGATATGTTGACTAGGGAACCTCTTGATCAAAGATTAAACCCCAGTGGGAATGATGCCCAAAAAAGATGCACTAAAATGAATATTTTTTGTGAGAGAATGGACTCTATTAGGAGTCTTATGAAATACATTCAGTACATATAAATCCCTGTTAGGAGATTTTGAATCCCTGTTAAAAGATTCTAATCCTATTAAGAGTTATGGAAGACAGAAGGACACACTGCCCAAACAACTTCAGGGTAAGATCATTGAACACACTATCTAAATAACCTTAATATTCTTTAGAAGAATAATATGAAATATGTTAGCTCCTTACTATGCCAAATTGCACTCACTGCTACACCAGATCTCAATTCCAGATCTTTGTACTTCGCATGTCTTCCTTCACAATTTCTCTTTCACAATCTCTTAGGCTCTTTTCTTCACTTCATGCTTACATTCGCATGCAACCAAATCATGCTCACACTTTTTTCATATTTCAAAAACATACAATAAGGAAAAAAATTCATTCCTTTATACCACACTCAAATAATTACAAATGAGTCAGCACACAATTACAAAATAAAAGATTCCATACGCTACATCAAAATTACACAAAAATGTCAGCTTCCAAATGTAATATCTCTTCACTCATGTGACCTCAAAGTTTGTGCTATGAACCACATCACCATCAATGTATCTCAAACTTTTTTTTAACTACACAAAACTAGATTCCATCCTGATTAGGAGATATCATCCAATTTCCACAAACCGCTACTCAAGAACACTGCCTGAATACTGCTTTTACCAAAATGCTCATAACTTTCATGAATCAATGAATTAATGTCTACACTCCTAACCATAGACATATAACATATCAATGAGTATAACCTCAAAATTGCATAGCTCCAACTACAATATCCCACATGCGCTAATCAAAACATTGTCTACTTCTCTGCTAGTCTCTAGAAGATCACAGTGTTGACATCAATGACAATCATAGTCATGAATGCAATAAAAACTACTATAGAATGATTTCCAACATCCATCATTCATTCCTAACAATCTCCCCAATTGGCATTGATGGCAACATAGATGAAAAACAACTAATGTTCCAAAAATCCAATACTGTAACACTGTTGCACTGATGCTTTGAAAATTCTTCAAATCCTCTTCATGAATCAAATCTTGCTTTGTTATCCTATTAAGTTCTCTCCAATAGATGGTAGATAGGGTTTTTCATGTACACTTATCCCCCATTGACATCAATGATAGAAATTTCATCACTATGTCAACAACAACTCAATGTCAAAAGACATTGTTTCAGAAAATACATTCACAAGAGTCCTCATGACTCAGCTCAAATACACATACTCCCCCATAGAGGAAGTACCAACATCCAATCCAAAAAAATATAGGGTTCATATACCACTGGACGGATGCAATCAACTACATCATTACTCAAGAGTAGGTTGGGGCATAACCCCAAGCATACCTCTTAGATACTCAAATGTATCCTTAGGCAAAGGCTTTTTAAATATGCCCGCTATCTGTTCCTTTGTGCTTATGTACTCTAGTTTGACTTCTTTCTCAGCAACTTTCTCTCATACAACATGATACTTGATCTCTATATGCTTAGTTATATAATGCAATACAGGGTTTTTAGACATACTGACTATGCTAGTGTTGTCACAATGTATGACAATAGGCTCAACAAACTTAATTCCAATATCCTTCAACATCTGCTTCATCCAAATTATCTAGTTACAATTGTTTGCTGCTGCTACATATTATGTTTCTATTGTACTCTATGAAATACAATTCTACTTCTTTCTCAACCAGGAAACCAATCTTCCTCCAAGAAAAAAGGCTCCACCACTGGTGATTTTCTTATCATCAACACTACCTCCCCAATCAGCATCTATATATGCACATAGGGTGAAATCATCAGATTTTTCATACCACAATCCATAGTCCATTCTGCCTCTTAAATATCTCAATATTCTCTTTACTACTACGTAATGTGACTCTCTAGGTTCAGCTTGAAATCTTGCTACCATTCCAAATGAATTTTGTATATCGGGTCTAGTGTGTGTTAAGTACTGCAATCCTCCAATCATGGATCTATATTTCTTCTGCTCAACTATTGGTGTTTCATCTTTGGTCGATAGTTTGTGTCCTATAACCATAGGTGTTCCAATTGGTTTACAGTTCTCCATTCCAAATCTTTTCAGCAAATCATTCAAGTAGTTTGTCTGGCTAACAAAGATACCATCATTGTTATGTGTTATCTATAATCCCAAAAAGTATTTCATCTCACCAATCATGCTCATTTCAAATTCAATCTTCATTTCATCAGCAAATTTGTCACTACCTTCATCTTCTCCTCCAAAGATAATGTCATCAACAAAAATAACTATAACTAACAATCCATTTTCAATTTCTTTTGTGTACAAATTACTATCTGCTATTCCTTTAGTAAATCCCAATTTCAACAAATACTTATCCAATCTAGCATACCAAGTTCTAGGTGCTTGCTTTAGTCCATATAATGCTTTCTTCAGTTTACATACCATATCTCCTTCTTGAGTCAAAGGAAAACCTTCAGGATGCTCAATGTATACTTCTTCTTCCAATTCACCATTCAGAAATGCGGACTTCACATCCATCTGATACACTTTGAATTTCTTAAAAGCTACATAAGCCAAAAACATTCTTACTACTTCAAGTCTTGCTACTGGTGCAAAGGTTTCTTCATATTCATTTCCTTCTTACTACGAGTATCCCTTATATACTAATCTTGTTTTGTTTCTTACTACTTCTCCTTGTTCATTCATCTTGTTTCTGAATACCCATTTAGTTCCAATTACATTCTTATCTTTAGGTCTATGAACCAATTCCCATGTCTTGTTCTTTTCAATTTGATCTAGTTCTTCTTTCATAGCATTAATCCAATGTTCATCTTCACAAGCTTCATTAGTAGATTTAGGTTCAATTTGAGAAATCAAACATAAATGTACCTTATTTCTAGTCATAACTCCTCTGTCCAAAATTTGAATAACTTGTTCAAGAGGATGATGTCTAGATAGATACCTATTTGGTGTCATAGTCACAGATCTTGCTTCAACTATAGATTCTTCTTTGGTTTCTTTTGCAGTATGATTCTCATTCAATAATTCACTATCAGTCTCATAGAATAATTCAGTAGTTTCAATGTTAGGTTGAGGATTGGCTTCTTCATCAAATTCATAATCAAGCATTCTTTCTTGAATTTTAAACTTCTCATCAACTTTAACATTTTCACTCTCAACATTAGTTTTAGTTCTCTTATTGTAACATCTATATGCTTTTTCTCTTGAAAGAATATCCAAGAAAAATACCTTCATCACTTCTAGGATCAAACTTTCCAATATCATCATCTCTCTTTATATAACATTTGCTTCCAAAAATTCTAAAATACTTAACTGAGGGTGCATGTCCAAACCATAATTCATAAGGTGTCGTATCTGTGTCTACTATGATTTGTACTTTGTTCATTGTATATACTACGGTATTCACTGCTTCTCTCCAAAATGTCTTTGCCAAGTCATTCTCAAATAACATAGCTCTTGCTGCTTCAGTTACTGTCCTATTTCTTCTTTCTACAATACCATATTGTTCAGGTGTTCTAGGGGCTAAAAAATATCTCTTAATACCATTCACTTCACAAAAAGTGTTAAACTTTCTAGAAGTAAATTCTCCACCTCTATCAGAACTCAAACATTTAATCTTCATTCTAGATTCATTCTCAACTTTATTCTTAATGATCTTAAACTTATCAAATGCTTCAGATTTTTCTTTCAGAAAGCAATCCACATCATTCTTGTAAAATCATCAACAAGAATAATAAAATACCTTTCTCCATAGAATCCTCTAGTCCTAGTAGGACTGCTCAAGTCTATATGAACAATCTCCAACTTCTTTGCCAATGTGAACTTCTTACTAGGAAATGAATTTCTCTTCTGCTTAGCCATCATGCATTCTTTGCAAATCATGTTAGTAGGCTTCATAATTTTAGGCAAATCCCTTACTGCAAGTGTAGTACTCACTTTCACAATGTTATCAAAGTTTATATGACAAAACCTTCTATGCCATAACCAATTGTCATCAATTTTAGTAATCAAGCATGTCATCTCAGTAGGATTCAACTGAAATACATTACCTTTGGTTCTAGATCTAGTTCCAATTAGATTTCCATCTTTATCCTTTATGACACAAGTTTTCTCAGTAAACCAAACTTGATATCCCTTATCCACAAACTATCCAAAACTCAAAAGATTATTTTTCAATCCATCAACAAAGTAAACATCATCATTATTAGTCTTTCCATCAAGAGTAATAGATCTTATACCTTTAATCAAACAAGGTGCATTGTTACCAACTCTAACAACTCCTCCATCATAATTGTTAAACTTTATGAACTTCTTCATATCTCCAGTTGTATGATGTGAAAAACCACTATCTATAATCCAATCAACTTTCTTTTCAACTTGGGAAACTAATGCTTTTTCTTCTTTAACATCAGATTCAAAATTTTCTTCTTTAATTGCTACAAATCCTATTTCATCATTATTCTCAGTATCACTTTCACTCAAAGTTCTTTCTATACTAGCTTCAAGATCTTCATCCTTAGCATAATAACATTCCTTAGATCTTATAGGCTTGAAATTATTTCTATACATCTTAACTCTCTTAGGACATTTAGATGCAAAATGACCATATTCTTGACAAGTCCAACATTTAAAAATTTTCTTACCATCTAGTTGTCTTTTCACAAGCAAGGCAATACGTTCTTCATTCTTCTTATCTTCTTCATTTCTAGATCTACTACTGCTAACATAATCTCCACTCACACTGGTACTTCTTAACAAAGTGGGATGAATACTAAGAGCACTGAATGATGTCTCCATTCTAGGTAAGTCTCTTGATAACCTCAGGTTCATCTCTGCTGCTTCCAATCTTCCAAGAAGGGTCTCTCTTGTTAAGTTTGTAGTACAAGGTATAACTTTTTCAATCATTTGTGTTGTCTACTTAAATACAGGAGTCAATGTCCTCAAAATTTTCCATATCACTTCATTCTCTATCTTTGATTCTCCACAAGATTTTATCCCTGCAATAATTTCTAACATTCTACTAATATAGCTTCTAATAGATTCATCTTCCATCATTCTAATATCTTCAAATGCACATATCCAATTATGTAATCTATCTCTTTTTGCATGCTCATCACCTTCAAAAGTAGAGTGTAAAGGTTCCTAAATTTCATTAGATTTCTTAAAACATTTTACCTGACTGTATTCATTCTCTGAAAGTGCTGTCAAGAGTGCTTCTCTTGCAAGTATGTTACACATGAATAGATCTACGTCATCTTTTGAACTTGTTTCAAGATTGTCTTCTTCAATTATAGTCCTATAATTCTTTGTAATAAACCAATATCCTAGTCCTAAATACAATAGATGTGTCTTCATCTTTTTCTTCCAGCTATCAAAATTTACTCCATCAAACTTAAGGCTTTCTTTCCTAAAATTCACCATGGATCTCCTTAAGCTATTAAACTTTCCTTTCAAGGACCTGTCGCTCTGATACCAATTGTTAGAAAGTAAAGTCCACCAAAATAACTAAGAGGGGGGGGGGGGGGTGAATTACTTATCAGATAATTATAACTTTTATCATCTTCAACAACATTTAACCATGTAGGCAATGTAATTACTAACCATAAAAAGATATTCATACACAATGACACAATAACACAATAACACAAGATATGTTGACTAGGGAACCTCTTGATCAAAGAGTAAACTCCGGTGGGAATGATGCCCACAAAAGATGCACTAATATGAATATTCCTTGGGAGAGGATGGAATCTATTAGGAGTCTTATGAAATACATTCAATACATATAAATCCCTATTAGGAGATTTTGAATCCCTGTTAAAAGATTCTAACCTTGTTAAGAGTTATGGAAGATGAAAGGACCCACTACCCAAATAGCTTTAGGGTAAGATCACTGAACACATTGTCCAAATAACCTTAATATTATTTAGGAGAATAATATGAAATATGTTACCTCCTTACTATGCCAAACTGCACTCACTGCTACACTAGATCTCAATTCCAGATCTCTGTACTTCGCATGTCTTCCTTCACAATTTTGCTTTCACAATCTCTTAGGCTCTTTTCTTCACTTCATGCTTACATTCATATGCAACAAAATTATGCTCACACTTCTTTCATATTTCAACTACATAAAATAAGGAAAAATATGCCTTCCTTTATACCACACTCAAATAATTACAAATGAGTTGGCACACAATTACAAAATAAAAGTTTCCATATGCTACATCAAAATTACAGGAAATTGTCGGCTTCCAAATGCAATATCTCTTCACTCGTACGACCTCAAAGTTTGCACTATGAACCATGTCACCATCAATGTGTTTCAAACTTCGCTTTAACTATGCAAAATCAGATTCCATCCCGATTAGGAGATATCATCCAATTTCCACAAACTAGTACTCAAGAACACTGCCTGAATACTACTTTTACCAAAATGCTCATAACTTTCATGAATCAATGAATTGTTGTCTATGCTCTTAACCATAGAAATATAACATATCAAAGAGTATAACCTTAACATCACATAGCTCCAACTATAATATCCCACATGTGCTAATCAAAACATTGTCTACTTCTCTGCTAGTCTCCAGAAGATCACTATGTTGACATCAATGACAATTATAGTCATGAATGCAACAACAACTGCTACAGAATGACTGCCAACATCCAACATTCATTCCTAACATGACTTCCTATAAATTTCTTTCCTCTAAATGATATAATCAAGTTGGCCTATTAGAGCCACCTTGAAATTATATTAGAGAAACCATAAAAAACTCTAATAAACATTATGTCGGCTATACTATGCACGCAACACATTTTGGGACCTATCCAATAAGATAATGGTAGATGCATGCTACACACTGTCAGCACTACCAAAACAACTATATCTTTCTCCTCAAGCTAAATTACTTCATGCACTCTTAACCAAACATCAATAAATCTTCTCTAAGCTTAAATCCAAGGGCATATACCTCAAAGATAGGTGCAACTCTATAACCAATAAAATCTACGTCAGCTCTCCTGAACAAACATAGGAAACTGCTACTAGTGAATTGCGACTACATAACTTCACTTCTACTCAATATCACACTATGCGTCCATGACTAAAACATCACTAACATGTCTTTAACGTATATCCAAGTGTGCAAGGCTCCATGATAACTGTACAAACAACCATACATAGAACATTATCTGTTACTCTATCAGGAACACTGTTGACACTAGTTGCTAGATAATTGTATGTACTAACAGTTAACCTTTGTACCCATGATATCATGTCCATGCTTCATATACTAAAATCTTACTACATAAGACTTCCACACATGCTACTTTCCATATGTTGTCATCAATGACAAACATACACTCAGTACTAGCCTCTTGAAAAATCTCCAAGAATCTCCTCCTTTGGCATTGATGGCAACATATGAAATGAAAAACCACCACCAACCCAAATGAACATTTATTTTATAACATTCTCCATTTCCTCTTCAAAACTCCCCCAAAGATGAATCCTCCATATGCTGCAATATTTTATAATATTCTCCATTTCCTCAATTGTACTCTTTTCATAACTGAATACTACTCCCCTGTAGTATACTACTCCTCCTTTTTACTTCTATTTTTCATGACTCTATATATTACTCCTCCTTTGACATCAATGGAAAAGGGAAAAATTCATTTTAAGCACTGGTACTACTCCTGAGGTAGAGTAGTCAACCTTCCATTGGCCCCTGAAGAATGATGCCTTTCCTTCTTTCTTCTAAGAATAATTAGGGAAGGGAATTACTCCCAACTTCTCCTTGAGATACTCAAAAGTATTCTTAGGCAAGGGCTTTGTTAATATATATACCAACTAATCTTTAGTACTCACCTAGTCCATCTTGACTTCTTTCTCTACCACTTTCTCTCTTAGGAAGTGATACTTGATCTCAATGTGCTTTGTCTTTGCATGCATCATAGGGTTCTTTGACATATTGATAGTGCTACTATTATCATAGTGAATAATAATAGGATAATCAATCTGAATTGAAAAATCCTTTATCATCTTCTTGATCCAAAAAATTGTAGAACAATTCAAGGTTGCTGCAACATACTCTACTTTTGTTGTTGACTAAGAAATACAATTCTATTTCTTGCTTGTCCAAGTGACAAGTCTATCACCAAGAAACACTGCTCCACCTGATGAACTCTTTCTGTCATCAACACATCTTGTCCAATCTACATCAGTGTACACATGAAGCTCAACATTTTCAGAATTAGGATACCATAGACCATAATCTATAGTGCCCTGCAAGTATCTAAATATTCTCTTTACTACCATGAGGTGACTTTTCTTAGGTTCTGCTACAAATCTTCCAAATATGCCAACTACATTGGAAATATCAGGTCTAGTCTGAGTAAGATATATGAGTTTTCCAATCATAGATTTATACAATGTTATATCTACTATTGGTGAGTCATCTTCTTTTGTAAGCTTGCATCCATTGATCATAGGGGTTCCTACTAGCTTGTAATCATCCATCTTGAATTTCTTTAGTATCTCTTTCACATACTTGGATTGATTAATGAAAATTTCTTTTTCTGTCTGCTGCACATTTAGTCCCAAAAAGTATTTTATAGGACCAATCGTACTCATCTCAAACTCATTCTACATTTTTTTGGCAAATTCTACACTTAGTTTGTCATTACCCCCAAAGATAATGTCATCAACAAATATGGCTACAAGTAGTAGACCTTTAGATGTCTCTCTAATGAATAGATTACAATCCACTGCTCCTTTCTTGAATCCAATCTTTGTTAGATATCCATCTAGTCTTTCATGCCATGTTCTAGGGGCTTGCTTAATTCCATAGCGGGCCTTCTTCAATTTTCATACCATATCAAGTCTTTCTGATAAGGTGAATCCTTCTGGCTGCTTAATGTATAATTTTTCTTTCAAATATTCATTTAAGAATGCTGACTTGACATCCATCTAATATACTTTGAAGCTTTTGACTATAGCATAAGCTAGAAACAACTTAATAGCTTCTAATTTTCTCGTAGGTGCAAATGTATTTGAATAATCAATGCCTTCTCTTTGCGCATATCCCTTGCATACTAACATTTCTTTGTTTCTTACTACTGTACCATCTTCATTCATCTTTTTTTTGAATATCCACTTTGTTCCAATCACATTCTTATCACTAGGTCTTGGGACCAATTCCCAAGTGTCATTCTTGATAATCTGATCAAGTTCTTCTTTCATACCATCATGCCAATCTAAATCATTACAAGCATCTTCAACACTTAAAGGTTCAATTTGAGATAGTAATCATACCGCTTCACTGCTAGCTGAGTTCTTTTCTTGTGATCTTGTTAAGACTTTGTCGCTCTAATCTCCAATGATGTCTTTCTTGGAATGGTTTCTAGAAGTAAACTTTAGAAATTTAGGTGATGCTGACTCATCAATCTTAGGAGTACCTTCTTCACTTATCTCATGGTCATTGAATAACACATCAATACTATCAAACATTTCCCCAATAACTATCTCACTAGTGGAGGGTTTGGGCTCTTCTTCAATCATGGGTGAGTAATCATGATATCTTTCTTGAACTATAAACTTTTCATAAATCTTAACATGAGCACTTTCAATGATCTTTTTAGATCTTAATTGAAACATTTATAAGCTTTAATTTTAGTAGAGTAGCCAAGGAAAATACCTTCATCACTTCTTGCATCAAAATTTCCTACTGCTTCATCTCTCTTGATGTAGCACTTGCTTCCAAAGATTCTAAAGTATTTTACCATTGGAACATTACCAAACCATAGCTCATATGGTATTTTTGTCAGTTCCAGGCCTTAATTGAATTCTATTGATGGTATAGAATGTTGTATTGACTGCATCTCTCCAATAGGTGTGTGCATCTTTTCCTTCAATCATAATGGTGCACGCTGTATCAAGAATTATCCTATTCCTTCTCTCTGCAATTCCATTTAGTTGAGGGGTTCTAGGTGCACTCAACTATCTCTTAATGCCATGTTCTTTGTAGTACTCATAGAATCTATCAGAGGTGAATTCCCCTCCTTTATCTAATCTCAAACATTTTATCTTTAGTCTAGATTCATTTTCAACCTTAGCTTTGAATATTTTGAATTTCTCAAATGCTTCTGACTTATCTTTTAAGAACACAACCCACATCATCCTAGTATAATCATCAACAAACAAAATGAAATACCTTTCACCATAGTATGATCTTGTTTGAGTTGGACCACATAAGTCTATATCAATTAGATCCAACTTGTTCTTTGCTAAATTTTTCTTTCTCCTGAATGAATTTCTCACATGCTTCCCCATCACGCATTCCCTACATATAGTATCAACTATTTTTTATATGCTAGGTAGATCTCTTACTGCCTTTACATTACTCATCTTTACTATGTTATCAAAATTGATATGACATAGTCTTTCATGCCACAACCAACTATCATCAACTTTAGAAACAAAACAACTTGCTTCTGAATTGAGTTGAAAAACATTACATCTTGTCTTTGAGCCTGATGCAATCTTAACACAATCCTTGTTGCTAATGATGCATTTTTCATCTTTAAACTCAATCTAATAACCTTTTCCAAGTAACTATCCAACACTAAGAAGGTTATGTTTCAAATCATCAACATAAAGAACATCATCTATACTATTCTTTCCATCCAAGGTGATGACTCTACCAAATATTGGTTTAGGAGTGTTATCTCCAAATCTAACCATCCCACCATTCTATTTGTCTAGATGAACAAACCTACCTTTATCACTTGTCATGTGATGTGAACAACCACTATCTATAATCCAGTCTGTCCTTATGTCAGCTTGTGAAATCAATGCTAGCTCTTGATTCTCTTTCTTATCTTCATGAACTATCTTATTATTCATTTTGTCTACAAGAGAAATGAATCCAATTTCTTCTTCACCTGGTTCATCATCTAAAACTCCATCTCTAGCATTGTAGCATTCCTTAGGGTACTTAGGGTTGTAATCCTTTTTGAAATTTCTACCTCTAGTAGGACACTTAGATGCAAAGTGACTGATCTTATTACATTAAAAGAACTTAAATGGTAATTGATCTTCATATTTTCCTTTTCCTTTCTTTTCTCTTTTGGAAATCATAGAAATGAAATCATCTAATTTTTTCTCCTCATCATCATCATCAAAATTACTAGAAGTGTTTGCAGATTTCTTACCATGAACTATTGCTTTGAAGGTTTTCTCACTCTTTGGTTCTGTCTTCAATCTTGAAATCTCAAAAGCTGAGATTTTTTTGATCAAGGTCTCTCTCTTGAAATTAGATGGGAGCTGCATGGTCTCATCAAGGATGTTTATCTTGCTTTCATATTCAGGAGTGAGAGTAGTCATTAACTTGTCCATAATGTCCTCCTCTAAAATCTCTTCACCATTGTTTCTAATTCCAACAACTGTTTCATTTATACTTTGATTGTAAGCTCTGATATTTTACTTAGGCAACATCTCTAATGCATTGTATCTTTTCTTCCATGTCTTTTAGCATGCATCCTTTGCATGTTTGTCTCCTTCAAATATGTCTTCTAGGTGCTTCCATATTTTGTGGGTTGTATCTACCCTTTTTATTTCTAAAAACTCACCATTAGATAGGGTGCTCATAAGAGCTTCTTTAGCTATAGGATTCTGAAGAAAAAATTCCTTTTGTCTATCAGTAGCATCATCCTTTGCAAGGTCTTCTAAGGTGGGAACCTTTTCTTCTTTGATAGTTACATCAAAAACTTCAAAAGCAATGCACTACAAATGGGTTACCATCTTCTTCTTCCAATCAAGATAGTTCTCTCCATCAAACTTAGCACTTTCTTTCCTAAAGTATGCCATCTGATCAACCTCAAGCTATTAAAATTTCTCTTCAAGGAACTTGGATCTGATACCAATTGTTAGGAATAGTCCCAAGAGATAAATGAGAGGGGGAGGGGGGTGAATCAATTATCTACAAGATTTAATTGTTTATCCAATTAAGTATACTTAAACATAAATCATAAACAAAATGAAAGAACACATGAACACAACACCAATATTTTGGTTATAGGGAAACCCAAATAGGTAAAAACCTCAGTGGGAATTGACACCGACTAATATTCTACACTAGTGTATTATGATCCTTGTTAGAAGATACTTAACCCTGTTAGGAGTTTCTTTACAATATATTTAGTACATTAGACCTGGTCAAGGGTCAGACCCTCTTAGGAGTCTTTTACAATTGTCCCTATTAGGGGAGAGGACACACTATCTGAGAGCTCATTGCTCAAAGGGGTGAAGGCTACAACCTTCTGAATAAAAGATACACACTATATCTAGATCTTAGTGAATTGTGCTTTGACCTATTTTTTGGATCAATTCCAATGTATAGCACAATACTTTACTTGGTCCCATAGACCTTCTTTAGATGGCTCAACATTTTGCACACTCTTCTCTACTCTTCTTAATTAACCATGAACCACACTCAAGCAATCACAAATGACCACCTATAAATATCTTTCCTCTAAATTATATAATCAAGTTAGACTGTTAAAACCACCTTGAAATCATATTAGAGAAACCATAAAAAACTCTAATAAACATTCTGTCAGCTCTACTATGCATGCAACACATTCTGGGACTTATCCAGTAAGATAATTATAGATGTACGCTTCACACTATCGGCTCTACGAAAACAACTGTATCTTTCTCCTCAAGCTGAATTATTTCATGCGCTCTTAATCGAACATCAATAAATCTTCTCTAAACTTAAATCCAATGGTGCATACCCCAAAGATAGGTGAAACTCTAGAACAAATAAAATCTCTGTCGGGTCTCCTGAACAAACACAAAAAACTGCTATTGGTGAATAGCGACTACATAACTTCACTTCTATTGAATATCAGACTATGTGGCCATGACTGAAACATAAATAACATGTCTTTAACATATATCCAAGAATGCAAGGCTCCATGATAAGTGTGCAGACAACCATACACAAAACATTGTATGTTACTCTATCAGGAGCACTATTGACACTAGTTGCTATATAACTATCTATACTAATAGTTAACCTCTGGACCCATGATATCACGTCCATGCTTCATGTACTAAAAGCTTACCACATAAGACTTCCATGCATGCTACTTTCCATATGTTGTCATCAATAAAAACATACAGTTAGTACTAGTATCTTGGCAAATCTTCAACATCTTTGATTGCACATGAGGTTCTTCATTCAATCAAGACTCAAGGTCTTCAGTCGATGGTCCTCAAGTTGGACATGATGAAAGAATACAACATAGTCATTTGGTCCTTTTTAAGGTCTATTGTGAAGAAGATGGGTTTCAACCATAAATGGATCAAATGGATTTTAGCTTGTGTCAAGGGGGCCAGATTCTTTGTTTTGGTTAATGGGTCTCCATGTGGTTTTTTCTCAGCTTCTCAAGGAGTTAGACAAGGGGAGTCATTGTCTCCCTTTTTATTCATCATCATGGTAGAAGGTTTAAGTAGACTAATTTCTTTTAAAAATGCCCAGGGCTCTTGGGGTGGTGTTTCCCTTCATCACTCTCAAATTTTAGTCAAGCACACTTTGTTTGCAGATGATTCCTTGCTATTTCATTTTGGGTCAGTTTTAGAAGCTAAAGTTATTAAGAAAACATTGGAAGAATATTTTTCTCTCTTGGACCAAAAGGTTAGCATATCAAATTCCAAGGTATTCTTTTTTAACATTCCACGGGATACCCAAACAATGATTAAGGATCTGTTGGTTTTTAAAAAAGCTCAGACCCCAAGAACATATTTGGGCATCCCTTTCTTTCAAGGCTCATGTAAAGCCTCCCTCCAGGAAAAGGTTGATCAATCAATCACAGCTAGGATTGCATCATGGAAGGCAAGATGGTTATCATTTGCCAGCAGAATTCTTCTTGTTAGGTTAGTTCTCTCCTCTATCCAAAATTACATCATGTCAGCTCTCTTGGCCCCTAGGTTGGTTATGGGAAAGATTAGAAAAATTATTAAAGATCTTATTTGGAAGGGAAACATGGATGATTCTCCTAAGATCCCCCTTGTGGCTTTGGATAAGATAGCCCTCCCCAAAGACTATGGGGGTGTAGGACTCCATAGCCTAGATGAAAGAAATCTTAGTCTAGGGGCCAAATTATCTTGGAAGCTATACGAGAACCCAAGTTCATGTTGGGCTAGAATCATCAGGATGAAGTATTTGGATAGTGATGATCCTGCTAGGATTTTCACCATCAGGAATCCACCTGTATGATATGTAATGTGGAACTTTGTTATCAAATGTAGGTAAGCCATTCTTCCACATTTGTCATGCGTCATGAATTTAGGTGATTAGGCCAATTTTTCAGAGGATTCATTGAACAATCTTCCTCAGATCTCTTCCTCCTTATGCATCTATCATTCATGTATTCAAGCTCTGCAAATGAGTTGGGGGCACAAGGTGAAGGACTAGATCAATACATCTTCAACAGGAGATGGACTTCGATCAAATTGGAAAGACATCTCTCTTCTAGGACTCCCTTAGGATCAAATTGAGGCTCTTCTAGGTATCTTTCAACAAAGACCCCTCCATCTTAATCTCAAAAAAGATAGACTAATTTGGTCGGTAGCTTGGGATGGCAAATATTTAGTCAAATTAGGGTACCTTCAATTGTCTAACAAGCATCTGTCCCCAAGTAAGCATCTCTTTCAGTTTTTTTGGCACACAGTGGTTCTACCTAAGGTTGGTTCCTTCTTATGGTTGGAAATCCTTAAGAGAATTATCACAAGAGATCACTTTCTCGGACTAGGTATTGTAGACAAATTTCAATGTGTTCTTTGTAATTCTCAACTGGAAGATTCAAATCATCTACTAGTAACATGCCCTTTTTCTCAAGATATTTAGTACAAGGCTCTTGGTAAACTAGGTTGGAATGGTCCTCTACTAAAAATATTAATAGACCTACTAGCTCAATGGTTGCTTGCCAAAGAAGACTCTTTCTTCACACAAATCTGGAGATTGGCTCCAGTGGCTGTCTCCTAGTCCCTATGGTGGGAGAGAAACAAAAGAATCTTTAGGATGGAAAAGTGTTCAGTGGACCAGTGGACCAAGTATGTGTGGTTGTGGAAAAATCAATTTTGGAAATGGTGAATGCATACACTATGAGATAAAAGTCCTTTTATTCCCTATTAACTATACATAATTCAAAGATTATGAACTCTTGGCCCCTCATTTCTATCCCCTTCAAAGGATTTTTTATTGGCAATAAATCGGTGAGGCAAAAAAGGAAGGATGCCTAGTCAGATCCTCTAGATGAGTCCTTTGTTAAGCTCAATTTTGATGGAGCTATAAGAGGTAACCCAGGGATATTAGGTGTACTTTATGTCATTAGGAATTCTAATTCCTCTCTCCTACAAGAAATGAGCTTTAGGCTCCCATGGGGATCTAATAACATAGTGCAGGTTAGGGCCTTGCTCATAGAAGTTATTTTGGTGAAATCTATGGGGCTTAGGAAAATACATATTGAGGGTGACTCTCAAATCATCATTTCAGCTCTCATCAATAAAAATTCATCTATCTGGGAGATTCATTACATCCTTAAAGATGTTTGGGCACTTCTTCCCCACTTTGAAGAATTCATAATTTCTTACTTCTAGAGGGAGGAAAATGTGTTAGCCGATTGGCTGGAAAATAAAGGTGTGGATTTAAATTTGGGAATAGCTTGCTAGAAAAATGAATGTCTCATCTCATCTTTAATCCAAGCACAAGGCCATGACTAGGTTAATAATGATATTTCCATCCCTCCTATCTAATCATCATATCCAACCGTTGGTGTGGGTCTTGTCATGATTTTTTGGCTGAGGTGGATTACCAGTATCGAGGGCTTGGGAGGTATGCATGGCATCACCTCGCATGTGGGGGCTCAATTTTTGTGGTTTTTTTCTCTCTTAGTTTTGGTACTTTCCCCCCCTCATAGTTATTGTATAGATTCCATGGGGATTTTTTCACTTGGTTATCAAGCTACCAAGGATGGATTGCTATCGATCTCACGGAAGACACTTGTGAGGAATGTTGTCAATCTCCTCTCTCCTCTCGATATAAGCAGGGACTCTCCATGGTCATTGGAATTTTGTTTTCTGACTCCTTCCCTTGGGTATCCTCTTGATCCAGAAGCATCCTGGGTGTAAGAGCAATCTTGCATCACCCAAAAATATTTATGTTTTCTTTTCAATAAGGGCTATCTTGTGCAGAGCTGCTATTTATGGAAACTTACTATTTTTAGTAAGTTGGTCTTATGATCTCAGAATGTTTTGATTTCATAGTTGGAGGTTCATCCTAGTCATTTCAACCTACCAGTTGAGTTTCATTGCCACATCATCAGTATTGGTGAAGTTATTGAAGTTTTTGGGTACAAAATCTTTTAGGTCAATTTTGAAGGCCTTAGAGGTTTCAGATCGTGACCGACCCCCAGCTGATTGGCTCTAGTGCGTGTTAGGCATTGTAGATCTCGTCATGGAATTTCCAAAAAGTGGTTAAAATAGAAAAATAGAGCTACAATTAGAAAGTTATGGCCTTCAGAAGTTGGGTTACCTAAAATCATATTTTTCATTTCTTTTGAGCCGACCCTATTGTAAAAATTTTTGAAAATAAAATAATTCTATGTATAGTCAGCCTTAAGGGCAAAATTTCTAGAACCTTCTCAGGTGGTGGAAATTGCCTATATAAAGAAGGCCCGTAGTGTTGTCTAGGCAGTTTTGGGTAGTGGCTTTGTCCTATAGAATATTGTAAGGGAATGCCCATGTGTGTTTGCATATTATAATTCTGAAAGTTTGTAATTCCACATTTGTGGAGATAATCAGAAGCCAATTTTCTATTCTTGTGTATTGTTGTTTTTTCTCTATTTTTTTTATGTGTTTGTGGTATTAAGAGGAGCACCCTTCATCAAATGGTATCAGAGCAAGAGTTCCTCAGTGTGTAAGCAGATCACCGACTGTGAGGTAGTTTTCACTAGGACCGTGATTAGGGTTTCAGTGCACATCGTGAAAATGCCTCCATGAAGGGAATGTGGCAGAAGAGATGGTGTTGTAACACCTGAGGTTAGAGCACTCCAGAGACAAGTGTGAGCATTGTAAGAAGAGATTCATAGAGGAATGAATCTTAATGTCAGAGATGAAAGTGAGGATGAAGCCAAAGAGGGAAATGATGATCAAGAAGAAGAAGGTGAAATTTTGAATCAAGAAGAAGAAAGGATTTTTTGGGCCATTTCCAAGATTGGGAAAAGATCGAAGATCGAGGTTCCTACATTTTTAAGAAATCTTAACCCAAAAGAATTGATCGACTAGATCAATGAATGTGAAGAATATTTTGAGTATGAAGATATTGAGGATCCTAATAGGGTCAAATTCAGGAAGGCCAGACTGAAAGGTCCTGCGAAGATCTATTGGCAAGAGATTCAATTGGAGTGAAATAGAAGAGGGAAAGATAAAATTACAAGATGGGATCAGATGGTGGATAAATTAAAGTGACAATTCATCCATGTTGATTATTAGCTTGACCTACTAAAGAAAATGCAAAGTTTGAAGCAAGCGGGATGATCTGTTCAAGAGTATACAGAAGAGTTCTATCAAATCCTCATCATAATAGGCCATGTGGAAGCTGATAAGGAGAAATTTTCTCATTACCTTAATGGATTGAGGCCAAGCATTTAGGAGGAGCTAAATCTAGTTTGAATGAATAGTATTGAAAAGGCATACCAGTTTGCCCTGAAAGTAGAGGAAAAGCTGAACAAGAAGTTCAAGAGCAGACAAAATGGAAGAGGTCATGGTGGACGATCTGGTGGATGGTCATATGGAGGCCGAAATGAAGATCTAAAAAAGAAGGATGAGGCCAGTAGCAGTCAAAATCAGAGAGGAAACAATTACAATCATTTCCAAGATCAGAACAATAGAGATCAGAGAGGAAGAGGAAGAGGACAAGGTTCAGGAAGAGGAGGCTTCTATGGAACATGTTTTCACTATGGAGAAGAAGGTCATAGGGAATTTGAATGTCCTCAATGCCAATGACAGATAGATAGGAGGAATGAAGGCTAGGCTAGAGTTGCACATGTAGATGAAGATGCCAGATCATCAAATTTTGAAGATGTTGAAAGAGGCGAAATGTTGATTAATAGAAGAATCTTGCTAAGTGGTGAGAATGAACCTGAACAAAGGAGGAGCCTGTTTTGCACTAGATGCAAGTGTGAGGGTAAATGTTGTGATGTGATTATTTATAGTGGAAGCACTAAAAATTTGGTGTCAAAAGAGATGGTGACAAAGTTGAAGCTCAAGAGATAGAAACACCCGCATCCATATTGGATTGCTTGGGTGTAGGATGACCACAAGGTCATGGTTAGTGAACAGTGCCTAGTAAAGTTCAAGATTGGTAGGTACCATGATGAGGTACTATGTGATATGACACCTATGGATGCATGTCACATGTTATTGGGTAGGCCGTGACAATTTGACAGATGTGTTGTACATGATGGTCATGTGAATACCTATTCCCTGACAAAGGATGGAGTGTGACATAAGCTAAAGCCATTGAAGGAGACCAAAGAAAAGGTATGTGGTAATGTAAGAATAACTTTTGTTGATGGAAGAAAATTCCTAGATGGTATGAGGCATGAGCATGTGTTTTTTGATTTAATTCCAAAAGCTAGTAAAGAGGAAGTAGAGGATGTACTTGTAGAGGTTGCAAATTTGTAGAATGAGTTTCAAGATATTGTATTTGATAATGTACCTGATAGATTACCACTGGGAATGAAGATTAGTTGTCAAATGGATTTGATTCCAAGAGCCAGTTTTCCAAACAAGGCAGCACACAGAATGACACTAGCAGAAAGTGAAGAGTTGAAGAGACAAGTACATGAGTTGTTACAAAAGGGATCAATTCGGGAGAGCCCGAGTCCATGTGCTATACTAGTAGTATTAGCACCAAAGAAGAATAGAGAATGGAAGATGTGTATAGATTCCAAAGTAATAAAAAAGATCATAATCAAGTATAGATTTCCATTGCCACGAAAGGATGATATTGTAGATTATTTGAGTGGAGTTGTGTATTTCTCAAAGATAGATCTAAAGAGTCAATATCACTAGATTTAGATCAGAGAAGGAGATGAATGGAAGACTATTTTCAAGATAAAGGAAGGACTGTATGAGTGGTTAGTCATGCCTTTTGGGCTAACCAATGCACCAAGCACTTTCATGCAGCTCCTGAACAAGGTTTTGAAAGAATTTTTGGGTAATTTTGTCATTGTGTACGTAGATGATATTTTGATCTTTAGTAAGACATCAGAAGAGAATATGATGCATATTTGTATGGTGTTTGAGAAGTTAAGAGATGAGAAATTGTTGATTAATTTGAAGAAGTGCAGTTTTGTGAAGAAAGAGTTAGTGTATTTGGGATTTGTAGTTTTAGCAGAAGGTCTAAAAATGGACCCAGAGAAGGTACATGCTATCCTTGAATGGCCTACTCCAAGGAGAGCTACTAAGGTAAGGTCTTCTCATGGTTTGGCTAGCTTTTATAGAAAGTTTATCAAAAAATTTAGTAGTATTTGTGGACCCTTGACTGAAACAATGAGAGGGGATAGAAAAGAGTTCAAATGGACTAATGGGGCAGATAAGAGTTTTAAATTTTTGAAACAAAAGGTTACAGAACAACCTATTTTAGCACTTCCTAATTTTAATAAGGTGTTTCAAGTAGATTGTGATTCTAGTGGTACTGCAATAGGAGTTGTTATGAGCCAAGAAGGTAAACCTATTGCTTATTTTAGTGAGAAGATAAATGACGCCAAGAGAAAATATTATGTTTATGATCCGGAATTTTATGCTATAGTTCAGGCATTGAAGAAGTGGAGACACTATCTGCTTCCTAAGGAGTTTGTTTTGTATACTGATCATCAAGCTTTGCAATATTTGAATAGTCAAGAAAAGTTGAATCAAAGGCATTTGAAATGGGTTGAATTTTTTCAGAGTTATACATTTGTTTTGAAACACAAAAGTGGAAAGTCTAACAAGGTTGCAAATGCACTGAGCAGAAGGCAACTATTGCTGACAGAGATGCAGATTGAGATGGTTGGGTTCAAGGAACTCAAGAATTTGTATCCAAAGGATCCTAATTTTGGTGAAGCTTGGTAAGCTTGTAAAGAACCCATTACTCTAGATAGAACAAAGTGGTTGGATTTCATCATTCAGGATGATATGCTATTCAGAGGGAGTCAGTTGTGCATTCCAAGAATTTCTATGAAGGAGAATCTCATCAAGGAGAAGCATAGCGGAGGATTGGATGGACATTTTGGTCGTGATAAAATCCTTGCTTTGGTTAGTGAGAATTATTAGTGGCCATAGCTACAGTAAGATGTCAAGAAGTTTGTACAGAGTTGCAGAGTATGTTAGAGGGTGAAATGAGTGAAGCAGAATACAAGGTTGTATTAGCCATTACCTGTACCAGAGAAGCCTTGGAAGGATATCAATATGGACTTTGTTCTTGGTTTACCAAGGACACAGTGGGGACATGATTCAATTTTTTTGGTAGTTGACAGATTTTCAAAGATGACACATTTTGTTCTCTGCAAGAAGACTAATGATGTTGTTCATGTAGTGGAATTATTTTTCAGAGAAGTGGTGAGACTACATGGTTTGCCAAAGAGTATAGTTTCAGATAGGGACACTAAGTTAGTTGGATATTTCTAGCATACATTGTGGAAGAAGTTGAAGACAAATTTGAAGTTCAGTTCATCACATCATCCATAGACTGATGGACAAACATAGGTGGTGAATAGGAATTTGGGAAATTTGTTGAGATGTTTGGTTGGAGATAAGCCAACAGGATGGGATTTGATTTTACCACAAGAAGAATTTGCATACAATAATTATGTCAACAAGAGCACTGGTAAATCACTATTCCAGATTGTATATGGGAGTAGTCCAAGAAATGCATCTGAGTTGAGAAAGATAGATAAAGGAGAAATAAGTAGTGCTAAAGCTGAGGATTTTGCAGAACATTTGAAGAACATCCATGAGGAGGTGAGGAAGCATATTACAAAGATGAATGCACAGTATAAGGCTAAGGCATATGAGAAAAGGAGGCATAAGGAATTTCGGGCTAGAGATGAAGTCATAGTTCATTTGCGGAAGGAAAGATTTCCAGTTGGTACATATAACAAGTTGAAAATGAAGAAGTTTGGGCCATGTAAGATACCGAAGAAGCATGATTCAAGAAATGCATATGAGGTTGAGTTTCCTACTTAGCTAAATATTTTACCAATTTTTAATGTTTCAGATCTGATAGAGTATCATGAAGGAGGTGTTGAAGATGAGGTTACAACAACATAGTGGAGTATTCCAACAACTAGTTTAGATATCAAGGAGATTGAAGATAGACAAGGAACATGACATATGAAGAGTATTTGATCAAATGGAAAGGATGACCTATTGAAGATTCATCATGGCTAGCAAAGGAGGAGGTTAACCATCTTGGTTTTCCTCTACATACCTGAGTCATGATAGGGTCACTTCTCAAATTACCCTGGGTGTCTGATGCAGGAGCATCCTAGGTGTAAGAGCAATCTTGCATCACCCAAAATATTTATGTTTTCTTTTCAATAAAGGCTATCTTGTGCAGAGCTGCTATTTATGGAAACTTACTATTTTTAGTAAGTTGGACATATGATCTCAAAATGTTTTGATTTCATAGTTGGAGGTTCATCCTAGTCATTTCAACCTACCAGTTGAGTTTAATTGCCACATCATCAGTATTGGTGAAGTTATTGAGGTTTTTGGGTACAAAATATTTCTAGGCCAATTTTGAAGGCCTTAGAGGCTCCAGATAGCGACTGACCCCCAGCTGATTGGTGCTAGCATGTGTCAGGCACTGTAGATCTCATCATGGAATTTCTAATAAGTGGTTACAATAGAAAAATAGAGCTATGGTTAGAAAGTAATGGCCTCCAGAAGTTGGGTTACCTAAAATCATATTTTGTATTTCTTTTGAGCAGACCATATTGTAAAAAATTTTGAAAATAAAATAATTCTATGTATAGTCGGCCTTAACGGCTAAATTTCTAGAACCTTCTCGGGTGGTGGAAATTGCCTATATAAAGAAGGCCCATAGTCTTGTCTAGGTAGTTCTGGGTATTGATTCAAGGCTTTGTCCTATAGAATATTGTAAGGGAATGCCCATGTGGCTTTGCATATTGTAATTCTGAAAGTTTGTAATTCCACATTTATGGAGATAATAAGAAGCCAATTTTTTATTCTTGCATACTGTTGTTGTTTCTATGTTTCTGTTATGTGTTTTTGGTATTAAGGAGAGCACCCTTCATCACCTCTTTTTGTTTTTCTCTATAGAGCATGATGAATATGGAATATAGGGCTTTTAATCTTTGTATTTGCATGCCAATTCAGCACTGGGAATGCCCAATTTCCAATGATTATCTCTTCATCATTTGAAGGTGGTATTCAAGCCTTTTCCAATGGAAGTGTTAGAGGCCATGCATTAAATTATTTGTGAAAATGTGCTACTCCCTCCTTCCCTGAGATGTCTCTTTCATTCATAGGTTCTTTCAGTTGTTTTGTCAAATTTTTATGATTTGATGCAAGATTATGTCTAGTTTATGGGCATGGTGGAAAAAATTGTTAGAGATGACTTTGCCTTGGCAGAGAGTATCCAAAATGCCATTACTCATTACAATCTTAGGGATTCTCAAGCTTGGGTTGGTGGCCTTTTCTCCCTGGCCTGTCTGGATAGAGATATGGAGTATGTAAAACTCTATGATGCCTTCAAGCTTGGCATTTCTCGTAGGGACAAGGTGGTCTTCAGATCATCCATGTCCAAACTAGTTGATTTCATTCCATCTTCAGTTTGAGTGCAATCTTTCAACTTATTCGACAATATTGAGGTTATCCTAGCTTATGTTCACAATCATGGCCTTGCAGATTCATCTTCTCCAAAACTCATTGCACATGAAGACTCATCAGCTTCATCCAAGAATATGGTCTCTACATCCCACTCCTATTGTTGTTTGTGACATTGTCATGGTAGGGTTCTATGGTGAATCTTCTCCCAGTGGGTTCCTTGGCCAGTCAATTTTTTGGCTCTCCTTTCAGATTATGGGTTCATAGACTGAATCTTTTTTTAGGCTTTTGAATGTATTGCCTAGTAGTTGTTGTTTAGGTTTTTGGTTGTGTGGAAAAATTATGTAATTTTCTTTAGCTTTGTAAATCTTTTTGTATATATTTTCCTGAGAAGCAAGGTTTTCTTACTACTTCTTTCCACCTGGAGCCTAGCTAAACTAGGTAAATATTAATAAATTATGATGGCTTTGTCCATTTTTTGCCAAACTAAAAAAAAAGATCACAACTACTTTTAAGAGAAACACTATAAGAGCTATCTTATTACTTATGAAATAAAGCTTCTAAACTCAAGGGGACATGAAAGCTTACAAAAATGACTATCTGTAAATAATGATATAAACATATTTATGTGTTTATAAATGAATTAAAAAATAATTAGAAAAAAATTGAATGTTTATATATATATGTATATATGCATACATATATACACACACACACAGATATATGTATACACACACACACACACATATATATATATATATATATATATATATATATATATATATATATATGTATATATATATATCTATATATATATATATGTATATATATATATGTATGTATACATATATATGTATGTATACATATATATGTATGTATACATATATATGTATGTATACATATATATCTATATATACATATATATATATGTATGTATACATATATATATATATATATATATATATATATATATATATATATATATATAGATATATATGTATACATACATACATACATATATATATATATATATATATATATATATATATATATATATATATATATATATATATATATATGTATATATATATATATGTATATATATATATATGTATAGATATGTATGTATATATATATATATATATATGTATATATGTATGTATGTATAGATATGTATATATATGTATGTATACATATATATATATATATGTATACATATATATATATATATATATATATATATATATATATACATACATATATATATATATGTATGTATATACATATATCTATATATATGTATACATATATATATATATATGTATACATATATATATACATATATATACATATATATATATATACATATATATATACATATATATATCTATACATATATATATTATATATATATATTTGTGTATATATATTTATATATGTATATATATACACATACACACAAACACACAGATATATATATATATATATTTGTGTGTGTGTGAATATATTTGTATGATTGTGCTTATTTTATATATATCTAAATCATTTATATTTGTGAAATTTTTTCAAATCGGTGAATGTGAATATAGTAGTTTGTTTGTTCAGATCTTTAGTTTCTTTATCCTACTCTTAGATTCTAGATGTAAACTTATGATATAATGATTGGGATGTGGTAAGATAGAAAAGTTTATACTTATGAGCCTACTACAGTTATCTTAATTTGATAGTTATGGCTTCATATACATAATTTTTGTTTTTTTAGACTTAGCCATTGTTAATCTCCATCCCATCTTAAGAGTAGAATGTTGATCTGATTCTCTCCAGTGGAAGATAGGGCAAACATAGCTAGGCTGATCGAAAAAAATAAAATCAACGGAGGTTGATCTGAAGGCTGGATGCTTCAGAATT